>OZ023336.1:37070572-37405572 GCA_964007535.1 Brachyptera risi
CCGATGGTAAATAGTATATAATATAGTAGAGTTGCGAGAAAATGGCAGCCGTCAAAGCTGCAATGATTACCCTTGCTACTTTCTTATCAAGTAGACCCAGTATCAAGTCGTTATATTACGTAAACACCGACATTTGTTATAATTTAATCACAAGGCTTCTTAGATTCCTCATCAGTTTCCGAGTGAATCTCATGAAGTAATCAAAATACGAGGATGAATTGATCAATAATGACTCAAGGAGTAGCAATAAAACACTCGTCACGAATCCGGTGAATAAAACAACGACGAGTGAGTTGACTTGTTGCAGTGTGACCGCAATTATCGGTAAGTCGTCCTTCAACAGTGGCGCAGGCCAGGCTAGTTGGCGCAAGCGCCGCAGTACGCCACTGTCACGGAGAAAGTGCAGGCTGAAAAAGAATGAGAGATCATCATAAGCTGGAATATGTATATCATTTGGTTGGCAGAGTTGAGATTTGACCGTGTATATAAATACTTTATCAGTGTTGAATAAAGTCTCTGCCTTATAAAAGGTTGCCCATTAGACACAGAATAATATGAAAATGGAAATAACAGATTGATAAATAGAGCAAAATGACAATACAAAAGTGTTTGATTGAAAAATAATAATAATATCGGGCCATAATCTTAAAAATTTTGAATATGATAATTGATGAGATGATATTGATGATTTAATTGATGATAATTTATAGAATATGAAAATCAAATTGACGAATGACTTGAATTGAATTGAACTGAAGTTGTGTGATCTTTTATATACCGAGACGCGTGGCCGAGTAGTAACACACTGAACCGTCATTTGGGAGACCGGGGTTCGATTCCCGCCATGATCGACCATCCTGACAGGGGTTTTTCTTTATTTTCCTCCGTCTTTCAGGTCACTACTAGGATTATTCCTAACAACAAGCCACGGCTGACTCCTTCCCACTATCCAAAATCACCTAATGAAATAATCTTACATCTCATCATCCCACCATATTATGTACCATTCACCGACGCCAATAGATCGTGGTCATCAGTGGAGTGCGACGTTGAACCCGATTTAGATAAACGATCATGTATATCTTTGAAAACGCCATGGCGAGGACTTTCTTTCCTTGGAAAGAGGGAACGTATCAACGGCCGGGATGGGAATATACTCACTTCCGGTTTATGATGCCGTGAAAGGGGCTACGCTTGTTGACAGCGAAAGATATCGGGTCCAGCTGGAAGTATTCTGGTACAGCGATGATGCTGCAGCCCAGCTCCTTGTAGATTCTCTCGGGATGGACGTAGAGTGCGGTCTCCAACCAGGCGTATTTCTTCTTCGTACAAACGTGGCTTATCCCCTCGTCTGTGCCGCTCGGCATAGTCTTCAAGTTAGGTTCGACCAACTTCTTGTACATCTTATTCAGGAGATCATTCTTCCTGGTCTGTACATTGAAAACATGTATCGATTAGTTATCTTTAATTGCCGGAATACCATCGCGAGAGTAGCGCTAACTGGAAGATAAAACCTGTTTCCATCATGATAACCAATACTATTTGGTTTTCATTGGGTTACATTTTCTGTTGGAACAATGGAATAGACTTGATTCCGATTTATATCTCACTCCAGCCAATGTTGAAATAATTATTCCGATTTAAATTTGAGTTTTCATGTATTTGGAATATAAAATTCGAAATCGATTTTGTATTCTCAAAAAATCACTGAATTTTGATTTCGATTCCACTTTGAGTCCCTGATGTTGATATATTATATACAAACTTGTATGAAACGGAAGAAGAAGGTTCAAATCACTAAAAGTGTGTAAGATATATATACATATTATCCATATGCAGTAGGAATTGTAAAGCTTTCGAAAAATGTTGGTCCTCCAGTTTTCTTCGCTCTGGATTATTTTTACGTGGATTTTAAAAATTTTCCGATTCTTTCCCCGAAAGACCGTTTTAACGATTTATCTGAAAAATAATTCCAACCTATTCTGGTATAACACCAATAAAGTTTCGAGTCGACTTTTTCTTTTCACCGAACTGAATGCCGCGCACAAAATTACAGAAGAGAAGAAAGAAAAAAATAGAAAAGAACGATATAAAAGAACGTAAAAACTAAGTCCAAATATTTTCAATATATTGTATGGAAATCTTCGCCACGCTCGACCAATCATACTCACATTATCAAAGAAGAAAGGCACAGACCCGGACGGCATCTCCAGTTTGTACGAGCCATCCTCTGCAAAGCCCTTGACCGTGGTGAACGGCAGCTCTATGCTCTGTATAGCTAGCACTGACGTCAGCGCGGCCGAGTAGGCGTTGATGAGCAGCACGGCCATCAGGAGCGCTGACAGCAACACGATCCTGCCCGAAGTGGACCGAGGCGTGGGGTCGCAGCCCTGCTGGCAGAACAGCCCGACCGTGTTGAAGAGCCTCTCCATGACAACGACCAGCGGAGACGTGTTGTGGTAAGCCAAGCCGTCACGAGTGAAGTGATGCTCGAGAGATAAGGTTATGCTGATGAGGAGGATGATTGCAATGATGCCCAACCACAGATTGGTCATGAATGGTGAGAAGTTGTTTCGACTTGCTGATACTGTTGGGTGACGTATGTAGATGAAAGCACTGTGAAAAGTGATGATATATTGTTATTTCGTTGAAGAGACTGTTGTAATGAGGATAGGGTTTACGGGAAATTCAGTATATCTGCTGAAGTGAATCGCTTCGGTAAAAATTAAATGTGGTTGCGTTTTAGTGGTATTCGCTGGAGTTTGTGATTTTGCTACGACTTACTCGACAAAGGTTCGGTTCAATTTGAAAATTTCGATATGTTTCGCATTTAAACTTGAAATAACATAATGTAGATGGGATGTCTTATTGTTCTACTGATTGGGTGAGGATATTCCAAAAAATTGATAACATTTTCAGTTTTTCCAGTTTTTAATTAGTTTCGAGCAAGATTTTCTCCAAGATTTTTAATGTTTGGTCGTTTGGTGTGGTGAGGGACGTTCGGCTGTACACGCGTCAACGTTCGAAGATCATTTGCTACTAGATCTTTTCAATCAGGAATATTCTTGAGTGGAATTAAATAATATCACCACAAATGGAGTAACGGAATGATGGAAGTCTGGCAACCTTCAGCAACGAGAACTGATACCTCCAGCTCTACGCAAATGATGTCGAATATTCCACAACCTCACAAGGAAAGTGGATTGAAATACACAAGTTGTATTCGTGATGTGACTGGTAGGAAATGTCACCGATCAGCTAATGGTTTTTTATCGTCTCTCTTGCTGACTTGATCAGATATCCGTTTTCCATGGCGATAAAACGTAACTGCTAACATTTGATCATAATAATAATGATAATAATAACTTTGTATTGATCTCAATAGATCACATAGTGTTGCTGGACATCTCATGACTTCAATTATACGTGTTGTACAATGATATGAATGTGAAATAAAAATAGAGTATTCTTTCCATTATTTTTCTATATTTGATCCACAGTCAAGCTCCTCAGGGCTTTGTGGACATCACGTGACTGTTCATTTAAATATATCATCCATCTTTTTTTGTTCAATAAAAAAAATATATGTATCTCTTTCAAACACATCGTATAGCTACATGTTTGAGTCTGAAACAGTTTCATAATTGGTCATTGTTGGAAAATTCGTCAAAACTATAAAAACATATTCTCCAATTGATCAGGATTTCAATGCGTACTCGAACTGCGAGCCGTATATACACGTTCTGATTTTGAGAAAAAAGCATTGAAGAAATGTTTGCCCGAATATTTTCGGGGATGTATTTTGTAGAACTGTGTGAACTCACGCTATTTCCAGGAGCGGGATGACGAAGTGCACGGCCTCGCTCCGCTCTGCGGACATGCCGAAGTCGTTGAGCGCGGCGTGGACTTGGTTGTTGATGACCAGGCTGAGTAGACCGTGCCACGTGCCGTTCTCCGACTTGAACCCGTACCGCACGTCCGGCGGGACGACTATCCTAGTTCTGGGACAAGGACACGAGCGGAACAATTCTGCATACATACAACCCTACCATCGGAATAACTTAACTCCAGAGCACATTTCTCTGAATGAATCATAAAATTGAATCGATTTTCTGATTCTTATCTCTCGAACTTTTTTTTTATTTGTCACATAGGCCTACACTGATACAGAAAGAAAAACACAATCACAACAAAAAAACATCCACAACGCCCTCCAAAAAAAAGGTGACTTGGGTTAAAATAGTGAATTATAAGTACAATTCAAATTCGGACGTATTTCTCAAACATTGAAAGTAATAGAGTAGTTGAAGTAAAAAGAGCAGAGCAACACATCGAGTGATTTGTTACATTCTACTTACAAAGTGTGAGGTATCTTTGATTACCAATAATTAATGATTATCATAGCTATAATATGATATACGTGACTGTCGGAGAAACAGTTTTTTCTGTTTACGTTATTTTATTTCATCATCTCAATTGTTCATTGGGATGACATAATTGATTTTCATTTTGCTCCTCCATGATTTCCATGAAACTTCTTTCTTACAAATCTACAATCATTTTCCAGTTCATGCAGAGCTCAAACCGAATATTGAATTTACTTTTATATCTGAGCAAACAAGTAAATTTTGTGATATTGCTCAAGATTCGAAAGACAACACACAAGCAGAATATGTATCATCACTCTTCATTAAGTAATATTCATATCGATATCGATAAATATATATATGTATATATATATATATTATCATATGTTCAGCTCACGTCATGTTCATCTTCCGCTCCAGGATGTTCCAGACATGGGCAAAGTATCCATCGACTAGAAAATACTGGTTCCCGATCCGTTTGAGGGACACGACCTCCGACTGCAAAGGAAGAAACAATTCCCAATCCGTATCAAACGAGTTCAATCTGTGGAGACGTGAATATTCAGATGATTATTATTATTATTATTATTTAACTCTTGCAAATGCACATAAATGCGCGGTGGCAAGTTCCCTAAGTACCCCTATCCCACCATCTCCTTATTGCTTTCCTCAGATTTCAGATGAGCTGTCAATACATTTGAAAAGTGGCAACAATCTGAAATCTTAATTGGTTTGAGTGAAAAAATATACCATAATATCTACTCTCTTCTGAAACCTAACAAGGAGTGTGAATCGGAATGAATTATTCTGTAGTGGAAGTTTTAGTTGGTGCTCTTGTAACTGAACCCATGTTCATGACAGTTCTGAATGATTATTGAAACTGGATCATCTGATTCAACTTGAACATTGAAAACTAATCACTATTCCAAATTGTTATATCAGTAAAATTTTGATTTCTTCAAAGCATCATCAATTTGTCAAAATTTATACCCACAAGAGCTCTAGGAAAACAAAATGATTCTTTCCAAGTGGTGTGACCGATCGCTCCGAACACAAATAAGTTGAATTTATTGCGGTATAATCCCAAAGTTCAAGGAAATTTTGAATCAACAATTCAATGATAACATTTCTCCATACAAAGAAGTGATTCTACAATTTCAATTAATTCCAATTCAAAAATGATATTTGCGATTGAATAAATATGAATATCAAATATAGATCTGATTCCGACTTTCTCCGACTCTGCACTTTCATTTTTCTAGACTCTCTGACTCGATGAATGAGCCAACCATGAATTTTCAACGAGTAAAATCTTGATCAGAATATTTTCTAGGTTGATAAAACAATAATCAACCTGAATGAAGCTTCACCTGACATGTGGCAACATCCATGGTGAAGCCCTGTAAGTCGTTTCTCCTCTCGTAGAGAAACTCTCTTGTTATCTCGAGTCCCGCCAGAGGGCTCCATGTGGCGGTGTGTCTTGTATTGAGTGCCAGATTCTCGTCCACTCGGTAAACCTCTGTGAGGTCCACGTCAGAGTCTCGGCGTCGAGCGACCAGAAACTCGCAATCGAACGGCACGTACACAGCCCTGAGGAACTCCTCCAATGAGGGCGTGGCGTTCAGGAACCACAGCCATCTCGGATAGGAGGGAATCTATTAAAACAGTGGGTGACTATTATCTCGAGACAGAACTGAAACGGTTTCTGTCAGAGCCGAGTATGAACAAGACAAAAATTGTTCGATTGGGCATAATTCATCTCCCCCACACTTTGATATGAATTGAAATCTCTATTTCATGATGAAGATTTATTTCGACGTCTTCGAAGGTTTTCGAGATTTTTTTGACAATTTTTTGACCATTTTTTATTTTCATTTTTTTTTTACCTTTTCACTCATTGCATGATGGGACTTACGGATTTTTCTGTTGTCCTTCATCATATATACGTTATTGTATGAGAGGAGCAATCAAATGATCTTCACCCATGACAGAACTCATTCATGATGAATATAAGATGTAATGCTTGTGCGTTTCTTATCCTTGGATAACTTTTCTACAATTATCATCAGATTTTAGTCTATTTCATTCAATTTTCTCATATTTGGTTTCTCAAACTATTCCATGGTCGTCATCATATATATGGCATTGCCATATTTTTCTGGCATGCTACTTTTTTCAGTATTCTATATCAGCGAGAATGAATGATGAAAACAAGATACCCAGATATCTGAACCTCGACGTTTTATTTTTGTTGGATTAGTGTATAATTGTATAAATGTATATATGGTGTATAAATGTATCAAGTTTCGATGTTATTAAAAAAAAAAAAAATTGTTGAATCATAATGTGGATTGAAATTGCTGTAATATTATGTGACCTACCGTACTGTACACACAAATGACTAGAGTCCCATGATGCATAATAAGGTGATAATTACAAAATAGGAGTTCAAATTGCGAGATTTGAGTGCATATTACTCTTATCTGCCTCATACCTGCTTCATCAGTTGGAGATACTTCCTTGTTTCCTCGTCGTTGAAGATGACGAATAGAGGACGGTTGTGACGACACTGATAGGTCTGTGACGTCACATTCAACTGTTCCAGCCCGACACTCGTCGTCATGACATCCATCTCTGACAGCATCTTGCTGACTTGTGTAGTTCTCCGACTGAGAGCCGCCTCTTCTGATTGGACGAGGAACACACAGCCCGCGTGGAACCAATGCTTCAGTCCTGCTACCACGCTTGCGTACTGGACTGTGGAGAAGCTGGCCTCGTTGCCATAGCAATACAGCAACAACATCGTGATGGTGTGGATTCTCATGATCATTGTCTCCTAGAATATCAACAATGAAAGGCAATGTTCACTCATTGTTGCAATGTAAGCATGGTAGTGTTATATTAATCAATGACTGAAACGTGATATCGGAAAGGAATTTCTTCATGCTCACTTCTCAGTTTCAATTAATTCAAAACTAAAATTTCAAAATTTCAATTCTAGATGTCATTTAGCGGAGATTCCGATCGAATACTGGAAATATATTTCGATTAGTTTGAGAAAATTTTGGATTTGTTTTAGTACATGACAAGTAAAACAGAACTGAATACTTCTGAAGAATAATCACTCTGATTAAAAGCAGTCTTCAAAATACGACGTGATGAAAAAATTTGGGATGAAAATTATCATTATTTTCTCACTGAATTCACTGCATTGCTTCAGAAGCTCGCTCTATATGATGATCACATTAGCATTTTATTCCACGTCACTGATACAATTTCGAAAATTCACATTTTAGAACGACAGCATATAATTGGTATCAAATTCAGTCCCCAACTTTATCTCAGAGAGCCTGATGTGGCAACTGCACATGTGATGTTCGTGTGAAGCATCAAAATAGTATGAATATCATGCTCATATCAAATACTCACCGTTTTCAATTGGACAAGTCTTGAATGTGTATGGTGAGACGTCAGACTGTGGACAGTCTGTTGCCTGTTGTCTGCACGTCAGACTGTGGCCTTGTCAATAGATCTCAGTGATATGTCATGAATCTTTCAGCATCTTGATCCAGGTAAATCTCACTTTTCAAGACGTCAATTAGACATTATGTGGGCCCCCAATGTTGAAACGTAAAATGAGACTAAATTTATGTCTGAGGCAAAGGGTCTTGCAGGCTAAAGAGCAGAGCCCCAGCCGTTGTGTGGGCCAAAATAATCACGGAAAGCCAACAATTTTCGTTGAGTCAATTTACAATCACTTGGAAGTCAAGTCAATTTACAATCACTTGGAAGTCAAGAACCGAAAGATTTCAGAAGAATATATTCAATGTTATCTGTTTGTCTCAATGGAGCCTCCACTTTGATTTTGATTCACGATTTCACTTTTTGTATGTACAATAATTTCAATCACAATCACAATGTCACCGTTCAGATTTTGCTGACCGTTTGAATGTTGAATGTTTTTCCGGTGTCACTTTTTAGTACGGTAATTATGTTTCCTGATTAATTTCCAACCCAATTCAAATCATCAATCAGGTAAACAGTCAACAGTGCCGTACAAACCCAACTATTCTTGAAATGGAAATAGAAATCTAATGACGATAGGTCGTGGAGACTTGTTCACTAACAACCATTCGTCAGAGATCAATATCATCAATAGTCGATACTCAAGACTCAATTGAGTCGACAGTAAACACAAATCATCAACTCAAGTTCACCGTGATTGCCTCACCAGACTCAGACCTATAATCTCGACCGTTCGACCAATGAAGACAGTCAGCATGCTTATGAAACCAATAACTAACTCACAGAAAGGGAAAGAAATGACCAGATTGAATGTGTCATTACAACAAAAACATGTCTGCCTTGTGCACAAGAATGCCAATTACAAAACGCAAGACGAATAATTTGTATGTGTTCTGGCAGAGAGTTGGTTTCTCAGCAAACAGCGTAAATGCTGCATTCGACATTGGAAATGAATTGAATACTTGATATTCGAATGCTGTCTTGAGTAGGCCTATTGCGTTGATTGGGAAATATTATTTTTCATCAGACTGCAAAACTCGAAAGATCTGTTTAGAATAGATGGTAGAGGGATTGATTCATTTCTGGAATCTCGGGAAGTACGCTTATAAAAGATTCACAAGGATGTGTTTCATTTATATTAGGTTTAACGACGCATTGTGGTGATAACCAGAATCTATGGGCATCAGATACATGGTTACTGAGATAGTGGGATCATAAGATGAGGGTTTCTTGAAATATTGGAAAGGATAGTGAGAAAGAAGCGGTCGTGACCCGTATTGTGAGAACTATCCTAGCATTAGCCTGGACTACAAAAAAAAACACGGAAAACCCCTAAAAAGATGGACTGTGACTGGATTCGAACCAAGTCCAATGAACCCCTCACCTGCCGGATCACATGAAGCGAGCGCGTTATCAACCGAGCTGCATGTGCGGGTACATTGTACACAGACCGTATGGTCTCTATTGAAATATCGTTCAGATATCGAATCGTGGATTTATTTCCATTAATTTCTCCAACTTACAACTATTCCCTTTCAGCGCAGTGCTTGAGCTGTTTGACGTGAACACGCTGCCAGTTGGTCTCAACGTAATCCAACACGAGACTGTGCCGAGTGAACATTTAGCCTGTATATCAGTCACATATATTATATTCACGAGGCTACAGGGGCGCTAGGCACACAAAACGAGCGCATTTTACTCATGCTTGAACTCATTATTTCAGACGAGTATACAAAATCTCGATGTCAATTGATAACTTGAAATAGGCGTGGCTTCACCAGTTGGCCTTCTAGATCTATATCAATTGTGGTCATGTAGACACCCTGATTGTATATTTGAATTTCACCTCAGTTCTGACAGCCCCGTCGATTGGATGTTATGGTTTGTGACGTCAATGGGGCGGAGATTGCGAGTCGTCAATTGTGATATTTTCGTGCGATTAACCACACTACAATCAATAAGCCATTAGCTACTGATTGGTTCCACTAACTAACAAGTTGGAGGGATGTCATGGAGCCGGCCTCGTTTATTAAATGCTCGTTAGCTTATCTGGCAATTAGACACAGAGGGAAAATACGCTGATATCGTTATTTACAAGTGGTTAAATCCTCACTGACCGCTGAACACGATCAGTAATCGATACGAGCGATAGGCTGGTCAAGGTATGTAGATATGATAATGACACTCAAGCCTGCACGATTTTCACGACCCGGTAAGTTACGTGACCCGGTTAGGATCTTTACGGGAATGTTTCTGACTGGTTTCCGTGGCTTACTGGGAGGGTAAAGCAAGGCAACCGTGTTACTATGGATCTGGCTCTGTTCTTATATATTCACGGAACCTGCACGATTTTTACGTCCCGGTAAGTCACATGACACGGTTAGGATCTTCACGGGAATGTTTCTGACTGGTTTCCGTGGCTTGCCGGGACGGTAAACCAAGGCAACCGTGTTACTATGGATCTGGCTCTGTTCTTATATTCACGAGAGTAAAAAGTCGTCCACCGACTGAGTGGCTGAGGAACTTTGGTGAGCATAATATTTGGATGAACACTCAGACTTAATAACGATGTTTAAAGATGTAGCTCAATTTTTTCAATTTTAATTCGTAAATCTCGTCCCGTAAAATTGTAAATACATTCACATTACGACAGTTATATGAATCTGATGCTAATAGATTTATGTTTATTATTTTGGTGGATGACTTTTTTCTTTGATGGTTACACTCATTTAGGTCCACTGCATTTGTTGTGTTTAAAATCTACCGCTCTCAAGAACGTTGATATGCAGCGTTTCCGTAGAATTAAAGAATTGTCGGAATGAAAATACCTATGAAAAAAAACTGTAAATATGATTTTAGTCATGCCTTTTCATTTCTTCACTCCATCAAATGTAAATCAAGCTGATCCGTTTGTTACGTCAAGTTATATTATTTTCTTCAGTTTTTCCTGATTCGAGTCACTATGTGAATGAATCCGAGCACTTTTCTGATATGACTTCAATCTCATCGTACAAGTTATCTAATCGGAAGCGAAATCACTCAAATTGTCTGGCGAGTACCGTGTTTTAGATTAGGAACGCTTTAGACCTCTCACTGTGGACACATTCCTAGCTATGAGCTAACGTGAAAAGTATTGACCCAAGCTGAGGTGAGAATATATATTGTGATTGAATTACCGATGTTACTGACAGCTGTCCACTATGTGGGGTGACATTAAGAAGGCTATAGTCGATCGGAATTTGCTTCAAGTGAAGTCAAAATATACCCAAAAACATGGGAAGAAGGCTTGATAAAATCCCTTCCGAATCAATTTGATTGTAATAAGACGAGCCTTAGCGAAGATTCAATTTGACATACTAAAAAAAATTGGTGTTCCTTTTAATGTTTTTTTTGTTGTTTTTTTATGCTTTTTTGACGGTTCTCCACAGGTCAAACGGCTACAGCTATCAACTTCAAACATTTTGTCATCATGGTTCCTCATCTAACTCAGATCTGTATAGTTTTGTGTCATTATCGGGTGGTAACTTTTTTTTATGAATTTTCGAAATTTCGAAAATACCCGTTAGAATAACACGACGGAAAAAAAATAAAAATATTTTAATTTTCGAAAAAGATGAAATTTTGTGTGAAGTTGAATTACATTCTGATACATTTTCATGAAAATTCTCAGCTCGATCGGGTCAGCCATTTTGAAGAAAAAACATTAAATGTGCTAAATTGGTACTACTCTAAGCAGTTTTTACCCATTTATAACTTGAATGTCACCCAATTGGCGAATGTAGGCAAAAGTTTGGCAAAAAAAATCGACATACTATTACAATACGCTCGTCTAACAACGCATATATGGCGTTTTCCTAGTTTTAGTCAAAGAGAGGACCAAAAATGAAGATACCAAAAAGCAATAATTGTTCATTCAAATTGAGAAGATAGGAAATACTGTGGATTAAATGAGGACAAATTTCAACAAATTTCGTGAAATATTGTCAGTAAATATTTCCACAAGAGTACGAAATGGAAGAATGAATATCATCATATAGGTATATGAGATGAAAGTTTGGAGCTCATCAATTAACATATTTGCTTCCATTTCTCAAACTGAAAATATCGTGTCTTCCTTGGAAAAAAAAAATTGAAGTGTCAATAATGAGCACACATACTGCCAATTTACAATTTTTTTTTCGGTTACGAAATAAACACACACCGGCACAGTAGCTGAGTGGTTAGCTCACTTGCTTCATGTGACCCGGGCGGTGAAGGGACATATCGCACCCGGTTCGATCCCCGCCACCGTCCATCTTTACAGGGGTTCTTCGTGGTTTCCCTTCTGTATTCTAGGCTAATGATGGGATGGTTCCCACAATATAGGTCACGACCGATTCCTTCCCACTATCCTTCCCACTACCCAAAAAAACCTTCATCTCACCATCCCATCATCTCATTTCTCATTCATCCGACGCCAATAGATCTTAGTAATCATTACAGTGCGTCGTTAAAACCCAATAAGAAAATAAAAAAAAATAAAGAACACATTCTTTGATAGCATTTCTAGCTGATCGGAAAGACGCCAGATCGACCGTACGGTGTATCCTTAAAGAACGGCTTATGATGATCAATACTCACAACTATAATAGGGTTCACACATAGAATATAATGATCCACACTCAAGTTGATACACACTTTTCAACGATGTGATATTATCAATATAGGCATGACGTCATTCAAGCTCAGAGCCTCTGAAACGTGAAATCAAGAACTAAAACGCAAACAGGAGCAGGAAAGTGAGAACTATGTCCTCAGAGCAATCTCACCAACCATGAGGAAACATTTGACCAATCGGAATATGAATATAGGAAATAGGAATACATATTGGGAATGAAAATTGGAAGAAATGACATTAGTAATTAAAGTACAGACGGAAAAACCGACATTCAGAAGATTAGAAGCACAGTGGAATGGAGGTTAAAGATATGATAACAAGCGGATGAGCATCTTTTCCGGATAACAGACGCATGAGAAGTGAAAGTTGACTGAGAGATCTTTGTGGGAAGTAGATGACGAAGAATCAAAGAAGAATTCTATAGATGAATTGTAAAAGAGAATCGAAGAAGAATAGATAGATAAAAGAGAGAATCAACTGTTTCTCTTATCCATCATAATCCACGGCCGATTGAATCGTTCCGTATCCCAGCTGTCGTATCAGTATGATATTTACGGTTGTTGAACGAATCAACTGTTTCTCTTGTGGTAACCACTCGATTCTAGTTCACCATTCGTAACCTTCATTGGAGACAAATCAATTCGTGACAAATTTGGGATGGACAAAACAAACAGCATGAGATAGAAATTTGCCCGACATCGGCATAAATTGCCTCACTGTGTTTCACAACAAACTTCAAAGATTTATTTTCCGTAAAATTATGTACAATCAAAGTAACCATTTTTGTCTTCACTTACATAATTGAAGGTTCTTAACTTGCTTGCTGTTACGACTCGACAATTACAATTCACAACATTGTTTACACCACAATTACAGTAATATATGTGATGCTTATCATCTCATGAATGACTTTTGCTTGGCGAGAACGTGAAATTTTCAATATTCAACATACAATCATTTCGTGTAATGTATACACTGTACAGCAATAAAACTACTGACTGGGAACTGAAAATATACCAATAAAACTGCTTCTGATATTTCGTCATCATCAAAGATCGAATAGCAAGATATAAAAGGTAACAAATTGACCGACACAATATTTATATTCCAGAAACTCATAAGAAACTGAAACTTCAATCCAGGAAATTGTATTGTAAACTACTTATAAGTCATAAATGTACTTATTCTGATATTTACGCCCGATGAATCATGTTTCCTAACGACCGTGTATATGCATGATTTTATAACTTGATCTAGAGATATAGAGATCAATCTCCCTTAAGATACAAGTCACCAGTGGCGGCTGGTGAGTGTATCGATAGATGGGCACAAGAATCGTGACAGAAGAGAGACTTGGAATATTGTACGAAGGAATATTTGTTGGATTTGATTGAGTGCCAACTTCTGTGACGTATACTATCGGTTTGGAGTGGGCCGGAGTAACTCAATCTTTGCTGGAGAAGAGAGAAAATAGTTCAATTCAGCATTGTTCCATGATGACTGTTCCGGCTCAATAATCTGACCTGTGAATATCGCTACCCCTGGGTCAAGCAGAGTTGGATGGAAGGTGATGTTATCGTTCCTCAATAAATATTGAGTATTAAATAATAAAATAATAATATTAATATTGATAATAATATATCATGTTATATTAATATTAATTGGATGAGCGAAGCGAAGACTCAATTTCGCCATACCCGAAAAAAAGTGACTGTTTTTTTTTTCGCGCTCCACAGGTCCAACGAAAATTCAAAATCAGTTGAAACTTGGCATACACAAGTGTCATTATCTAAGTCGATACTGTATAGTTTTGAGGCGCAATCGGTTGAACTTCTGAGAAAACTCATTTCGAAGTTTTCAAAAATCCCATTAGAATAACCCAGAGGAAAATATTCGTGAAATAATTTTCATTCGAGACATTTCAAATTCTCAGGGAATTTCAATATAATAATTATTCACATTATTACAAACTTTTACTCAAATCGGATCAGCCGTTTTGATGTAAAGAAATATGTAATGTAATTTTTGTGAATCACTCAAAGCTATTAAGATACCTATTGAATCAAAGCAACAAGTGTCACCACTTGATTGTAAACGATTAAAACAAAGCCTTCTTTATTATCATAGAAATTAATAATGGAAAATAAGATGGCAGTGATGTAATGGTTTCGATCTCAAGCTGTATATATATAATAACCAATCCAAAGATAAGGTGATATGTTCCAGCTCATCCACCAACGCGACAACACATAACGCGTTTGCCTAGTTTAAATATTAATATTCTCATGGAACTCATCATATACCTGCACGCGAGAATTTAGCTGAGAGTCGATTTTAAAACGAGACTATGAATGGGACGCTCTGATGCTACTATCTGTTAGTATAGCTGCTTTGCATGCTCGGGATTCAGGGTTCGACTCCCAAAGTGATGATTTTTTTTTTAACAAAATAACTAGGTCTAACATATGTTGTCTCGAGTGAAGGGTTATGATATGGGTTTCTTATTTATTTCTAATTTTCAACAGAAACGAAAATGTCCACACAAATATTGTGATTTCGAATATTGTTTTTAGTTCCATTTGAAAACCAACTCGCTGAAAAATTCACGCTACTCTCACATACCCGCCGAATATGCACAAGTAAGGCGTCACGTGCTCTTTCAGCTTCGAGCCGCCACTGGTTGTTCTGTCGCACGTCAATAAAGTGGTAGTATATACAAGTTAAAAGTCTTAAGTACCGTATATCTACAATGTTTGCCTAATCCGTCTTGTACTTGTTTACACTGCCCTCTGAGCTAAATTAGTCCAACGGTGTGACAGATATGGACTGGACAAATGATTCAATTCGATCAATATCTATTTCACATAATAGATTATACACGTTTTCACGATAGGTATAAGCTTTATATACTTTCAGTTTCTATGGACAAAATGAAATATATTTATTTATTTATTATGGTTTATACTGCAGGAAATGAATACACTCCACACGGGTAGTGGGAATGAAGCGAAATCCCCATAACAACTTGTGACATTACCTGCATAATAATATGAAATTTGGATTATAAATAATACTAATAATAATAATAAATATTAGCTAATAATAGCTAATGAAGCTAAAATGAGAATGACCAACGTGGAATGATGACAATATGTGCATAATACAACGCATAGCTTCTATAAGAAATGTGAACTTGTGAAAAATTAAACAGCCTATCAAAGTCTAATATTGCAGCAGGAAGCTGTAGCAAATCTAGACAAGCCAGTAATGCAGGAGTGTGAGTTAAGTTGCATAGCCATAAGGTGATTGGTGAGTACAAGCAGAGTCGATAAAGTAGCAAGAGGTAGAACTGCTTTATCGACTCTAGTACAAGTATGCCGTGTCGATGAACCACATTATATCCGACCAAATTTGATGCTTTTGGATTGGAACAATTTGAGGTTTTATTATTGAAATATTATCACCATTAGGCTGATATTTATTCAATTATTTTGTCAATGATACAATTGATTCCATATTATTCATCAAGGAAGAACTCGGGTGAAATTATCATTTTTTCATACATTTTTCTTTTTTTTTATCATTATTATTATTGGTTTGGATGTTGACTCAAGTCGTATGTTTCAGAATATTGGGAAATATCAATAATCATAGCTGAGATGAATTGCTTAGTGTCACTGCGCACCGAGCCGTCTGCTTATTCTCAATACAGCAATTTACATTGTCAATATTGATAGGGCATTTACTGCAATACACCTTTTTTCACAAAAAAAAGAATTTGTTTTTTGAGCTACGTCTATGAAAGTTGTTATATCGTCTTGATTTTTTTGGGGGGAGTGTTCATTGTCAGCTTCTACGGGGTTGCAAGTATCGCTTTTTCGATATCTTATCCAACAATGGAGATGAAAAATATATAACAAAGATATTTCATATAAAATATGATGTAAAAAAACACATTGTGAATAAAATCATATCTTGAAATATGAGAAGAATATAAAAAAACGACACGTTCAACCCTTACCAATAATTCAGCAACATTTACGTAAAAAAAAAAGTTGGAAAAAAAATTGTGTTAGAAAAACGAAAATATAATTTTGTTGCTGAAAAATTCGTAACAACCGAATATTTATGACGTATGTTGATTTTTTCTCAAGTTTTAGCATGATAGGTATTCATGTGCGGAATTTCAAGTGTATACAATCAATAATGACAAAGATAGGATTTTCACCCGAGTCCCCCCCTTAAGGTACTAGTATGGGTTTACAAAAAACTTCCAGAGTTTTGGAGTTTTCCACATTTTTCTTTCGGATTAAGTTCCAGTATATATAAGATAAGAAAAAAAAATATTTTTTCTTTGTTGGAAGTTCCAGTTGTGTATGAAAATCTTAGTTTTGAGTAAATTGCAATCAAAGTTCGGTCCATTTTGTCTAATCATGCATGTAAAAGACTCACAAAATATTTATTTTAAAAATAACTACGTATCACACATAGCTGTGGTTTGATTTTTATAAAAGAGAATTAATCAATTGATAGAGTAACATCAACATCTGAAAATGGTTATTTTTGTAAAAATCTGTCTTTTCGAACCCATACTAGTACCTTAAGAGTCCATGAGAGTCAATCAGACGGAATACAATTTTGTTTGTGATAACTTTTGAACGCTATTAGATATATCATAGAATGTTGTTCCAGAACTTTGCTTCATCTGCGCATGTCATCTCATTGATTGTATCCATTAGCGTTCATCTGTATGTTTAACTCGGAACTAAACGGATCAAATCAAGTAATTATAATCACTATGAGTTAAAAGTCATAATTAGGTGAGTATAATTGTTTTGATCCTTTTGGTGAAAGTTATAAGGGTCCTTCTAATCACGATATGGAACTACTCGAATTATTATTGTTTTTTGTGTATATAATAAATAAAGTTTGACTGGTGAAGATGCATGGGAATCAGATCATTGAGTGTGATGCTTCTTGCTCAGCCGCCGGCCCTGATGGTAAAAACTAGTCTGTGGATCGCCCTAATCTTGCGGTTTCGCCCATCACTGCACCGTTTGTCAAAGGATGTGCTTCAGAATTAGAATAATTGTCCGTTCTTCTGAGTTTAGACACAGTCAAGACACTGCTTTGATATCTGGTACCAGGCGGGCGCGGTTTCGAGTCCCGCGTGAGGTAAATGTGTATGCCTAGTAACGGTCAACTTCCAATATGTGTGTGGCGTGGGTGTTTGTGAATAATGTTTTACTGAGGATAATTGATGGTTAAGGAACAGGTGGTTAAGGAACAGGTGATTAAGCAACAGGTGGTTAAGGAACAGGTGATTAAGGAACGTTTTGCGTATGACAGGGCAAAATTGCTTTGTGAGGATAACGCTAGGCTTACGCTAGAGATAGCAAGATTCTGATTGAATTCAATTTTAAATACTAGGAAAACACGGGATTTGCGTTGTGAGATGAGCTTAGAAGTATGGAAATCCGGAATGAAAAATATTCTGTCAGCTTAATCTACATCTACGGACCTTGGATTACTTCGAATGTTCAAAAACCTCACCTGCAACTTGTTGATGTTCATAGTGCTGCAACGTGTCGCATATTATACACTTTGCAAATCCAATTGATCCAAATATTCAATAAAATCTACACATTTATTGCGTTTTCTTTGTTAGTTCTTATTCGATTGTTGCAAAAATCTCTTAAGAGGTGTATAATGGTATTTTTCATATTCGGTGACAATTTGAGAGCTTTTGAAAAATTCCTGTTTTTCAAGTATTTTCTCTCCGGGTTATTCTTATGAGGATTTTTCAAACTTTCCGATTATTTTTCGGAAAAACCTTTCGATCGATTTCTCTGAACAACAACCCCAGCTCATTCTGGTATGACAAAAATATGTAGAAAAAGTTTCAATTCGATGAGTATTTTTTCCTGACCTGTATGCCACGTACAAAATTACAACAACAAAAAAAGAAAATGAAGCCCATTTTTTTCGGCATGTCAAATGGAATCTTCGCTACGCTCATCTGATTAATCATAAGTACATAACATTTACGCGTTATGCATATCATGATGTATGATGATGGTTGGATTTTTCCACAGAATTCAGGGAGGGATGGAAATTCCATGAAATTTCAGAAAATTTATATATTTGGTTATATACAAAAGCATATTAGAATACTTCACAAAAATTATTCACAGATATTATTGCATGAATAATTATGGAAAAAGAGAATGGACAGTCATTGAAAAATATTATTAGATCACTGTTATTCTGCATCAGACCTATTATATAAGCAAAAAGTAATTAGGTTTGAGTTTCTTCGATTTAAAATAAGAGGTAACAATTAAGAAGTGATGGTATTCAATCGCACTTAACTTGAGTGGTCGATTATGAAACCATGGATATAAATATCCGGCATGAAATCACATTTTACTGGATCTACTTTTATGATTCTGATGACAGGTTCTCGTGGTTTCTCTCAGTCAGTCAATCCGTCAATCCTGACTCCTGTACTAAAACTTTCATAACTCATGATCTAATGAAATGAAATATTCATTTCAAATAGAACAGATATGTAAGGTTTATTGAATCTTTTTTCTACTCATCATGATGTTCTTGTATTTTATGTTCAATTTTGTACATGGTGTATTTTTATCGTATTGTGTTATTATGACTTATCCAATATCATGTATTGATCAATTCTGGATGGAAATAAATATTATTATTATTATCATTATTATTATCACATTAGTATTAAATACGCCATCACTATACCTGTAATTATTTTGTATCAGTTATGTTTTTCATGTGTTATAATTATAATCCAAACCACAGATAAGCCTGTTTACAGGCTTTGTGGAATATTGTGAACTTTTCTGTATAATCTTGAATTGACAAATAAATAAATACATAAAATCATTATTATCATTATTATTATTATTATTATTATTGATATTATTATTATTATTATTATTATCTCTATCATCTTCGATCAATTATTCGTTTCCATTTTTATAAAATACCTTAATTCACACTCCTACATGCCTTATCACAGTTAACAACAATTCTGATAATATCATTTCTCATTGGAACTTTACAAGTTTCCGTCAGTTATTTCACAATTGATTACATTTTCCTAATCTATCATCAACTAGCAATCATTCTATTCATTGATTGATTATTCTGTGGCACTTGTTACAGCTATGCTCTGTGGATGACAACAATGAACTATATACTAGGAAAACGCGGGATGCGCGTTGTGAGATGAGCTTAGAAGTATGGCAATCTAGAATGAAAAATAACTTGTCAGCTCAATTTACATCTACAAACCTTGACTTACTTCAAACGTTCAAAAACCTCACCTGCAACTTGTTGATATTTATAGTAACCTGCAACCTGTCGCATATACACTTTGCAAAACCAATTGATCCAAATATTCAATAAAATGTACACGTTTATTGCGTTTTCTTCATTATTTCTTATTCGATTGTTGTAAAAATCTCTGAAAAGGTGTACAATAGTATTTTTCATATTCTGTGAGAATTTGAGAGCTTTTGAAAAATTCTTGTTTTTCAAGTATTTTCTCCTCCGGGTTATTCTTATGAGGGTTTTCCAAACTTTCCGATTATTTTCCGGAAAAACCTTCCGACCGATTCCTCTGAATAACAATCCCAACCTATTCTGGTATGACACCAACGTTCAGAAAAAGTTTCAAGTTGATTGATTCATTTCTCTGACCTGTATGCCGCGTACATAATTACAAAAAAAAAAAAAAAAAAAAAATGAAGCCCATTTTTTTTCAGGGTGTGAAATGGAAAGCTTCGCTACGCTCATCTAATTATCACAATATACATCTCAAGATATAGGCCTATATCTCGATATAACTGTTATAATAATATAATTGTTGGTGCAATTGAAATCGTGAATAGATTTTCCGTCCAATAATGTGTATTGAATTGACTGAATCGAATGTAGTTTGTCCGCTGGGAGTACTGGTTGTTGTGCATGGGAAATGGGGCGGATGGCGTTACCGTGGTATTAGAACGGCTAAATGGATCTAGCCGCGGGGAGGGGAACAGACTAGAGGGGAGAGAGATGCAGCATGCGTGAAATAAACACAGGTGGGGTCGCGAGCCGGTGAGCACAAACACAGAGGGGGGGGGGGGGGCGAGGGCGAGGTTCAGTGTTCAGTACCGCGGCCACTTTTAACCAGAGTGGTTCATTAACAATCAAACAAAATACAACAACATTTTCATTCTTCAATATATATTTGGTTGTTATTGAATTGTGAATTTATATATTTCAGTGTTGCTATTTTTTGTCTTCATTTGTGTATAGTGAGTGTTACGATATTCCATTTATTCCTCGAATTTGATTCACAACTTGATCAAGTTAATTCATGTGAATGTGCTATATTTATCTGGTTCAAGTGTTTGAAAGAGTGTCAGTGTTTTGACATTTCAATGGATTACGCATTAACCTGATGGTGAGTCATATTCATGCATTAATAATTAATTATTCTCCTACTGATCCCAACAACAACCAAGTTATTTGGGGGTACGATTGAGCACATGATCTGATGCATGATGTATACAAGAACTCATTTTATGGGGGACTCGAACCGAGGACTAATGGGTCCAGACATGCTGCGTCAACAATACACTCATGTTGTGTAGACGGATAGGCTCGTGGATGTATTTATTCGAATTGGGTTCAACGACGCACTCCACTGATGACTACGATCTATTGGCGTCAATGAATGATATATGATATGATGATGAAAGGTTATTTTTTCAGTTGTATTTGGATAGAGGGAGTCGGTCTTGGCCTGTTGATAAGAAACCACACAGTATTGACCTGAACGACAGAGAAAATTCATGAAAACACTTGTCAGAATGGCGGGAATCGAACCCCGGTCTCCTGAACGACGGTTCAGTGTATTAACCACTCGGCCACTCGTCTCAGTACGGATTCATAGATGAATCATGCATACCATATATTCATATTTGTGTAATCATGAAGATGTGTGGTTAAGAAAACACAACCAGATAATCTACTTCACTGCAAAACAGAATGGTGCGTGCACTTTGTCTAATGCGTAGTCTGAAAAGTGCGTGAAAGAAGAGTGAACCCTCAAGTATGAATGTCCAATGACAATAGTACTGACAGCGTGACAGCTGATTTGTAACTGAAAGAGTAGCTGCTGTTGCTATCTAGCAAGAACGTGGCTTGTGACGTAAACAAATATGAGGAAAACAAAGTAAAAACAACACGGCTGTGATCTGCGTAATGTTGTTATTATGTGAGAGATATGCGTTAGGTCATGAAACTGTGACAGAAATATTGTATGAAAGTGTTGTTTAGTACATTTTGTCTTTAGTGTATATACACATTTGGTTTCACTCGTATATTATGTTGGTCGACTCTGTTGAATGGAGTCGGCTTACAAGCATTCATCTGTCAGCTTCTGGCACATTCGGAATATCACTTTTCTGTCGCTTGGTTTCAAAATGAGAAGAATAACAACATTCCAATACGCTGGAAAAACAGACATATCCAGGATAGGGTACAATCAAGATGGAAACAGTTAAAACTATTCAACTTATAATAATTCTCACATGTTTGGTCCTGCAGCTGCAAGTGTAGCTGTGGAAATGTCAGAAGACAAAAGAATATAATAAATAATTATTTAATTTCACTTCATTCTGAACTTATTAATACTTGATCTGTTTCTCTCTTGTATTAGAATGTTGATTTCCTAATACCGTTCGAAAGTTATCACCAAAAAACTGACATTTTGTTGAATCGACTTTAATGCACGCATACAGATTTCTTCTTTTTGATCTAACCCCACACAGCCGCTATATTAATAAGAACTTGGCCTTATTGAGTGACCAATACTCACACTTGGGCCAAAATCATTCGTTGGAGAAATCAAAAACTAGGAGAAAACAATATTTTCAATAGGTACATAATTATAGATTCATTGATTTCTCATCATAAAGTTAGGCTACGATTCAATAAACATCACTTCTACCAAAACTATTCCATCGCTATATATTTGATTCCGACTGATTGTTGTTGTTGTTATTCGGGGATTTGAACGAGCGGGTGATGCGATATGAAGGAAATACAGAGTCAAGGTGACCGTGTGCCTTAATCGGGACTCGAACCCAGTTTGTAAATATTGCTCAGTGTACACGTTATAGACGAGAACTGTCATTGATAGGAATATTCACTGTCAATGTCATCATCACTTGATGCATTTCATTACAGAAACAGTTTGTGTAGCTCATTTAGCCAGCAATTCAATTCCTAGTTGCAATCCTTCAGACTTGTTGTTGGCTTATAGCGTCACTGGTATAGGCCAACAAGTGTTGAACGAGATATTATATTCACAGCTGATATTAGAGACTGTTGAAACCATTCATAAAAACAATCCGTCCATATTTCCACCCACATACTGGCAATATGCACATTCAAGAAACACTAAAGTTATTGTAAAATTCATGTTGCAACTTTACAAATAAATATAAATGTGAATGATCGTACATTTGATATTTAGGATTGATTCCACTTAGAAAATGTCCTTCAAATCTCTCATATTTCTTGACAATCTGATACGTTTGTAACTATATTTCTCTCAATCAGTACTCGTTGAAGTTGGCTCAATCAATTCACACAATGGAAGACAAATATCTCCAAACATACTCATCGACACAAGAATAACAATTAAAACAAGATTAAAATTGTGGCTATAGTTTACGATACATTTTCAGTTTATCTTGAGAATTCTCATCTTTTTTCTGAATTTGTGAATATAACCCATAGTCTCCCTTGGATATGGTGAAGTGATTTGAGAACATACGAGCTGGTGGTCAACGACAGTGTCTTTCAATCTACTCCAAGACACTTGATACAATCTTTCACCTTTCACCTTTCCTCTCACCGTTCACCGACACCATGTTCAAACCTGGACTGATGGCGGGATGGTTCCCACAATATGGGACACGACAGCTTCCTTCCCGCTATACTTCCCTTGCATGCAGAAACTCATTCATCCAAACCCAATTGATCTCAGTTATCCTTATAATGCGGCGTTAAACCTGATTTCAAAATACACCGAGCTTGACATCGTTGTTATAATCAATGGTGCGTCGTTTAAATGATTAAGAACAAAAAATAAGAAGAAAATTCTGAGTTTCCCAATTTTTTTAATGAACTTGTAGAGCATATATATATACACACAAGACTTTGTCTCATGCGGATTTCTTGAATCTTACATACAAATTTAGAATAATTCCATTTGAAACATTTGAAATATTTGAAATATAGTTGCAAAATTTATATACCATTACATCAATACACTTCATATTAGTTCTGCTTGCCATATATTATTATATTGATTCATAACTAGGCAAACGCGTTATGTGTTTCCGCGTTGATAGATGAGCTACTTATATCAACTTATATCTTTGGATTGATTATTATGGAATATAGGCCTAATCGAAATATAAGAACCTTGTATTTTGAAGATAAAATCCCAGCCTTCTGTATATAGATCTGATTGATAGTATTCGTAGGCTATTCTAATGAATGAAATTGAATATAATAAAAATCGCATTTTTTAATTTTTTACTTTGAAACGTCACATCTGCTTATTGTAAAAGTCCCTAATAATGTGTATTATTATGTTGTTCGAGTTCTGTGAAAATTTGAAAAATTTCGGAGAACATTCACTTTGTCATTTCTTCCGCCCGGCTTATTCATATGGGTTTTTTTAAAACTTCAAAATAATTTATCTCAAGAATTGTTCAACCGATTTTGCCTCAAAACTATACATCATCAAGTCAGATAGAGGTTCATGTGTGTGCCAAGTTTCATCATGATTTGAATTTCTGTTTGACCTTTAGAGCGCGAACAAAAAAAAAACACATTCGATTTTTCAAGTACAGTGAATTGAGTCTTCGCTACGCTCATCCAATTACTGTGTATTATTTCATTATTTTGATTATTCATGAGTTTCTCATTCATAATTATTATAAATTCATAATTTCATATCATTTACATTATTTATATTATATTATTTATAAAGATCAAGAATAAAATGATTCAAAATTTAATTGAATTGATGTTAATCTCACGAATTGCATTCAATTAGTGAGTGAGTCAATTGGGGGCTCAATTAAACGAACACTCTGATATAATGCCCCGGGTGGGATTCGAATAGCTGTCTTGTTCGACCTTCCTCTGAAGACTCACCTGGCGTGCCGGTGAATCGTTTAGTGTAAATATCGTGTGCATGGTATCGATTAGAACTGCTTGCTTGTGACGGTTCGGTCGGGTGTCTCGGTGTGTCTGGTAGCGATTGACGAGCGAGTGTTTCGATCGGTCACGTATAGTGCCAAGACATGCAGGCTTAGCGTGATTACTATGTAAACATGACACTGAGATGCATGTTCAGTCGAGAAAACTGAATTTTTAATATAAATCATATTTTTGAGGAGTCAATAATTCCGGGTAAACTTCGTAAACTAAACGATGTAGCGGTTTATTTATCTCATTTTCTTCATGTTTTCATATTTCTATTGATATTTATGTGAAATGTAGCGTTTTGTAGCAAACTACTAAAAACAGGACGAGCTACAAACTCTAGACCAACAACTAAGGAATCATCAAAGAAAATTACACATTATCTCGGACTTTTCAGTCTGTGGCAGGAAGTTGACTGAATATAGATATCACTTTTTTATAGTTATTCGAGGAGAGAGATCACGATTTTTCTCAACTTGACAAATGGTTTCTGCAGTTAATGTCATATTTGAACACGCTTTTCAAGAATATTATTCCGTATGATCCAGCTCAATATCTTTCTTCTAAATCGTGCAAATTCTCACGAAATAGCTTATTGTAGGTCTAGCTGGCATTTATGAGGAAAATGTGAGTGGAAATATGATGTTGAATGATTCAAAGTCCCACTAAACACAAATATTATCAAAAATAGATATATTCTTGTGAAATATTTGGATTTGATAGTCTATTTGATTATTGCTACATTTTTACATCTCTGTATAGGTGCTTCAAAAAAGCACGAGCAGGATAAAATGCAGGAATGAATTTGGAACAGTAATTTGGGTCCTGAACGTGATAAATACAAGACGTCTTTATATTCATTATTCATAAATTAAGTTTGCTAACAAAAATCAATTGAACGATGAATATGTTGTGAACTTCATTTCAGTAGTGAATATATACTTACATTTTCCTGAAATAAATCTCTGATGGAAAATCTCAAACTGAGACAAGGGTTAGAGTGGTAACACACTGAACTGTCATTCAGAAGACCGGGGTTCGATTCCCGCCATGGTCGACCATCCTGACAGGGGTTTTTCGTGGTTTCCCTCTGTCGTTCACGTCAACACAGGGATGATTCCTCAACAACAGGCCACGACCGACTCCTCCCCACTATCCAAAATATGTCCAATAGAATAACCTTTCATCACATCATCTCTTCTATCATCCACCGACGCCAATAGATCGTAGTCATCAGTAGAATGCGTCGTTAAATTTAATATAAATGAATGAGAACAATCTCAATCTTCTTCTTCATACCAAAGATCGAAATGAAAAGAATATTTTCAAAGTCCAGTTGAAAAAGGGAGTAGCAATTTGTCGCACCATTAGCCAATTGTGTGCCCCATGACAACGCCACAGTTTTAGGTTAGGTTAAACTAGTAACTACTTTGGGACAGTTTTTTCTTGTTAGGTCCGGCAGATTATGTTGGTTACATTGGGTTTATTCATGGTGTGCAAAACCCCAACGTCCTCATAAAACGACACAGTCCGATGGCTCAATGTATACAGACAACCAATTGTATGAAAAAATTAAAATAATAATTCTAATTTATACATTTCACTTCCAATATAATAATTGTAATGCAAATTTGAGCACATCCATAGTCCATCACAACTTTCTCCCCTACCCATGTCTTCTATTCAGTCCGCTTCTCAATCGACCTTGACTGAGTAATGAGAGGGTATTGTAGCACACATGGAGACAATGGCGAGTAATTAGTCCACGGGAACTGTTTGTACATGTGAGCAAGAAGGACTGGCAGGTGGCGAAAGCGTGGTGTGAGGGAGCCACATCATCTTTCTACCGTGGAGTGTCTTCACAAACAGACAATAGTATACTTGTTGTGATGAGAGATGAAGGTGAGAACCACCTGTGCGGTAGTGGTGTGGGATACGGGAGACGACCGATCGGGACTTTCATCTCTTGTGAACACAAGTTGATGGGGAACATGACGGTGCGAACCAGCCGAGTGGTAGTGATGTGGGATAGGAGAGACGGACGATCGGAAACTTCTTTGGACAATGGGATGAGTGGTGTATGAGAGATAAAGGTGCGAACCACCCGAGCGGTAGTGATGTGGGATAGGGGAGACGGACGATCGGAGATACATTATATTTGTGGTGAAGAAGATCATAGGTTTGCATCTGATATGATGGGGTAGTAGGGAAACGGTGTATGTGTTTGTTGTTGGTTGAGGGGGGGAGGGTGGGAGGGAGGGGGGAGGGGAGGGAATATTGTGTCTCATACAATGTTTCATAATTGATGTTGATGGGGAGATGGGGAGATGGTGGGAAATGGGAATAAGTAGTTGAATGAAGAGATGAGAAAAATACTTCTATTAACACTTGGAAACTATAAGAATCGGAACCTATTGCAAAGAGAACTGCCCTTGATTCGGTGGATGACTCCTGGTATAATGTCAATCCTTGATCTTTCAAGTATTTCATCTTGTTATGGTAATGACTCATTTTCAATATCAATTGATATCAGTTTGCGTCACCATTATGATTATAGTGTGCTCAAACCAAAACATTGAACTATTATGAAATTAGTAGTGGGAATAAAATTAATTTACTTGATTCTTATCACTCGAGAGTGCATAGGAGTTGATTTCGTGAAATATCAGTTTGTTCATTTCATTTTATTTCATTTTATTTTCGTCTGATGAAGGATTTACAAGTTTATCATTGAAAAAACAACAATGAATAAAATGCAGATCATATAGACAGTCAGTTTTTGGTGATGACTTCTGAACGTTACCAAATGTTATCCAAATTATAATACAATAGAAACACAGATTTTGTCACAATCTTCAAGATTGTTCAATTAAACACTGTATATCTTATATTGCTCAATTCTCACAGTTATACAGCATGAACAACACATGGGCCTATTTCAGCTGTGGACCCACCTGTGTGAATGTTAGTATTCATGGTCAATAATTGAATTTCATACCATTTTGATGATATGGAAGAGATATATTTTTTGTTGTATTAAACGTTCGATATCTTATACGATTTAGAAGTTGATACAATTTTGTAGTGATATTTTGCTAAATCAAATTCCTTGCACACTCGAGATGAATTCTGTATGAACTATGCTGGGCCTGATATTAACTTATCAATTTTGTTCAAGTTGTGAATATTTAATACTCATTTGAATTGAATTACACTCAATTGTTCGTCTTTAAACGAAAAACAAAGATTCAGGAATCAAAATTAAGACCAATCTATTACAAAATCCATACAAACCCATGCTATATACAGGTCCACATTGAATATGCTAGCTATAGAACCATTCGTTCAATACGCCCAA
This sequence comes from Brachyptera risi, assembly GCA_964007535.1. Classification (NCBI taxonomy): domain Eukaryota; kingdom Metazoa; phylum Arthropoda; class Insecta; order Plecoptera; family Taeniopterygidae; genus Brachyptera; species Brachyptera risi. Next base: position 37,098,789 of record OZ023336.1, read on the forward strand.
GCAAGCTATTTTAGTAACGAGATTCAACAGACAACAGAACTGAAATTCGTTAACAAGTACTCATATCATACGTGTACGTGTCATTCGTATGTATATTAACATTTTATTGATCCATACAAGTTTAGGTTTTTGAAGTTGAAATACTTCACATGAATAGAAAACTGACGACAAGACGAATTAAAAAATAATAAAATTCACAAATCAGCACAGAATAGAACAAACAATGAAGGAAGTAGAACAGATAGAATAAAACTGTCGTCGAAGTAGGCTAGATAGCAACTCAATGTTCTTCCTGCGAAAAAGAAAATGTATTGTATGAAATATAGTATTGACAAATAAGAATGAATAGTAGATACTGTACTTGTGACTCGATCCATTGTCTGTAACGACAGGAAGGAGATGAGGGAGGGAAGATTTCCCTCGGAATTGTTTTTATGCTATATTCTCTTGGAAGTGTTGGTTTATGTCGTCAACAGTTTTTTTTCCATTTGTTGGAAGTGCTTTGTGTTCGATTGTTTATTGAACTCAAGATGCGTATAATTCTTGTCACTTCATTTCGTAAATCGCAATCGACATGTGAAAATTGAGCTGACTATCTGTGTGGTTCGAGAAGATTGAGACAAATCAAAGCTGAAAACTCCTTACAGACTCCATCTCCATTGACAATGACCGCAAGTGAAACATTCGCCGATCACTGTGGGCTACGGACTGGCCGATAGTCGATCACGATCCGGCATGCTTGTCGCGCTGTCCAGCAGTCGCTTGATACACTACAGGATGAGGGTGTAGAAGGGAGTGTAGATAAATAAGATCTCCAGATTCGTTTCAACGTTGCGCGACATGTCTTGAAGTATTATTAGATGAGCGTAGCGAAGCTTTCCATTTCACACCCTGAAAAAAAATGGGCTTCGTTTTCATGTTTTTTTTTTTTTTTTTTCTTTTTTTTTGGGGGGGAATTATGTACGCGGCATACAGGTCAGAGAAATGAATCAATCGACTTGAAAATTTTTCTGAACGTTGGTGTCATACCAGAATAGGTTGGGATTGTTATTCAGAGGAATCGTTCGGAAGATTTTTCCGGAAAATAATCGGAAAGTTTGGAAAATCCTCATAAGAATAACCCGGAGGAAAAATACTTGAAAAACAAGAATTTTTCAAAAGCTCTCAAATTCTCACAGAATATGAAAAATACTATTATACACCCTTTCAGAGATTTTTACAACAATTGAATGAGAAATAATGAAGAAAACGCAATAAACGTGTACATTTTATTGAATATTTGGATCAATTGGTTTTGCAAAGTGTTTATGTGACAGGTTGCAGGTTACTATAAATATCAACAAGTTGCAGGTGAGGTTTTTGAACGTTTGAAGTAAGTCAAGGTTTGTAGATGTAAATGAGCTGACAAGTTATTTTTCATTCTAGATTGTCATACTTCTAAGCTCATCTCACAACGCGCATCCCGCGTTTTCCTAGTATAGTATATGTTGTATTATATATTGACTGATTTCATAACATGTACTTTCTAACACAATGTGTGAAATGTTAGGCCTAATGTTCCAAGAAATGAGTGAATAAATTGAAATTGAAATATCTATCGCTGCTGAGTGAAGTAATAGTGACAGAGTCATTATGAAAGAGTAAATCACAGTTCGTAAACCTCTATATCGGCTGCTCCAATTTTCTTTTTTTCTTTAATAACATCGAAACTTGATACAAAATCATTGTTCCCCAATTGAGGCTATGGATGACAGGTAGGATTGTTTGGACGGGGCACCACAAGGGTGATCTCACCACCCCATTTCGATTAAATAAAAGTATTTCAGTTTCCGAAAGTCCGGAACACATTATGACTGTTTCTATGATATGTATCCGGGCACAAGACACAGAATAGTATATTTAGGTTTATGATTGGATCATTTAGGAGAACAAGAGTGATGTCTGACACAAATTGATATGATTATATAGAAATGTGTACATGTTCAGTCGTATAACGTCTGGAATGTGTTCCTTTGCTCGATAGTTTCGAAAAGAGATAACTTGCTGTCAATGGTCGATCCAATAGAATCAGCCATTGTTGAGGCCATGGATGAGTGAGTGGTGAAAACATCATTCTTTGTGTTATCATAAAATTATATTGTTCTATGGAATGGAAAATTTACCTAACAATAGCCACCTTAATAGTTGCATTTCTCATATAATATTGCTTTTATGCTATCGAATTTCACTTTCTTTGACGAGATTTTCATATTTTAGAGAGTTTTTTCAGCAGATCCCTTGAATATTAATCGCCGAAATATCTATTGGGATATATTTTTCAATAACATCTGAACTTGTTATAAAATCCTTGTTCTTCAATCCAGGCTATGGGTGGAAGATGGGATTGTTGAACGGGGCACCACAAGGGCAATCTCACCACTCCAAAGAACAAGCAAGAATAAGATGACTTACACAATAAACAATCACTACGATCTATTGGCGTCAGTGAATGATCATCCAAATCTTCTTTTCACTCTTTGAATCTTTTTTTTTATTTTCTCTCCATTCGTCTATCAAATACAAAATGTATCGTTCGGTTTCGATCATCTCACGAGCATTTTTCAAATCAAACTGTCATTTTTTAAAAACGATACCAAATGAAAATTATTCGAAAACTTGAAGTGCAGTTCCAAGTCGAGATTTCTGGGTGCCACAAAGAGATTGAGGCTTACTTGATTTGTTTCGTTCAGTTTTTCATGAATCATTTGAACCAATCTGTTGGTCTTTTTTCGACAGATTAGGTTTTTTCCTTGATGTAGAGTCATGTGGTATACTCCCTTGTAACAAACAAGGCTCGCAGTATGCAGGGAGCAAAATATGGGCAAAAGCGGGGGGTTGACAACTCCTGAAATCTGGTGTACAATTCTCACGAAATCTTCCTGAATTCCATTAAAATCTTCTTGAAATCCCGTGAAATCTCCCCGAAATCCCTTGAAATCTGAAATCGGGTGTACACAGAATCTATCAGTTATTTACCCCTCGGGCAGAAGCAACAACACTAAACATTTCTCTCTCTCTTATACATTCCAGAGTGGAACTCTTGTCTCCCCTCCCCAAAAACCATTCTCATACATAAAACCATATATTATATCTCATACAGTTTGTAAAATTATACCTTTCTTAATTGTAACACAATAGAGGATTTCCTCTCTCTGTAAGGCCTTCTAAGTTACAAACAAGCAATTCAATTTCTTCATGTAAAAGCCAAATTGCAGTCAAGTTGTGAGTCGTCACCGGATTTAACCCAATTGTTTCCTTCCTCTCCCAAGCGTTGAAATCTCCGTCCAACAAGAATACAATAAGGCGTATAATCGAATCACAAGTGTAACACAAACTGGAACATAATCTAGCTTCTTATAATATCAAGTCAATTCTCCATGTGGATTATATTTATATCTCACTTTGAATCTAGTGTAGATGTTTTATTGATATCTTATTCGATAGGATTCCATTGCACATACGAAATATTACAAGTATTCATATCTACAAAAAACAAATACACGATTGGTTGAAATTATCTGGCAGGCAGTTTTGTTCTGAACTAGGATATAGAAATTAATTTTCAGCCGTTTACACATTTTTCTTGTAGCCCTTCCTCATATTATAAGATACATCGTAATTAAACTCATTCAGTCTCGCTTATCAATAATAATAATAATCAATTAATCACTCAATAAAAAGCTCTACGAGATGTGTTTTTCTGTGATTTCAACTTGATGGGACTATTTTGAGTTCAACGACACTCTGTACTGATGACCATCACGATCTATTGGCGTCGATGATTGATATATGAGATGGTGAGATGAGGTGGGAAATTATGTTATCATATGTTTTTAGACAGTAGGAAGGAGTCGGTCGCGGCCTGTTTTTGAAGAGTTATCCCAGTATCGACCTTAACGACAGAGGGAAACCATGAAAAACCCTTGTCAGAATTGTCGACCTAGGCAAAAATCGAAATGCGATCTCCTGAATCACGGTTCAATGTATTAACCACTCGGCCACTCGTCTCAGTAATTCAACCGATTTATTTATTGATTTTAATTGACCACGTTTTCAGAATTCTCAGGAAAATCTGATAATTCCAAAGTTATTAGTTGAACATCGATATTCCGCTAAATCCGCGACTTTTCTTATACCGTATGTTATAGATTAATGACCCCACCAGGAGCTAGGTTACGTTGGAGGAGGATCTCTTCACATCGCGTGCTTGCGTGGATTGGTTGGCTGGGCACACGGCTGCAAACTGCCAGAGTTTCCTAAATTATTGATCACTTAGGCCTAATACACATCTTGCGATGATATTTCACCAAATCAGAACCAAACTTGAATATGTGGTCGTTTTTATTGAAATGTAACCCAGTTTTTTAATAATGATGTATTCTTATTTTTATTCCGGGCATTGCATGCTCACAATTGAACTTATTTTTCAACATTGTATTCGTAGATTTTACACATGTAATATGTAGTTTTATTTTAGTAATGAAATTATTTAATTTCATAAAATTATGAAAACACCTACATACATACTTATAGTGGATAATTGAGATAAAGGAAGATGAGAAAATGAAAAAATAAGTTATCTAATTGGTTGAACAATGATATAGCAATTAATTACATCTGGAATAGAATTCTAACTCGTTTGACAGACCAAGGCATATGAGAGTTGTATGTATTGAATAGGGCCACGTATATCATCCAATTTATCTTGACCATACCAAGTTTAATTTGCTATTTCAATTATGAAATATCTTTCAATTTCTCTTTTCAGATTCAAATATCGAATTCGAATTTCATAAATTCTCAACCAGTAGCGTATAAGTGGAACTTTTAAAAGCGATTTAATGAAATATTGTATGTATTGCATTGAATTGAATTGAATTGAAATTGTATTGTATTTAAATATTGTATGTAGGCCCACTGTAGTCTACGTCTTTACTATACCAAGTGTGTGTATACATTTCAGAAGGACTGTTTTATGTCTTTAAAAACAAGATCTATTCAATGTCAATTCTGACGTTCAAACATGAAACAAGAAATAATGGTGAACTGTCTGTTCCTACTATCAATAGAATAGCTTTCGACACAGTGCTTGAAACAGTGCTTGAAACAGTGCTTGAAACAGTGATTGAAACAGTGCTTGAAACAGTGCAGTACGCAGGCTTGAAAATGTCAAACCAGCCACCAGATGAAATAACATCACTAAAAGATTAAAGTAAATTTTTTATTTTATTTTTTTTTATTTTAAAATTCATTTTATTCTCACAATCAATACAATACAGGTATGAAGTTAACAATTTGAAAGTTACAATTGTAAGAAGCCTACGTAGAGTATGAAACTCTGTGTGTGGGCTGAGTATGGTAAATTTGTTTTTGTGTTTACAAGATGGCAAAAGCCATTTCAGGTATGTTTTGATAAAACGACTCATTGACTATGCATTTTATAATGTGTAAGAGTTTTTTACTGAAACTTTTAATTGAACTACTTTTTATCAAGTACTGTTTCCATCTGTTTGTACCCTGTGAACTGTTATTAGATTATATATATACTCAATATCGACGAGTCCCATATCCTATACGAATGTATTTTTATGAACTGTGATGTAATAGGCAAATAAACTGTTTTTTAATAACATCGAAACTTGATACAAAATCATTGTTCTCCAATTGAGGCTATGGATGAATGATAGGATCGTTTGGACGGGGCACCACAAGGGCGATCTTACCACCCCATTTTAATTATTCAAACAAATGAACTTCAACACAAAACTGCGCTGTCTGTAACCATAATTTTCCGTCGCATATAAAAGTATTTTAGTTTCCGAAAGTCCGGAACACATTATAAGTAGAAACCGTTTGTGTGATATATCCGGACATTACCAGCATTGGTATCAAGAGTGAACAAAACACACGAATGTTGATATATAAATAAACTACAACTACAATTGAAATTGCAATCATATAATTTAATTATGTCAATAATTCTGGGTTCGATCCAAGGACTGCCAAGCGGAAGGTTCATCTTACTTTTCCTCACTTCTGTAAAGAATCAATCTTCTTCCTTCGCCCACAACTCACAATAGTTTCAGTTCTACCAAATAATCCGTTGACTGCACATTCAGGCCCAGCTAACTCGCGTCCCACAGTTCTTGTACAGTTAAACCACTCGCAGTACCTTTAATGTAGTCCATAAATACGTGACGCCACAAGAAACTCGCTCGCCAGGATATAATCAAGTGCGAATAAAGAATTTAAAAACAATTATTTATGTTAAACAAAATATGAACTTCCTACGATAGATAGACCGACATGAAAAAAGCATATGGTCGACTTTACCAGTGATAGTTTATAACAAGTTTTTAAAAGATGGTCACAGACATAATTAAGATGTTGATTATAATCATTGATAATCACTTGATCAATTTTTTTAATTGATTGATTTATATTTATTCTTTCTCTTTTCTCATACACGCTTCGGCTTATGAGGGTATCGTTATTTTTTCATACGGTGAAATCAACTGACTTATTTTATTCTCATTATTACAACTTATCGTTATTTTTCATTATTTCAATTCATATTTCTCATTTCACTTGAGTTTGAATGTGATATTTGAAGAATATGTCATGTTTATTTCGGTTAATATTTGTAATTATGTTAACAAATGTTTTGTTATATAAAGATGAATGTTGATTGAAAAAACTTTCATTCGACGACGTACTTTAGGAGAACTAAGATCTCTTAGTGTTGGTGAATGATGAATAAGGTGATGGAAATATGGAATGGTAGCAAAGGTGTAACTGGGAATTAGGGAACCTCAGGGCTAAGACTCATACAGACCCCCCTCTCCTCTCCGCTTGAAATAAATATAAATTCAAGCTAACGTATCGCCATGACACTGTGCTATAAAGGCCCACAGCAGTTACCACAGTCAAACTTCTCAGTTATATGATAATTATGTTACATCTCTTGCAACATCTCCCCTTCCTCGTACTTCATTCCTCGTTTATCTGGATGATGCCGTGCATATTAAAGAGTCGATTTGTAAATAATTCCAGACCTGTATTGAAAATTGTTTTATAAATTATATGAATAGTATGCAGGTCCATATTTATTCTCAGAGGGTCTCTCACACGTATTCGAGATGAGACGACGTGATCCCCCCTGAGGTCCTGCTGTATACACGCCACAGGATGCAGGATTCTCGTCTGGTTGTCTGGACAGTGGGAAGGAGTCGGTCGTGGTCTTTTAGCTGGAAAACATCAGTTGCACGCGTCATTGAATACGTCGAGTCAAGTTGAAGGAAAAGTGAAACACTTTCGCTAATCTGTCAAAGACGGACATTTATCACAGATTATTAACGTTAATTAACTATGCAAGTTATCTGCGGGAAGAGAAACGATATTGCTATTTTTTGTAAAAACTTTCATAAAAATAGCGATACATAAATGTAGAAATTGTACGAGTTTCTGAACTCATGTGTCGAGGTTCAATGATTATATTTCAACGTTCACGAAGAATAGTGATGTTGAATATATCGATGATACTTCCATGATGTCCCCCGTGGCTCGGTCAACTGAGACATTGCGCTAGAAACTGAAGTCAGGTCGGGCGTGATTCGGCATACATGTTTTCCTTTGTCAACGTCGTTTCACCCATCCTAACTTCATTGTTTCATCATCAACTGCTCCATTCGTACCCCCAAATAAACTAGCTGTCGATGGGGTCGTTGATAGGCAATAAAAAACTAACTGAGTGAAGACCGTTGGTCGCAACAAGTCTGAGTACAGACCTATTTTATTTTTTGATGCTCCCACCAACAGCTAAATTATACGGAGGTAGGAATAAATGGGTGATTATAGGAAGATGATGAGATGATAATGAAAGGACGTTCACAAAAACTCATGCCTAATGTGGGACTCGAACCCATGCCTAATGCGGGACTCAAACCCATGCCTAATGTGGGACTCGAACCCATGCCTAATGCGGGACTCGAACCCATGCCTAATGCGGGACTCGAACCCATGCCTAATGCGGGACTCGAACCCATGCCTAATGCGGGACTCGAACCCATGCCTAATGCGGGACTCGAACCCATGCCTAATGCGGGCCTCGAACCCACGCCCGACCCGAATTTAACCCACTAAATTTTCCACTGATTCCTACCTAAACTGTCTGAAGAGAATGGATATCTGATTCAGCAGATATAATCGTAGATATCCCAGCTGACCTGTAGATAAGATTATTCACGTACGGCGTTTACTGTACGTTGTTCTGTCATGCGCAGTGAGACGAGGTACGTGTAACGGTGGTTTACCACGCGCACGCGCACAACACCACGCCGACAGGTGGACGGACTTTTTGTTATTACCACATGGAAGCGTGCCGAGCTATGATAATGCGCTACAATGAAAGACATCTTGTTAACGTAGCAAATTAATCATGATTTAATTTTGATCGGAGGTATTTTTATATGGCGTTTTTTTATCTTTTTACGTTGAACTGGAATTTCCTTTTACGATATGACTATATATATATATATATATATATATATATATATATATATATATATATATATATATATATATATATATATATATATATATATATATATATATATATATATATATATATATATATATATATATATATATATATATATATATATATATATATATATATATATTGTAGGCTTATAGTATTATATTTACAGTATGAGTGTCATGGTGTAGTGTTGTGGACTTTATTTAATAGGGAGATTGCATGTTTTACAGGTTGCCATAGCAACTGGAATAGTAGGGGACAAACAAACTAATGATGTAGCCTAGTTATGGTTGGGGTACTGTCTAGGGGGATGGTGCTATCTGATTGTTACAATAATTCCAATTGATTCATTTCTCTGTACTGGGTTTCAATGACGTCTGATTTTGATTATTGATCGAGATTCATCGGCGTCGAATGAATTATCAAGAGGAGATGAGATAAGGGTTTCGTATGCAATGGGAAGGAAGCGGTCGTGACCTCTATTGTGAGAACAATACCAGAATCAGCAGGATTAGCCAGAATTAGCAGAATTAGGTGAACCACGAGAAAACTGTGAAAATGGATGGTGGCGGGGATCGAACCAAATCCCGATATACACGTCACCTGCCGAATCACATGGAGTAAACGCGCTATAAGCTACTGAGCTAAATGTGCCGGTACAATGATCAATGCCATTTGTCTCAAGAGAAACCCAGGTGTATTGATACGTTTGTCAAGTTAGCACAGAAACTGGAGAAATAGGGGACAGAAACTAATATTGAAGTTTGTATTGGAAATTCCAATCCTTGCGGGGGAAGAATCTTCACAATGATGTGTAGCATCAGTGAAAAGTAACATATTTGCAAACATCCATGTTTTTACGATTCTCACAGAATGATATGATATGAAATTTGAATTTTAGTGATCGTGTTAACACATATATACTCATTGTGATTTCATTGAAAAAAGAATTAGACTGATTGGTTTCACCGTTTGCCCATGTGTCAGGAGTCAAAAGCCTGCATTTGGCGCTTTTTGTCCTGTTTGAACCGTCCCTTGTGAGATGTAAAGTAGCCTCTCAATTGAAGAAGATATCTTCCACTTTTACCATGAAATGAGAAATGACGGAATGAACTTGAACATCTCAGCCATATTAATCACGAACTTCTCTCGCTCCTCTAATCAAAGAATCACCTCTACTTCTCTGCTTCTCAATATTCTCTCCAGCAGTGACATTTGCAAGTCGTTCCTCCGTCACATTTTCCCTCTTAGTACTCTTCATATTAAGCTACTCTCTTCTTCACCCCTTCTTCTGTATTCCTGATAATACGAGGTTTCTCATTTTCGTTCGACGTTTAGCTCGTCCAATCCATCGTTATAAAGCTTCAACGTTCCGCCCTGCATTAGTTGACTCAAGTTCGTTAGATTATTTATCATTTTAGAACAGTTTGAGGATGGAAAAGTTCGATTAGATTTGTATATAGTGACTTTTTTGTTCAAATTTGTTTTTTGAGACTACGTTGGCATGGTGTTGGGGTAGATTGGACTTGGAATATTTTTTAGGGGGGGAGGAACTGATGGTGAGAAACAAATCATTGATGACGAGTTGCCCGGATTGATTCATTATAGTTTGTAATTCTTGGACATCACCACGGAATAATATCTCACAGTTTCTGGTTTAATCTACATGATATTTCATTCGATTCCAAATGGCGATAGTGACTCACAAGAAGTGTATTTCATACACGACGTTTTCTTTTTTCGACAAGATTCATGAAATTACATGTCAAATTATTCTTGTTTCTTTACGATCTACTCTTGTTTGAATATAGAATGAAAAGTTGGCAAAAAGTTTCGACAAATAAACCAACAACTTACGTTCAGAGGAAGAACATCTCGTTCACTAAGAACTATGTCCTCTAATAATTGTATTCCGACTAATTATATTGCTCTTGCAAACTTTCTGAAAGCAGAATATCCGAATAAAACTTGAGAGTATGTAATTATTTGACACGCAATTTCTATGAAATTGGTGCAGTTTTTAGTGTGAATGTAGTTCTTGTTCAGTCTCCATTCACATCCTATGAGTATACTACGCTCCTTGGTCAGTTGCTATCTACTACCGTGGGTCAGGCCGATATGTTTGAAGGTCTCTTCAGCGGCGTATCTTTCATTTCATACATTCATGAACAGGAGAGTGACATTCATTCTGTACCATTCAGTGAATAGATTCAATTGAATAGAAATTAAAATCTCATACATTTTCGAACCATATATATATATATATATATATATATATATATATATATATATATATATATATATATATATATATATATATATATATAAATATATATATATATATATATATATATATGAATATATATATATATATATATATATATATATATATATATATATATATATATATCAATGGTTTTCGAGTCACAAATAGGCATTCTCAATTCAAGAAAGAATAGTATATCATCCATTATTGGCCGTACGACTGTCATATTATTGACCGAGAATACCCAACTATATGAGAAAGTTATGTATTAGTTGAAGAAAAACGACGACAATCACCATTTTCACCGCTCATCAGACCCTGTTGAGATGATTGATTCGTTAATAGCTGTTACATGAACTTCAAAACGTCTTGCACTCCGAATCTGAATTTTGATTCTGTGAAATTGTACTTCAGTTCTCAAGTTATCATGAAATGAACTATATTCCACGAAGGCACGGTATCACACAGTCTTTAGTGAACTATATTCTGAGAGTGAGAGAAGACCAACAACATGGGTAACCATGGTGATAACAAGCCAGCTCGAGCTATCATCAGCAACCGATGTGCTATTAATCGAGCGCCAGTCGTTTCTCTCTCTCTCTCTCGTTACCTCTTCGCCTCCTCATGTGTGAAGAGCAAGCGAAATGCATCGTGTATTAAAACAATCCACGGAGATTAATAATTTATTCTGGTCATTATTCGTCGTTACTCGTTCAAAACGGTAGTTGTGAGTGTAGAATATGCCGAGTAGCAAACGGATCGGCGATGAAGATTGTTGAAGATACAGATTTTCATTGTCTGATTTTTTGTGAAATGTTTTGTATTGATCATCAGAAAGAATGTAGTTTCATGCAGTGGATGAATAAGAGTTGGTCCAAGGTGATGTAGATTGAAGCTGCTAATATGACTGACAACTATGGCTACAGGTCACTATAGTTACCATGCCCTTGTTTCAATATTCACTTGGCTGCCTATAATGAGAAGTGCGCTGGAAAAAGTTATTAAAAGTTGAATATCGAGTAATTATTACCACATTTTTCGTATTATTGAAACCTCATCACTGAATATAGGTTGTTTTTTTAAATCAGAATGATTTATGACCTTCCATCTACATCAAGGTGAGTGAGGGAGATGGCAGTAACAGAGAAGAAGCATCACTCATTGCTCATATTCAAAACCTTTTCACCATTTTTGATAATCAATGAAAAGAACTTTTTCAAGAGTTTTCACCAAGAGAAAGAAGAAGGGACCAGATACATGGAAGCGTGAGGAGAAGAGGAGATGTCTGGAAAGATGTGGAAGTGGAAATATTGTGCGGAGAACGGAAAGCATGGCAAATATCAGTAGAGATGGAAGAAGAAAGTGGAGAAGATGAAGACGAGAAAGATGGTGCGATAGGATGGCCAGCTGGTATCGATTGAGAGGCCCAGATGATCGTGTCCAACACCCCTAACCTGACTTGTTGGAACCGAGCTATCGATGCGAATTAGAGTAGTTACAATGTCACGATGTACTTACTCTTCTTGCAAACGGATAATTTCGTTCGTCAACATGATACGAATGTTGATAGAAATCGTTTTTTAAACTGTGCATCAACTATCTCCGAATTCCGCTTGAATTAACCGCTCCACATTTCCACAATCCCATCTGCCGATCGAGAGATACTGACAAAAAACACGACTTCTTTTCGAAGTTGAAAGATTTGACGGAATCTGGATATTTTTTTCCGCCTCTGAAAAAAACCTCCCCTTGAGTCGAACACTTCTGTGACTTCTGTTGCCACCAAGTTCTGGTAGAGGCGGACTTTTGTCACGACTTTGAAAATTTCGAAAAGTTCCACAGAAAAATTTATTCTCGCCTCTGAAAAAAAACTTCACGGGAGTTAAGCACTTCTGTTGCCGACAAGTTCTGGTAGAGGCGGACTTTTGTCACAACTTTGAAAATTTCGTAAAGTTCAAAAGAAAAATTTATTCCCCGCCTCTGAAAAAAACCTTCGCGTGAGTTGAGCGCTCCTGTCCCCACCAGGTTTCTGTGAGGCGGACTTTTGTCACGACTTTGGAGATTTAGAAAAAATTGACAGAAAAAATAAATCTCCGCCTCTGAAAAAAACCTTCGCGTGAAAAACACTTCTTTCTTCACACTTCTTTTCTTCAAAAGTTTTGATTGAGGCGGACATTTGTCAATTTTGGAAATTTTGAAAAGTTCAACAGAAAAATGTGTTTTATGCCTCTGAAATGAACCTTCCCCGGAGTTGAGCACTTCTGTTGGCAGCAAATTCTGTAGGGGCGGACTTTTGTCACGACTTTGAAAATTTCGCAAAATTCAACAGAAAAATTTATTCTCTGCCTCCTAAAAAAAACCTTCACATGAGTTGAGCAAATCTGACTCCGCCAAGTACTGGTAGAGGCGGACTTTTGTCACGACTTTGAAGATTTAGAAAAGTTAAACAGAAAGATTCATTTCCCGCCTCTGAAAAACACATTCCCGGGAGTTGAGCACTTCTGTAGCCGGCAAGAACTGGTAGAGGCGGACTTTTGTCACGACTTTGGAAATTTCTAAAAGTTGACAGAAAAATTTATTCTTTGCCTCTGAAAAAAACGTTCCCAGGAGTTGAGCATTTCTGTTGCCGGCAATTACTGGTAGAGGCAGACTTTTGTCACGACTTTGAAAATTTCGAAAAGTTCAAGGGAAAAATTTATTCCACACCTCCGAGAAAAACCTTCAAAGGAATTGAGCACTTCTGTCCACGCCAAGTATTTGTAGAGGCGGACTTTTGTCACGACTTTGAGAATTTAGAAAAGTTTGAAAGAAAATGTATTCTCTGCCTCTGAAAAACACCTTCTCCGGAGTTGAGCACTCCTGTGGAAGCCAAGTACTGGTAGAGGCGGACTTTTGTCATGACTTTGAAAATTTCGAAAAGTTCAACGGACAAATTTATCCCCACCTCTGGAAAACACATTCCCGGGAGTTGAGCACTTCTGTAGCCCGCAAGTTTTGGTAGCGGCGGACTTTTGTCACGACTTTGGAAATTTCGAAAAGTTCAACAGAAAAAATGTTTTCTTCGCCTCCGGAAAAAACCTTCCCGGGATTTGTGCATTTCTGTAGCCGGCAAATTCTGTTGGAGGCGGACTTTTGTCACGACTTTGAAAATTTCGAAAAGTTCAAAAGAAAAATTAATTCTCCGCCTCTGAAAAACATCTTCTCGGGAGTTAAACACTTCTGTACGCGCCAAGTACTGGTAGAGGCGGACTTTTGTCACGACTTTGAGAATTTTAAAAGTTCAACAGATTTATATATTCTCCGCCTCCGAAAAACGCCTTCCCGCGAGTTGAGCACTTCTGTTGCCGGCAAGTTTTGGTAGAGGCGGATTTCTGTCATGACTTGAAATAACGACCACTTTTACGAAAATTGATTTTTATATCAACTTAAAAAGGCCATCGCGATCGATTGGATCGTTGAATTTCCACATAGTGAACATATTCTGAAAGGTATTGATAAGGCAATGGAAATATTTGATACGCAAGAGAACATGACTGACGATCTCGCCCGGGAAGGTGGCGGTGGCGTCAAGATCGTTCCTTGGCGTCGAGGTCGTTCCCTGGCGTCGAGGTCGTTCCCGGGCGTCGTGGTCGATCAAATGATTTCAGCGCAATGCCGTTTCCAGATCCGGACGTGAATTAATCACATCTATTACTGGTGGAAGTTTCGTGAAAATCCCTTCTGCCCGTAACCACTAGTTTATTGAAGCAGCGTAGAATCATCTTATCAATTGCCTAAGAGGTTCTTAGGAGTCAGTTATCAAGAGAACAGCTTATATCCATTTTTTGTTTTCTATTTTTTTCATTCTTATCACTTTTTCTACATACAAAATAAACACACTGAACAGTCAAATAGAATCCACACAGTCTCCAAGGGAGGCTTGGCTGTGGGAGAGAAAAAATAACATCATAATCTGTATATTATTTAGCTCTAGATTTCATATATTGGTTCATGTATGACGATTGAGAGAATATAAACATGATCGATAAATTGAGTGGCATCTGAGTATGATTGAAACGAAGAGAAATGTGATCTATACAATAAACTGTTACTCACGATATAGTGACTCGGAATTGAACTGATCAAGATATTACTGATAGATACTGGTAGATGGCCAGAAGAGCTTGGTATGAGTTGTGAATACTAATTGAGTTGTGGAAAACACAAATTGACAAATTTCGGAGTGCCATTTTCATTGGGTCTACAGTATGTGTATGATTTACTTTTCCAATTTTTTTTATCACATAAAATAGCACTCAGATCAAAATAAAAATCGACTATATTGAGAATTCCATGGATATAGACATTTTATGACAATTTTCTTCAGGGTGAATTTTTCATTTAGATTTGATAGAGGATATTTGGGACCACATGCACCTATGTATTACACTCCAATTAGTCCAAATAACTCCGAATTAGGTATATTATAATCAG
This sequence comes from Brachyptera risi, assembly GCA_964007535.1. NCBI lineage: Eukaryota > Metazoa > Arthropoda > Insecta > Plecoptera > Taeniopterygidae > Brachyptera > Brachyptera risi. Next base: position 37,114,106 of record OZ023336.1, read on the forward strand.
AATCAGAATAGAAATTGCAATTTAATTTTAACCGTTGATGAAATTCGGATCATTTGTAATTCTCAGCAATATTAGCCAAATAATGTGGCTGTTGGTCTGGTCATTATTCTGACAGTCACTTCACACCTTCAAGTTTGGTTATTTGGTTAATTTTGGTTAATTTTGGTTAATTTTGGTATTCTGGCATCTCTCAGTCACTCTCAAGGATTGCATGCTAATAGAGACCATGAAACAGAGGTAGAATGTTTGTCAGGTTGCGACAGTAATGAGTAACAAACAAACGAGTGCTGACTTCAAAAAAAAATGTATATTTGGTTTAACAACGCACTGTACTGATGACCACGATCTATTGGCGTCGGTGAATGGTGTATGAAATGATGGGATGATGAGGTGAAAGATTATTTTATTAGATGTTTTTGGATAGTGGAAAAGATTCGGTCGTGGCCTGCTGTTGATAAACCATCCCAGTATTGACCTGAACAACGGAGTGAAACCACAAAAAATCCCTGTCAGGATGGTCGACTACGGCGGGGATCGAACCCCATCTTCTGAATGTCGGTTCAGTGTGCTAGCCACTCAACCACCAGCCTCGGTTAATACTGAATGATTGTAGAATACAGTTTGTACATTGTACAAACAATGTACATTGTTGTGTACTAATCACAACAATGCGTGACTTAACTCGAATTAAATGTCTGTAATGTAGGCATCCATGTTCGCAAGTCAACCTGTGAAGGCATGTTCGTCATGTTGCTATAGCAACTCAAAGAATGGGAGACGAACCAACGAATGCTGCATGTGTGAACGTGTGCATGTGTGGACTAGGAAAACGCTATATACGCGTTGTTGGACGAGCGGAAAGTATAGCATGTCGACTTCTTTTCCAAACTTTTGCCTACATACGCCAATAGGGTGACATTTGAGTTATAAATGGGTAAAAACTGATTCGAGTGGTACCAATTTAGCACATTTTATATATTTTCTTCAAAATGGCTGACCCAATCAAGCTAATAATTTTCATGAATATGTATCAGAATGTAATTCAACTTCATACAAAATTTCATTTTTTTGGAAAATACAAATATCTTCTTTTTTTCCCGCCATATTATTCTAATGAGTATTTTTGAAATTTCTTAAATTCATTTTAAAAAAACTTACCACCTGATAATGCCACAAAACTATACAAATCTGAGTTAGATGAGGAACCATGGTGAGAAAAAGTTCAAGTTGATAGCCGTAGCCGTTTGATCTGTGGAGAACCGACAAAAAAACATTTGAAAAATTTTAAAAAACATAAAAACGAACACCAATTTTTTTCAGTATGTCAAATTGAATCCTCGCTAAAGCTCGTCTAAAAACACAATTTGGAGAACATTTTGACCAACTCAACACGTTAACGTGTGACTTTGGAACATAACTCGAAAGAAACATAAATAATGATGATGATGATTTCTAATTGTTGAACCATTCCATCAACAAGGAAGTGATTTGTGAGTACGAATATTTTCGGTCAAAATGAATAATGTTTAAATAAGCATTTTCCTCATGCGGGACTCGAACCCACGCTCTACTTGACTTCACAAGTTATTGCTGTTAGAAGCTAAGCATTAGTATAAGGTAGGCGGCTATTAACCACCATTTATCCGATGAATCAACTCTTCCTATAAACCGTATGACACGACCAAACCTCGCCGATACAGAACTGCAATCAATCAATTCGCCACGCAAATTACTATTGATCAGTCCATTCTCCGTGTGATTTCCTCAAACTGTTGTAATTCACTGGACCGGTATGGACAATTGTCACCTGGCCAATCGAATGGGATTGGCGAGAGGTTTACGGACACACGTATTGTAATTCGACGACAATTCAATGAATAGAGCCGCCAATCATGAATGAGTACTAATATGATCAAAGTTCTAAGCTTTTTCTAAAGATTTTTTTATTTATTTGTCAATTCAAGATTATGCAGAAAAGTTCACAATATTCCACAAAGCCTGTAAACAGGCCTATCTGTGGTTTGCATTAGAATTATAACACATGAAAAACATAACTGATACAACCTAATTACAGGTATAGTGATGGCATATTTAGTTTTGTGAATTATGTTCGAAAGTTGGTGATCAAAGTTTCTAGCAGATGCTACACGTGACGACATTCATTCTTTATTCATTCATTCACATTCATTATTCATTCATTCACATTCATTCAGATTGGCATTCAACATACATTTCATTCATACTCTCATCCCACACCCTAAAATGACTAATTTTGGAATGGTATCCCAAGCCAATTGACAATTCTCAAAATCGCCAGTTGGCTTCCAATCACTTTCTAATATATTGTTTGTTTACTATATTTTGGAATTTAATTCCTCTTTTATTTTCAGATTGTGTGTATATTTTGTTATCTGTGAAGCTCAGCGTGAATTTCTATTGTTTGTTGTTCTTGATGTCAACCTTTGAGTGCATCACAAGTGTTTCAATTATTCCAACGTCGACTCAAGAACCAGGCAATCCTTACAGAATCAGAGGGCTTATTGTTGCTTAGCGACCCCACCAACAGCCAGGTTGTTTGGAGGCAAATGCTCGATATTCATGTTCGGAACAGAGTTAATTTCCCTGAGAAATGTCAACATACTTGCACAAGTAAATAACAGTTTCATTTCTTGTGAAACAAACCGGAGAAAAAAACGCAGAGTACGTTTTTTCTCCGTCGTGCTTCCGTGGTTGTGTACTCATACTAATTGAAATTGTCTTCTCTTTTCTTTCCGCAGAAATCGCTTGAAATGTGATTAATACACCAACCAAGGAGCCACCGATGTGGAAACAAGATGGCGTCGTTGACCTTGGGATCAATATGCAAGCTCTTTGTGGATTTGATGCTGATTGGAGTATTTATTATCAACACAAACGCACAAGGTAAGATTGATATCAATTATTATTAGAATAATTAGTCGAATACGTCATCTATAATGTAATGCGTTTTTTCATGACGTAAGAGGCTTGTGTATATATTTCCAATCATCATTGAATTTGAACATGGAATAAGAAAAGTGATGAAATTCAAGGGGTAAGGCGAAAAGATTATCAAGATGTGGTTCAGAAAATAAACGGGATGAAAGAAGAGAGAGAGAAAGAAAGAAAGAGAAAGGAGTATAAATAAGATGAGGAAGAGAAGATGATGTATCCATGATGTGTCCATGATTCTGGATCTCCAAGAGAATTTGAAAATATGCTTACAATCAATCTCAATCAATAATGAATATGATAATCATGATTCATAACATAATGGATCGAATGTTGTTGAACGATGAAACAAAGTTTCAAATTTTGATATATTCAAAAAATATACTTATTTCTTTTCGATACATATTTGAATTGATACACTTCATAACCATAAATCCATGCTCTGTTATATACATTTTATTGTGTATGTCTTAAAAACGCGTTCTTATATATTCATAATCGTCCAATTTCTACTAAACACATGAAAACATTCTGATTTTTAATTACTCTTCAGTACATTTTAAACATGTATTTAAAGGCGAAAAGCATGTATTTAATCATCATGTTTTTTCTCCTCGAATGTGTTCGCGTGCAACCGAATCTATGACTGGTCATTTAGTCCACTTCGTGCTAGAACCAGGCGGTCGTCCGTCCCCCCTATCCAATAGCACTGACACTAGGACGTCTCGACTCGCTCTGGAGAGGAAGTGCATAATTAGCCATCTCAGACCACATTAGGAATCAGTGTATTTAAATGCATACATCTTGAAACTCAAGGTGAGAGATGAAGGATTCTTATCAGGAATTTTAAAACAGTTGTACACTATGAAGTCGAGTAGGATGCACAATTTAGTCAGGCCCGGCATTTTTTTTCATTATTGTCATCAGTTTTGTACATACAAAATAAAAACACTGAAGAGTCAGATATACAATCCACAAAGTCTCCAAGGGAAACTTGACTGTGGGAAGAGAAAAAATAATTTTAAATCCGTATATTACTCAGCTCTAGATTTGATACATTGATTTATGTATGAGGATTGAGAAAATATAAACATAATTGATAAATTGAGTGGCAATAAAGAATATGAGTGGAAAAAAGAAGAAATGTGATCTACACGATGGACTATTATTCACGATACAACGACTCGGTATTACACTGATTGAGAGATTGACTATATTATCACATAAGATACAATAACAAAAATACCAATAAAAAATAAATATGTGATCTTCCAATAATATAGAGTGTGAATGTGAGAAATTTACAATGAGTAATTGTAATTAAAATGGGCAATTGCATTTCTAGGTGGATATTTGATGATTCATCCAGTTAGTTGACTAAATTACACCACTAATAGTTTGTTTTTTCTGTATATAACTTGATGAATACATGACTTGATGATTACTCAATAAAATATCACATCTTGTATCTATTAGCCACCCCCGTGGCTCAGGTAACTATTGTAGATAGCAGTTGAGACTGGAGTCAAGTCGGACGTAGATTCGAGACCTGCATGAAACTTGGGTTTTTGTTCACCTATCATCACTTCATCGAGTCATCATCACCTGCTCATTCGTACCCCCATACAACCCAGTTGTTGATGGGGTCGTTGAGCAGCATTGAGATGATAATAATATTCCACCATTCGAACCATCACGGTGAATAGAATTAATTCCACCGAATGGAATATTTCACATGCATACGAATTTCTATTCTTATATTTCAAATATGATGATTTCAAGAAAATTATATTTTGAATTCAGTGTTTATATCATTTCAATTGGAGAATGTATAAGATGTGATGGACATGATAATATAGCACAGACAATATCCAAGAAAGATGAAGATATTTTCTAAATTCAGCTTCAGGGAAAGAAAGTCTTCATCCGACAGCTTGCTGCAAAGCTTGTCATCATGAAGATACAGCGAGACCAGATCGATACATACATCTACAGTGGTCATGTGACAAAAGTGTGGATAGCAAATTGTTATGGACACATTTCAAGAATGATATTGAACTCATCTAATTAAATATGTGACAAAACTATCGAGATTAAAATTATATCACAAAAATGAAGCTGATGACAAAAACTACCGTCGACAAGTACAGCATGGAAGGAGAAACTGTTTTATTGACTGTGAAAATTTGTATTCATTTATTTATTTTCATTTTCGTCCAAGTGGATTACTATACAGAATGGAACATTTTTTAGTGAATCATATGGACGGTCAAGGATAAAATAAAAGATAATGTATGACACACAACAAGCAAACAAGAAAATATACATGAATTGAAATAAATAGTAGATGCTATTTAATAAATACCTAGCACCAGATACAAGATACAGATACAAGATACAGTGCACGTTGACGGGAGTGACAGAAAAAATTATTTGTCTTGCTGGGAAGAAAACTAAGAAACTAATAAACAGAATCTGATATTTCCAAAACCAAGGTTTGTGTACTTCGAGTATATTCCTTGCAAATATTGCGCTTATCTTGAAACGTATGCTGCGTCTGCGTAGTAAGCCAAGTGACACGCAGAGCAATGGAACGGTAACTTTCCTTCTTCTCTGTGACTGAGTCTACTGCGTTTTTCTGCTTCATCGGATAGACCATAGCAAAATACTCTCTATTGACATTTTGTCTGGGACAAATTTGTTCCGTGCTTTGTTTGTTTGTTTGTTTGTTTGTTTTTGTGTTCGTCATAGAACAACTGCGACGTGCACGATTGGCGTGTCATTTAGAAATGCAAGCTGTATAGGTAGATGGTACAATTTGTATGACTTCCAATACCATTCAGTTTCATTCATCGCTGAAGAAAAAATATGTAAAATCATCTTTCAATTTTTTCAATTCAAGATTCACGTAGTTTCACATTGATGAATAAACAATGATTATCGATATCACTTGCAGAATATTCCATCGTTTTTTTTTTGTGGGAAAGCGAATAAACTAGTCGGCCTGTGAATTTGAGATTCATCAACATGAGAAGTAGCGTATTGATATAAAAGTTGTTGATACAGGTGGATCAGTGGTTAAGCTTGCTGAACTGTCTAGGAGACCAGGGTTCGATTGCCTCGTGAGATAATTATGTGATATGAGTCGAGTAGTCAAAGCTTTTTACTTGAAGGAATTGGAAATATCTGTGCTGTTCCTATAACAGAATTTTGAAATGTCATGACGTTCGAAATTTATCGCAAATAAAAATGATATTTCACTAAAAATCAGCCCCCATGCACCCTTGAAGGGCACAACAACCCTTAAAACCAGATTACAACGAATGATGACAAAATTAATTTCCCCTATTTCAGAGAAGACTAGAAATCATCATCTTAATTTCAGGAATTTTAAATAATTAATTTTACCAATTAAGCCTTTTTTCTTAATCGTGACGTAGACCTAACTCGATTCTGTGCATTTTTCTATACAGAATCGGCATTGCCTACGTCATAACTCTTGGTCTCTCTCTGAATGACAAAAAAAACAATTTCTGAAATTGAGATGATTATTTTCAGTTTTCTCTGAAAATATGGAAATGAAACCGTTGTTATTGATTCAAATCTAGTTTTGAGTTTGTGATGTCCTTGAAATGACATCAGCAAGCAATGAGCACCCCTACGAGGCTGGCTCGTGACATGCTCTGGTGACACGATGGTGCAACTCGCACGAAGTCTTGCGGTGCAGTTATTAGATTGTGGGTGAAGCAATGTTTTCCATCGAGGTCATTCGGGTCAGTAACTCAGTCATAATAATAGTTATAATATTCGGGTGATTTTGTGGTTTGGAAAATTGATAAATTCTCGACTGCGGTGCTATTTCTGAATATCATATTTCACTTCCGTGTCGGTGGAAATGTGGGGGGGGGGATGAACTACTTCATGTTGAAGAGTATTTCTTCAATATTTCCTAGGATGATAATGTATTGAATGTTTGGACGTAATTGAAGTTTACAAACGGACATGTTATTCTTCACTCTCTATAACTATTCGAATCGATCGGAATTTGATCTGAATCGAATGCTGGTTCCAAGTGGAATGATTCCAATATCGGATTTTGTGTTGCCCATCAGCGTTATAAGTCGATAGAAAAAATAATTCATAATATTAATTATTGTTTCGATATTCTATATATTCTATGTTTCAATTAACTGAGAGACTTTTATCCACGGCGGAATATTATGGTCACCGACAGCGCAGTCCTGGTGTTGAATTTCATTGGTTTTAAATAATCAGAATGGGGTGGTAAGATCGCACTTGTGGTGCCCCGTCCGAACGATCCTATATCTTTTATCCATAGTCTTGATTGGGGAACAATGATTCTGTATCAAGTTTCAATGTTATTAAAAAAAAAATCTATGCTGTGTCATCGTATTAATATTTTTCTCGAGAGCCTGAAGGGATAAATCATGTTCCTGAACTTTTTTCAACTTGAAATATATTGCATATTATATCGTACCAAGTATAATTTAGAGGAGAAGAAGGATGTATCGCGATATACGAATGATATAAAAGGAGCGTACATCTTTGATTTTTTCCCTCTTACTTGTCAAGAATGACAATCACAATGCGATGTTTCTATTACCTTCATCAGGAAGGCCTGCCAACTGACAACCAGGGGTCACAGAACATGCTGACATGGTCTCCAGAGGAAAACGTGACCCTGCACTAAGAATGTGTGATCTTAGTCAGTCAAACTATTGTAGATGAGGAGCATTCGCACGCACAATATGGTATTGTATTATTGGTAACAATGACAATACTGCCTTCCGACCTTTGAGGCTCTTCCAGCCACATCTCAGTTGTCTTTGTATTCTTGGGTTGTATTGTTTGTAATACAGATAGCTCCAAGTATACTGAGATATTTCTCCAGCAACTAGGTTTGTGAATCTTAGTCATCTTAGGAGAACACAAACTTGGCCTCTTAAACCTTAAAAAAAAAACTTCAAAAAGAGTCACTTATTCGTGTTGAAATACTTGTCCAATTACAGATCTCTACTGTCACATCCAAGCGGTACACTCATGGGCAGATTTCTTTTTTTCAACATCTAAACTTGATACAGAATCATTGTTCCACAATTAAGGCAATGTATTGAAGATAGAATCGTTTGAACGGAGCACCACAAGGGCAATCTTACCACCCAAAATAAGAATTAGAAATAAGATAATTCATTCAAAAAACAATAAATCCCAAGGTAGAAATGGATGGAATGGATAATATGGAAAAAAAGATAGAATGGACGTTTTCGAGAATTAAAATTCGAATGAAATCGACGCATATGTTGTTTTTCACACACTGTAGGCTAACTCGAACGTACATTGTCTGCTGTTTTTAGTGCGTACTGTGCGTATTGTGCGTATTGCGCGTATTGCGCATATTGTGTGTACTGTGCGTACTGTGCGTATTGTGCGTACTGTGCGTATTGTGCGTACTGCGCGTATTGCGCATATTGTGCGTACTGCGCGCATTGTGCGTACTGCGCGTATTGTGCGTATTGTGCGTACTGCGCGTATTGTGCGTATTGTGCGTACTGCGCGCATTGTGCGTACTGCGCGTATTGCGCGTATTGTGCGAATGTCAATATATTCTCTCCAGGACTTATTTGAATGTGTTTTGTTCGACCACTTCTTGAGACGGCAAGTGTACTTGTTTGCTTCAAATGTCAGCTGAGAAGGTAAAAATCGCAACGAATTGATAAATAACAAAAACTTCACGAACAGTCGGTGAGAATTCGGCGTGAATAAATATAATATACTATAAAATGGAAATGTGTGTCAATTTTTTGATCTCATTTTAAAGGTTAGATTGTTATTTGCATGCCACTTGATAACAATGGCTCGTTGATTGTTGGATTTATCAGTTGTTTCTGGGAAGAAACATCTCATACCAAGTATAACGAGTCTTTGTCTCACAAATGAAGACACTCTTATTTTTATTGTCATCTTTTGAATCCGCATTGAAATCTTGGTGAAATAATCATTGTACTTGAATGAAGGCTGTGGATTAACATAAGAACGTCAGCTTTGGAACTTAAATATCTACACATGCGTAATGATTTTCCAACTATTTTTTTTCGTCCCATTTGGAAACCGGTTTGCAGAACAATGCGCCCACCCCGCCCACCAATAGGTGGGTTATATGGGGATATGAGATTCGTACAAAAATGCTATTCGTTAAAAGTAAATTCTGAAAAGTTCATTCTTTATTATTAAATCTTCATTATTTCACCTTGAATTGTATGTGTAGTTATGATTGTTTTCCGCTGTTGACCAGGAGGGAGGGGGGGGGGTAAAAGTTTTGAGGGGCTGAAGAAGGATAACAAACTTGACCGACACACAACTATGTTATATTCCATGTAGTTCAATCGTTCTTCGGACTGCAAACAGCACAAAGTAAGTCGATACAATAAGTAAGTAGAGGCACTTGAACAAAGTAAAACAATTAAAGTCATTGCTAATTGACATAAATACATTATTTTACGTTCACATTGTATTCAGAATTCTATGTACGTTTTATATTGTTATTGTTATGTGAAGAATTGCTTGTTATTTAAGTACACTCATTATTAATTCTCTGATGAGTATAATTATTACAAAATGTCAAACTGTCATTTGACTTCCTCCACGTGCACATGCAAGCATTGTCAGTCGGTGTGCTCAACACGATTGCGGTGACGATCGACCGTCTCTCACATCCTTAAAACATCAACCATCGGCAGTCTTGAACATTCTTTACTCGTCGTATATCTTGTTGTATAACAGGATATGAATTTAAATATCTGGTTTATCGACTGTTTTTTTTTTTCGAATATAAGTTTCATCGACGCACTTCAGCGATGATTGAATGACGTCACAGCCCTCAAACTGAATCCTATTGGATATTGACGATATTTATTTCACTAATTTTATAGGAAACTAGGAATCATTATCTCAATTTCAGAAATTTAAATTCATTTACTTGTCCTCCAGGACCCGAACTTCTTCCTGAGTCGTGACGTAGACATTACTCGATTCTGTTTCTGTTTCTATACAGAATCGGTAGTGCCTACGTCACGACTCATGGTCTTTGAAGGACAAAAAACAAGATTAATTCTCTGTGATTGAGATGATGATTCCTGGTTTTCGCTAAAATCATTAAAATGAATATCGTACTTCTTCTTCCAGGTCTAGCTCCAGAATAGTGACTCTCTTCCAGATGCCTTGCCGCCTGGATGAGGTGATGTAGAGACGAGTTGGAAGTGTATTCTATAAGGTGTTCTGTACAGTGAGTCAGAAACAATCTGATATCGAGGAACCGTCCCAGGATTCACTGAGGTAGCCACGAACATCTTCAGTCAGGACGTGCTGGGAGTAGAACCCCGGGGGGTAAACTCGGGTGCACTTCACTCTCCTCAATTGCTGTCTTGTCGAGAATAGAAAACAGAGCTGATGCGTGCATTGTTCACCTAACGACCTCACCGTCAGCTGGGTTGTTTGGGGTAAACGCATCTTGAAGAAATTGATTTAATTAACTGGTAATGTGAAAGAACTGTAAGAACTGTATTGATATTAGGGTATATACGAACTGAAACTATCAGTCAAAGTACTGACACTTCTCACGTTTTCCTGACAATTGCCAGCGAATACGCATAGATATCAGATCAGCTCGAATGTAAGTTTCGGGGGAAACGCGTCTTGTAACCACAAGTGCGCATGTGCGGTTGAGCGAGTCGATCAGCCTACTTGCCGATATTAGCAATGTATGTTTATTCTTGATCCATAAAAACATGGCACATAAAGGCTAATGGAAAGTTGGTCTCAATATATACATATATTAAATAAAATGAGAAAACTTATTGAGCATAACCTATGAATTAGTCAAGGTGGCCCATAAATGTATTCAAATCATATTGATTATGATAGGTGCTAGGAATGTTTTCATAAAATGGAGCGAATGTAAAATACCGACAATGTGAATAGGCATAATGAAAGTTTTGTGTGTTGAAAGATGATCTTTCTTTGATTACGATTGGCTAAAGATGCTTTTATAATGACTTATCAAAAACCATTTCTGCATCTTCAATAAAACTACCAACTTGAATGATTGGTCTGGATATTCTTCACACTGGGAAAACGCTCTAGTGTTCCTCGTTGATGGAATAACGCCAAATCCTTTGGAGATCGTTAGAAAAAGTGTTTTTTCACTCATTCTCAAATATAAAACAGATCAATTGAAAAGCAGTGATTGAAGTCAAAATTTTGAGTTTTCAAATGATGACAAAAGTAATTCAAAAGATCTTTCATCAACTGGATCACTTATTAATTCAATGCCATAATATTCGTGATATTTATTATTTTATTGGATAAATCGAACAATTTTGTTCCTAATTAAACATGAATCAGTCTGTACATTGCAAAAATGACCTACTCACAGAAAAATGAACATATAAACTGCAGACACATAGATATGTATTTGAATTCATGACACAATATAACAGATTACATAGTAGACAATCAAAGTCTTGAAAAAAGATTGCTATTCAGGTCAAAATTAAATCAACAACATAGACATCGAAGCTTCAACAAAACAAATAAAATCACACGATCGAACGCACTTGTACGTTTACTCGTTTCTTTGTCGACTATTGTCTGTGAGCTGCGCGCGCAGCTGCGCGTCACGCCTTGCGCACAAGGAATCGGTGCAAAACGCAGCAATTATCAGTGCTTTTACACCGAGCTGGAACATACCTATTTATACAAATTTCGAGCGATTTGCCATATCGCTTTCGGTAATTCAATCTGTATAGTTCCAGCAATTGTTACGCATGTCACATTTTAAATTAGTTTTAGAAATGCATATCCATTTACATTTTTGAAATGTGTATTTTGAAGATAATTATATACGTGAGAAGAAAGTGACGAGCGACCGTCCCCCCTATTTCACATCACTGGCTCACGGGTGGTTCGCTCCTTTCGTGGATACTATTATAGTATATTACATTTAATGATAGAATATTGATTGGATTAGTAACGAAAACTAATTTGGAACATCAGAACGTTCCAATGTGGTAACGTTGCAACACAGAAGAGATGTAGCCATTTTAGAAATGCGTAACGAATCATCACGCATTTAGATCCTAATTTTCCATCAAGTTTTTTTTTGTGTATCTGATGGTTTACAAGGATAAAAAACATCGAGTTTTTTCTAAAGAAAGTTGATGGATTTGTTCAAATACTGTGTGGAAAAAAACACGTAAACCTTCCAAAACTTGCGTGATGTTCGTATTGTTTAACACAGGTATCGACCGGGCTCTGTCTTGGTGACGTCATCATGTCACGGCCCATAAGATCTTCTTCATCACGTAATAAGACTGGACGAGTTGACCTGATTCCATTCACGAATAATACTAGGAAAACGCGGGATTTGCGTTGTGAGATGAGCTTAGAAGTATGGAAATTCAGAATGAAAAATAACTTGTCAGCTCAATTCACATCTACAAACCTTGGATTACTTCGAACGTTCAAAAACCTTACCTGTTGATATTTATAGTGATGCATCCTGTCGTATATACACTTTGCAAAAACAATTGATCCAAACATTCAATAAAATGTACACTTTTATTGCGTTTCCTTTGTTATTTCTCATCCCATTGTTGCAAAAATCTCTGAAAAGGTGTATAATAGTATTGTTCATATTTGGTGAAAATTTGAGATTTTTTGAAGAATTCTTGTTTTTCAAGTTTTTTTCCTCCGGGTTATTCATACGAGGATTTTTAAAAACTTTACGATTTTTGTCAGGAAAAATCTTCCGACCGATTTTCCTGAAAACAATTCTCAGCCTATTCTGGTATGACAGAAATATGTAAAAAAAGTTTCAAGTTGATAGGTATTTTTTCCCGACCAGTACGCCGCGCACAAAATTACAAAAAAAAAGCACATTTTTTTCGGTATGTAAGATGGAATCTTTGCCACGCTCATCTAATGACAGAACAAGCGATTTCATCATGGAAATTTGGTAATTCTTTCAAAAAAAATCGAACTATCAATACACATATTACGCTATGGCATTCTCATACGGATGGAAGTTCCTGTGGGATATGAGAGTTTGATCAATGAAAATATTGTCAAGATACATTTGAAAATCTTTTCAACGTCCAAATCATCTATGAAATCATCAATATACGTGCATTGGAAATTGTCACAATTTTTGGTATCACTTCTTTCAGAACGTTGGTCGTTTGTTTATGAAGTTGATTCGGGACTACCATTTTCACAAGGGAGTATTCTTCGTGGATGACTGTAGAAGAAGAATAGCAGTATTTGTGAAATTAGTTATATACGGTATATATATTGATATTGATTATTCGGAATCATCAGATTGCCCTTGTGATTCTCCGTCCGAACGATCCTACCTTCAAAAACAAGGATCTTGTGTCAAGTTCCGACCGATGCTGATAAAAATACAGTGCTGAAGATAATGAGATACTATATCGGCCGATGTGACTCAGTCAGTCACAACACTGCCTTTGAAGCCAGATTCGGACATGAGTGTTTAATCCATCATCCGCTCATTCGTACTCCCAGATAACCTAGCTGTTGTTGGGGTTACTGAAGCCCATCACAGTGAAATAATCCAGGCAGAATCAAACGGTTTTATCAACATTTGTAAGCAATTTGTTCGGATCATTATTCTACTGTACATGCAATTTCATTCTAATGACTACTGTAATTGATTAATTAATTGAGTACTGTTAATTAATTATTCACTGAACTATTGGAGTTGTGTTGTTGCTACAACCGAGCAGAAGGTAGTGTCATCTGATCGGAGGATGAGGTACGAGAGATCAGAACTGCGTATCCCGGTGCAGATGCACTAAAGGAGTGAAGAGAGCTAGGGGAGGAGAAAGGGGGGAGGGCGTGGCAGCAGTGTGAACAAAGTGTGTTAATTACAACAAAAAAAGTGTAATTCAATAAGATTCTATCATCGATAAAAACACTACCAAACAATTTCCAAAAAAAAATCTACAGCATCATCCGGATATTTCTCAAGCCCGAAACAAATAAGCTCACCCCCCCCCCCCCCCTCCTCCCCCCTCAACTTTTATCTTCAACATTATAATGAAAAGTGAGAATCCCCCCTCCCCTCTCGCCACTTATGCATCATCCTCATGGCAAACCAGTCTATTAACTTGTCGAAACGCCCGAGCGATGATGTTCAACTGTAGAGAAGACGGTCGGTCGGTCTCTTCAGAAGAGAGGACAGTTCGGCGGAAGTATGGATCTATGGTTCTAAGCTGGTTAGATCTTCAAGCGTAACCCTGGTACTCGGCTACAGGAAGTTACCTTATACTTCTCCGCTGCACACAACACAACACCTGCCTGTCTGCATCGGGTTTACCTCAAGCAACTACGCAAACAACATACTGGTTACAGTTTATAGATCACATGGGGGGAGGAATGAGCGAGTGTAGAATCAACGATGTTTACAACTAGGGAAACGCGGGATGCGCGTTGTGAGATGAGCTTAGAAGTATGGAAATGTAGAATGAAAACTATTATGTCAGCTCAATCCACATATACGGACCTTGGATTACTTCAAACGTTCAAAAACCTCACCTGCAACTTGTTGATATTCATAGTGCTGCAACCTGTCGCATATACACTTTGCAAAACAAAATGATCAAAATATTCAATAAAATGCACACTACTATTGCGTTTTCTTGGTTATCTCTCATCCGATTGTTTCAAAAATCTCTGAAAAGGTGTATAATTGTATTGTTCATATTCGATAGAAATTTGAGAGCTTTTGAAGAATTCTTGATTTTTAAATAATTTTCCTCCAGGTTATTCTTATGAGGATTTTTACAAATTCCACGATTTTTTCCGGAAAAAAGTTCTGACCGATATTTCTGAGAAACAACCCCAGCCTATTCTGGTATGACACACATATGTAGAAATAGTTTCAAGTTGATAGGTATTTTTCCTGACCTGTATGCCGCGTACAAAATTACAACAACAAAATACATCAAAACCAAGCCCATTTTTTTCGGCATGTGAAATGGAATCTTTGCTACGCTCATCTAAAAATGTCTAACGTGGTACTCGAACCCGTGCTCGACTTGATTTTCAGATCCTTGACAGAGCCTATACTGTGTTTAACGACGCATTGTGGTGATAAATTAGAACCACCGAAGTCAGTAAAGAAGAGAATAAGTTGATGGAAGACGGAATGAAACATTATTTTATTTGATGTGTTGAATTTTTGAGGAGTCAGTCGTGGACTGATATCAAGAAGCCATCACGTTAAAGACTGAGGGAAACCCATGTCTGAATGGTCGACCATGGCGGGAATCAAACCTCGGTCTCCTGAATGACGTTTGGTTAGGACAAAGTGTTCATCTAATATCAAAATCGCCACTTCTAAACCATACTGTCAACTGTGGGTTCACATACAGGCTGATGATATGTGGTTTCTTAAAGTGATCGCATAGTTCAGAGGTCAAACGCATCAGACGCAATCCAAGGGTTGTTCCGAGGTCAGAGGTCAGTGAGTATTTTCATCGTCATCGTCATTTGTATTGTCACACCACAACGGTAGTCAGTTCTCCCACAACTGTAGTCAGTTCTCCCACAACTGTAGTCGGTTCTCCCACACCTGTAGTCGGTTCTCCCACATCTGTAGTCAGGTCTCCCACATCTGTAGTCAGGTCTCCCTCATCTGTTGTATGTTCTTCCTCAACTGTGGTGTCTTCCTCCTTATTTCTCTCGGCGTATTCACTCGTATTCTGGCCGGTAAGCATCGGTGCGAATACTTGTATCCTATCAGAACCCTTCTTACCCTCCGGCCGATCCAGCAGAAGAGAGTCGTCGTAGACATACAGTGTGTCGGCATCCAGTTTCCTCAGCTTCTTGATGGTCTTCGGAGCGGTGGGCGGGATGAACTTGATGTCGTCTCTCGACGTCCTCGAGAAGCAGCCGTCGTTGAGGCAATCGAAGGGGATTGCGGTCTCGGAGAACAGGTCGATCTCCCAGCACTTGTTCTTGACGCAGTTGTCGTACTTGGGGGCTGTTTGGTTGAACACTGCGGAAACAGATCATCACATTGTTGAAGTAATCATCATTTGAAGTTCGTACTCACGTTCGATTTTCTAAGGAGTAGATTTATGGGGATATTTTGGTGACAACATTTGAAGACTCAAGACATCAAAATAATCATTTAAAACGATCTTTTGAGTGATTTATCATGATAAATATTTGATCTTTTCAGTTTCAACAGATTGCTGTGATCTATAAAAATAGGATATGACCTGTTATATATATAGCAGGTATATCTTATATAGGTATAATATGTATATAACCTATTGGCTAGCACACTGAACCATCAATCATGAGACCAGGGTTCGATTTCCGCCATCGTCGACCATTTTTACTGAGGTTTTGAGTGATTTACCCCTGTCGTTTGCGTCAATACTGGGATGGTTCTTTAACAACAGGCCATAACCGATTCCTCCCCACTATGAAAAATACTCGATAGAATAACCTTTCAACTCATTATCCCACCATCTCATATATCATTCACAGACGCCAATATATCTTAGTCATCAGTACAGTGCATCGTTGAACGGAGTATAAATTCAAAAACATTTATTGAACTTGTTCTCATAACATCGTCGCTTCAAAGACCCCACTGAGATGTTCAAAAATCAAATACTCGAACACGGTTAGTTCGAATTCTGCAAGATGGGCATTTCCCGGCCTTGTCGATGTTGAATAACAACGTTTCAGTTCAGTAGTGAGATTCTGGCCAACGTAATCATACCTATTTCGGTGAAAGCCTCTGTAGAATTGTTGCAACCGTTTTCCGTACAATTTGACTCGCTGGGCTTTTGAATCGAACGGTAACAGCCCATCTCGTAGCACTCCCTATTGGTGAAGCTGGAAGATGACCTTTGACCTGTAGGGAAGTTTGAAAGTGTATCGGTTAGTGGGATGAATGAATCACAGAGGAACAGATCAGTTCGTATAGTCGTATTTTGGCTCATCAGACGAGCTTTAGCGAGGATTCAATTTGACATACTGACAAAAATTGGTGTTCGTTTTCATGTTTTTTTTTTTTCGGTTATCCACAGGTCAAACGGCTACAGCTATCAACTTCAAACTTTTTTGATCATGGTTTCTTATCTAACTTGGATCTGTATAGTTTTGTGGCATTATCGGGTGGTAACTTTTATTTTTATGAATTTTAGAAATTTCAAAAATACCCATTAAAAATACACGGCGGAAAAAAAGAGAATATTTTCATCTTCTAAGAAATAGAAATTTTGTGTGAATTTGAATTACATTTTGATACACAGTTCTGGGAATTCTCAGCTTGATCGGGTCAGCCATTTTGAAGAAAAAACATAAAATGTTCTAAATTGGTAACACTCGAGGCAGTTTTTACCCATTTATAACTCAAATATCACCCAATTGGCGAAAGTTTGACAGAAAATCGACATACTGTTACTATTCGCTCGTCTAATAATGCATATATGGCGTTTGCCTAGTTTTACACACATTTGAAACAGTTTTATTTCTCAATCATACGCGTTGATCGTGGTCATTATTCGTACCCACTACTCGTCATGATCTTCTGATGGATATTCAACTGAATTTCCACAGAATTCAGAATGAAGTTATGTTGAATAATGAATAAACACTTATACTGTCACTAGCTATTTCATCACTCATCTTCTAACTGCAGTGCATCCTTTCATCATTTGTTTTATCTTACTTACACGTTGAAAGTCAGATGAGAAAAAATTGAATAAGAATAATTAATTCTTTAAAAATCAAAGCTGGTCATAGTCAGTTTGAATGTAACATAGAAGTACCTATGCACTGAATATATATATGTATATATATATATATATATATATATATATATATATATATATATATATATCCCAGATCTTTGAGTGATTTGGAGAGAGAGACGGACATCGAAGAAGAGTGAGGGAGAGGGAGAGACAGAGACTGCAGTACTGCAATACATTGCTCAAGCAAAGACTCATCTTTTGTTTCGATATGAAAACAACATAACAAGATCTTCGTCTCCTCGTCGATCCTGGACGAATGACGACGTACAAGCTAAATACCAGTATGTTTCCATCTCTCTCCGATATCTCTCACTTCTCTTCATTCCATTTCTTATGACCGACACTTTTCCTCTCAGATGAGAAACTTATATAACACTCACCTAAACATGCCAAGAAGAATAAGATGACCGCTGTCTTGACCATCCTGACCGTACAAGTATTACTAGTGGCCATGTTGCTACATGACATGAGAGTGTATAATAATATACTCCCCTTCATTCAACAAGTGCACAGTGGTTTAATTACACTGCATGAGAGCATTGTTCCAACATTCATATCGATACTAGCGTGTTTTATTGGCAGCAATGTGCATTTTAGTGTAGTTTTCCGGTGATAAAAGTATATATAGATCGTTAGATTCAATCAATTCGGAGAGTGTTGTACGTCATTCTGAGAGATCTTAGAATTAGCATCAATTGAGAAGTGTAACTGTTGTTGTTGTTTTTGTTGTTGTTGTTGTTGTTGTTGTTATTGTTGATGTTGTTGTTGTTGTTGTTGTTGTTGTGTATTTCCTTGTTTTTGTATGGTTCTATATGGAGTGGACAATTTCAATAATGGCGATTTGAGTAGAGCGTAGAATTAAAAGAATAGATACACTTTGTGAATCAGCGAAATGTTCCTTTTGGACGAATCTGTGTGGTTAGTTTCAAAGTGATCTTTGTAGATTCAGGTTTTAATCAGGTTGAAAGTCCTAATAAACTTTGTCAAGCTGTTTTTCCATTATTCTTGAATGAAAAAATACTACTGAATTTTATGGACACCACTGAATCAGTTCATCAAATATCTTCGCTCACTTTGAAATTCACGTAGTTCAGCTTCCACTTTGACATTTCTCATGCACTCAAATCGCTCGAACTGTATTCGTCTTTCGAAAAGCTTTCGTGTTCGAATCAAAGCACTTACATTTACAGTTTACCAATCGTACGATTTTACAATTAAAATCATTAATCGCCATAGAAGGAACACAATCAATCACTCAAGTAATCGATTATTCACGCTTCAATGCAATGTGATTGTGATAAGGCAGTTGCAAGTTCACTGTTCGGCACTCATATTGCGTTCAGTTAAAACTGCGATAATAGTTCGCTAAGCGATCCCACCAAGAGAGAGGTTATTTGGGGATGCAATTTGGATCCCATTTGAGATGGGATTTCATTTCGCGCCTCATCCAAGTCAAACTGAGCTTTGAACCGGATGATTGATTCACAAGACATGGATAGATACTAAATGAACATTGGTTATCTACATGATCCATTTAATATAGCGCCAGCTTGGAATACAGAGAATACAGAGAATACAGAGAATGCATTCTGCCGAAAATGTACTGGACTACAAGCACTGATATAACACACTCCACGTGCATATGAAATGTATGAACAAAAGTAGAGGCAAAACCAGTGTAGTGAGATTTCAAATGTACGAAAAACATTCCATGATATATCAAGTGCACTGTACACGTGTATTATTCAACCCAATAACCTCTGCGGTGTCTGTCTGAACCTGTAATCTAAGAGTCGCGGGAACAGTGTTCCCCGAAGTGTTTCCGATCCGTGTGGATACCAGGGATGACTAGCAGTTCCCGGTCCTGGAAACTCTGGAACGTAGCGACCCTCCAGGATGGCGGTCCTGGAATAGCAGCCGTCAAGTATACAGGAGAACTTCAACCTATCAGGGTCAGCGATGACGTCACTGTTCCAGCAACTGTTGTGAATGCAGTCCGAGTAACGGGGATGTGGATTGTTGTTCACTGGGGAGAAAAGGCATTCGGATGTAATAGCAATCTGGTCGCTTCCGTAGCTCAGGCAACTAAGACACGTCGCGTTAGAACTGAAGTTGGGTTCAAGTCAATTGATGACTAGTGATTGACCCGCCCACAAACGTCACAAAACAAAACTTCCAAACAAATAGGCTTTATGTTATGTGGATAAATTGACATTGCCTAGCAGAGTATCTCTAAATGCCCACATGAAGTATAAATCCAGGTGGCCTGGCGATTAGCCACGCCTTTCACTAGTGGTCAATTGTCCCACTGTAAGCATATGGGTTTCTGTTGAGTGTTAACATCATTCCACCTTAAAATCACCATAGCCTTAATTGGGGAAGAATGATTTTGTATCAAGTTTCGATGTTATTTTTTAAAAAATCACTTCATGATTCTATCATCACACGCTTATTTGTTCGGCCTTTTCTCTAATGATCCAGTAGTTAGTGGAATGATTGAGTTATATATTGAGAAAAAGATGAATTTTCTCATTAAATTTCTCTCTTTTGTCTTTAAGATGATTGGAATATAATGATCGTGGCCTAATGTCAAGGAATCATTCATGTATTAACTTTCATAACGAGGAAGGAAAACCACCTTATATGCAATATTAATCACCTATAGGCTGAAATAGAAAATTCAGATTGAATGTCAATTGAGATAGGCATGTTATTGAGAAAAATAATACAGACACTACTGAGAATCCAAATTTTCCCAAAATCAAAATAGCTGTGTTCCTTTTAGAAAACGAATATACAAGTTGATTTTGACAATTCCGCAAATCAAATCACATATGCTGTCCTGATTTGTGTCCACTCTTTCAGTTTGATACTGTTTGAAATGATTGTGAGACTGTAAGTTGACATTGTAGGCTGAGTGCTTACCTTTGAAGACGAAATATCCGAAGATTTCGTCGCAGCCCGTATCCTTGCATCTTGTGTACGGATAACCGTTGAAACAGAACGAATCGTAGCAGTCCTCCATGGTCATATGGGTCAGAGCGAGAGAGGTAGGCACGTGACCTAGGAGTGAGAGAATAGGAGGCTGGTTGTTGTTTTCTCATAACTGCTGGCGGTTCTTTGAGAGTTGGAATGAGAGGGTCATATTTACCGATATCCGACGTGACTTTAGCTTCCAATGCCTAGTATAGACTGATCCTAGCCTGACTGAGCCTAGTGTAGACTGAGCCTAGTCTAGACTGAGCCTAGGCTGACTGAGGCTGACTGAGCCTAGTATAGACTGAGCCTAGGCTGACTGAGGCTGACTGAGCCTAGTATAGACTGAGCCTAGGCTGACTGAGGCTGACTGAGCCTAGTGTAGACTGAGCCTAGTGTAGACTGAGCCTAGTGTAGACTGAGCCTAGTTCAGACTGATCCCAGGCTGACTGAGCCTAGTCTAGACTGAGCCTAGTGTTGACTGAGCCTAGTCTAGACTGAGCCTAGGCTGACTGAGCCTAAGCTGACTGAGCCTAAGCTGACTGAGCGTCGACTCATTGAGCCTATTTTTACTGGGCCTGGACTGACTAAGCCAGAAGAATATATTATATCTGGTCTTGGAACTTTGCACCCGGTTCATTATGACCTTCAGTTTGTATACAGTATCCTTGTGACACAAGCCTATATTGTCAGATACTTACAGAGATTTGAAATATGGACAAGTTTAGCATTATTATCATTTCGATTTTCATTCCCAATGACAAATCAGAAAGAAAATATACTTTTTCCTGAGAGACAAGATTATAATATTATAATCCAGGTTTTACTCTCAGTTTATTATTTCTCAAGTATGATTCTTCAGTTTCAATAATTGCAATGATTATAATTATGAATTAATATGCTGACAACTTACTCAATGCGATCAGAAAAAGCGTGACGGTTGATGTTACCCTGAACGCTCTTAGTGGAGTCATTTTATCATCACAGTTCACCAGATAGGAAATGCACAAAATGCATTCTAGATGCACTTTTATACAGAATGCTGCAGCTGTGATGATCGTCTCACGATGCAATCCAATCACAATATCCTTCATCAGTTGGAATGACTCGTGTTTTTATGACCCGTGAATGATTATGATTATAAAAGTTATTGCCATTTGTAATGTATCATTCAACAATTGAAGATGTATTGATATACCTGTATTTGAACAGCTTGATATATATTGAACATCTTGCTCGAATTAATTAAGTCACACTCTATTTGGTTGGATTCAAATAAATATGTTCACAAATCAATTCACATTTATATCATTGATTTTGTTTATTTTATACAGATATTAATTCAAGTACATTTCTTCCTTTGAGTATATTTTCACAATCGTGACGATCCAGTATACTCTTCAAGTGTTGATTTTCACAAAAGGTAAAATCTTAAAATTTTAGTTGAAGCTACATCTTATCTTGTAGCTGACGCAGCATCTGGGCTAAGGCTTGACACCCACACTTCAGCTCGTGTATTGTTACAACTCGGCTACAAGTAACAAGGCTTGCACATTCGGATACTGAGCTCCACACGAGCTACAAGTGAGCTACAAGTGAGCTGCAAGTGAGCTACAAGTGAGCTACAGCTTGGGTTTGTTGAACTTGTTATCTTGCCCAGCTTTCTTCGAATAGCAGCCGTCGTTGAAACAGTCGTAGAGTATCTCCTCTCCGTCCAGGACCCAGCACTTGTTGAGCACGCATGCGCCGTAGTTGGGACTGGGGTTGTTCAAAACTGCTGACCAAAAGCATGGCTGGTTATTTGCCACGAAATAGGAGAAAAGTGTCGAACAAAATCAATATTTTTTTGTAAGTTGATCGTTTTCAGCCGATAGATGTTCACCCTCGATAAATTCAGAGATGTATAGTTATATCCACTATAGTTAGAGGTATAATCTACCAACCTAACACACACAAATGTCACCGTTATGTATTAACTGTGGTGTTTTGAAGGTTACATATAATTAAAAACGAGATTTGTGGTTGGAAGCACAACTACATTTTCCAAAAGTGTTTCATGTTGGAAGATACAACCAATTTCTCTATAATTACTCGAGTTTTAAGTTTTTAACAGATGTTGATTATATGATGGAACATCACTTATCTTTGCCATGATTATACAAGAACATTATGTTGACCCATCCAATTGTATTTTATTCTGAAATAATGTATTCCCTGATATGATTCAGGAAGTTTCGAGCAACATTATTCCAGACAAGTCTGTACAAAAGACTATATATTGATAACTTTTCCTCAAATTGATCGACTGGGTACTTCGGAGGAAGAGAAACCTTGCTATAAAAGCGGCCGGTTTTCAACCTTGGAAAAGTCACATCTCTGAACTCATTCTGAAGCTAATGATCACCTTGTATACGAAATATCATCTCATTGATCTCATTTCACTAATCTCACGTTTGACACTGATTATTCTTATCAACATGTGAGAAAATGAGTGCTGAAATTATCAACGTGGGAGAAGCACTAACTGGCAGTTTGAAGTTGCTATTACCATGGTTATCCATGCTATTCGATTCCACTAACTCTCAGATAGAAGCCAACTAGACTAACTGCTAATACCTCATAATACCAGTTAATACCTTCTGTAAAACTTATAACTGAAGACCTAATTCTGATAAGGTTAGGTGGAAGAGCGGCCTCCCGACCGAACTTCGCCTTTTCATAATGTATTATAAATTGTTATAAATACGAGATAAATGAAGTTTATTCTATTCCACCTCATTACAATAAACCTGAAGGTCCTGACTGAAGGAGAAGAATGATATTCAAGTTGAGCTCGATACTTGAATCATTGATGATAGTGGTTCAATTGGAGGTTGGTTTTACCGCGATCGAAGAAGGCTTTTGCCTTGGCCAAGCAGCCATTGTCAGCGCACTCCTTGCCCGGCGACCGGATGTAGCACAGCAGCTTGAAACACTCCTTGTCAGTTATAGAATACGACGGGCGAGGACCTGAATAGGAGCAGTGAGGTCAGAGTTCAATTGTATAGGTTACTTGGGTCTAGTCTGCACTGATAGCACAGTTGTAACGATCTTGTTCCATGTGAGAGGAGGGTGAGGGCCCAAGTTCGATCCCAGCCACCGTCCAGTTTTACAGAGGTTTTTCGTGGTTTCTCTCTGTACCCTGGTCAAATGCGAGAATTGTGCTCATTGTATATAGCCCACGACCTATATCTTCCCACTATCCTTTATCTCATCAGCTCATCTTGTTATTCATGCATCCGACGCCAATAGATCTTAGTTACCATAACAGTACGTCGTTATATAACCGGATATTTGTTTTGGTTAATAAATGATACCCACATAAGCCGAAGCTTGTGTGTGGGAAAGGAGGAGAAATAGAAATGAATCAAACAACAATGACCTCGAATATAACCAAATACAACATGAATCGAACTCCGGTCACCTGGATGACGGTTCATAGTGTCTACCCGATGAATCAGTAGCTTGAAAATAGTCCACCAAAGTGTATGAAAACTACCATTACTGAACTTTTCTTATTATAAATGTAGAATTTTTATAAGAACGTCTACTTATATTTTTGGTAAAATTGCCAAATTTGTCATTTTAATTGGGTGTATGCAAAAAACGCGTATAACTCTGAAAAATCAAAAAACTAATTCAAGAAGCCCTGAAATACAACGCTTGAATTCCAAATCTTAGTGAATGAATATGAAGAACATTTTTTGAAACAATGCTGAACAAAACGCAAGGTCAACGTTTGTGTCCACCATTCAACTTGATCTTGATCCGGACACAGCTCACGGGCACGAAGCAAATACATCAACTTGGAATTGATTCCACATCGGAACAACTAAGCCGAACCAGTCACCGGTAATCTTCATTTATTGAGTCTTAACGACGCACTGTACTGATGACTAGGATCTACTGGCGTCGGTGGATGATGGGATGATGAGATGAAAGGTTATTTTGTCAGGTGTTTTGGATGGTGGCAAGGAGTTGGTCGTGGCCTGTTGTTAAGAAACCATCCCAGTATTGACCTGAACAACAGAGGGAAACCACGAAAAACACCTGTCAGGATGGTCGACCATGGTGGGAATCGAACCCCAGTCGCCTGAATGACGGTTCAGTGTATCAGTCACTCGCCACAGTCCCGCCGGTAATCAAAATTCATAAAACCGTAAAATAAACTTTTTTTCATATTATCAAAACCTTGATTGAATATGGTGGAGATTAAGGGCGATAAGTTGAGATTGTTTGAACGGGGACCACAAGGGCGATTTTTGTCCACATAAATGCATGACCTAATCTTACCGGTACTCGCAATAATTACAAGGAATCTAATTCACAATATTATTATGGCCATTCAAAATGCCTCAAATAATGTGACCTATTTTTGTATATATTCATTCAATCAACGGATTTGTATTCTTCACTATTCATCATTTTGAATATCTCAAACATCTGAGAATAAATATCGCCAGAGATTACAAAAATTCTTGTAAATCGAATTCCCCCTGGTATTTCTCTGATGCGCAGATGGGGGTTCGAATCTGAACAGAGTTTTCTTTCACTCACCAAATGCCATCAGCCATATCAGAATAATTGAAACTGTGAATTTCACATCGCTAGCCATTATGTGATATTCCAGACTTTCAGTCCTACATGTGTATATTATCCCACACTGTATCCAGGATTGTCCAGAAACCATACATTCTTGTTACGATTGCTATCGACATTATCACTTGAGGCTTCGGATATCAGAGAAAATGCGTCATAATTCTAAGGAAAATTTTGTAATCTGTATATTCAATTTAAATTCGTCATTTTTTGAACCCAAGTGGTTACACCATTTTTGATGATTTGTTAATAGTTGCATAGCAATCTGCCGTTCTATCATTCTTGATGAAATAGTATATCAACAATATGAATTATAGTTTCTGGTCCCATATGAAGATAAATCACAAGTGTTTATCAGGTTACCATGGCAACTAGAAAAGTTGGAACAAACAAATTAATATTGGAGGTATGCTTGGAGAATACAGAGTGAAAGGGTGCCCTTGTCCACTCGATAATTTGTGATATCACTTCGAAGAAGTATCCGGGTGATATATGTGGTATTATGAGATGAGCGTAGCGAAAACTCCCATTCAATATACCTACAATTATTGGGCTTCGATTTTTTTTTTTGTAATTTTGTACGCGGCAACAGGTCAGGAAAAAAACAATCAACTCGAAACTTTTTCTGCATATTAGTGTCACGCCAGGATAGGTCGAGGTGGTTTTCCAGAGAAAAAAAGTCTGACGGTTCACTCGTAAGAAATAGGAAAGTTTGTAAAAACGACTTCTTGACCATACATTCTATGATGCTGGAGAGTTTTCTAATGCAACTTTTGATCAAACTACTTTTTATCAATTACCGTTTCCATCTGTTCACCCTGTAAACTGGTATTAGGTTTCATATATACTTAACATTGACGAGTCCCAAATCTTATAGAAATGTGTTTTTATGTACTAAGATATAATGGGCAAATTAACTACAATTACAATCACAAGAATAGACCTAACCCAGGGGAAATTACTTGGAAAACAAAACAAATCAAAAGCTCAAAACATTTTACTGAATATAAGACAAACTATTTCACTCATCATTCCGTTGTTTTACAAAAATGGGATCATCCGTTAAGATGATGAAAATACTACGGTATTGTAAGTTGTAACATCAGTCAAAGCTATCAGGAAGCCTATTATAATCTGAGCAACAAGTAGGCCTATCACCAATCAATTGAGAACGAAGAAAGAGCCCTTTGTTCCCTCACCACTCCCAAAATAACAGTTCACTGAATCTTGCCATGTAAACATTTCCGGCATCAGCAAATCAGCCCGTGTCTAGAAGATACTGATATACTGACACGAATATTGTTTCAATGTGGCACAAAAATCATACTAAACACCACTTCGCGAGTCGAAAGAGAAACTCATTATTAATACCGAAACCACTTGACTTGTGTTTAATAAGCTAATTTCACGGTGGCTTTTGTTGTCTGCCCGATGATCGTCCGTGTAATTACCGAGTGAGCCGTGAGAACTGAGAGGCCGGTGCATGGAAACCGTTTCCATGGAAACCTGCATGTTGTTCCTCACACTCATACTTCAGCTACACTCCTGAGTGACACATTTCAGACAATCTCTTGACAAATAACAACTTGAAATTATCACTAAATCCGTTTATTTGTATTACAACATATGTTTATAAATTATTTCACAGCCACGCTTTCAAGCTTATATTCCACAACAGTGAACCTTGGAAAATTAATTATAACGTTTTTGCTGAATTCGTGCATGGAATAAATATTAAATATAGCTACACTTCCTTATGTTTGGTTTGAGTTGATCTTATGAAAACGTGACAACGTTGAATTCTTGCTTAGCTCATTCATAAAAAAATTTTGACTTAAAATTACTATTAACATGAATAAATTGAGACTCCTTCAAGTTTATTCGCTGAAACATTAAAATCTGTATAAAATGATGTCCTATATAGGGAGAAAGAAAACTATGAAGAAGTGGCCATGCCTGGCTCAGTCAACTGAGGCACTGCTTTAGAAACTGAAGTCGAGTCAAGCGTGAGTTCGAGGCTCGCATAGGGTATATGTGTCTGTGTGGACATCATTTATCGTTACCAGCTCGTCCGTGGGTCTACCCCCACATAACTCAGTTGTTGGTGGGGGCCGTAGAGAAAACAATAATCAATCAATTAATTAATCTTAATCAGAGAGTCAAAGAGTGTGAAAGAGAGGAGAAAGAGAGAGAGAGATAGAGGGAGAGAGAGAGAGAGAGAGAAAGAAAGAGAAAAGGATGGAAAAAAAGTTGAATTGAAGGGAGTGAGATGAGAAACGATGAATTGAGACACAAGGAAAGAACAAGATAGAGGAAACAAGAGTGAGGTAATGGGGTTGGATATGGAAAAACTATTGGGAGAGGGTGGTAATTAAGAGAAAATGTCAATAGAAGAGAGAGAGAGAGAGAGAGAGAGAGAGAGAATAATGAAAGGTAATGAATGTACATATACCCACATCTAATCACAGATTTGACGTTCCGGTTCCGGTCTCTTTACTTCCTACCGGAGTGAAACATGGTTTGAAGACAATGTTTTGACCTCTTGGTGACACCAGCAGCTGTTGATGTCGTCCCGCCCGGAGCGATCAGCAAACCAATCACGGGACACGATATGGATCAGTAATCGATCACTCGAGCTTCGATACGGGTCGAGAGTCAAACAATCGAAAGATCGATGTACTTTTCCTCATCAGCTCTGATGGACCGAATATCGAAAATGAGAAGACGAAGTAAAAATCAATCAAATTAGTTTGCTTCCTTGAAATACGTATTCCACATCAGCCAGTTGATTGATCTCTACATAAACGTCGCAGAGTGATGTAGCAATGTGCCGTGGGCAGAGGGGAGAGGGAGCACTCCCCCCCCCCTCCCCCTCCCCCCTCCTGCTGATTGATTTTGTTTGTAACATGTAGACCGTGCTAAAATCATCTCATGTTGGATGATTTTGAATAAAATATTGAAAACTTGGATGGAATTTCAGCTGCAGTTTATTGTTGAATAGAAATCCAATATTTCAATGCAGAGGCATTCATTAAGAAGTGATGTGTACAGAAATAAGAAGCACACACAGCCAATCAAAATACCTCTCGGAACCTCATGAAATGATGAGATGTTTGCGGTCAATTCTCCAAGGGGCTGAGGTCCTCCCCCCTGTATAATATCTCACCTACATCCATATATAGTAACTATACTGATATTAAATAGATAATAATCAACAATATCATTGAATAATTATTTATATATAACGGTGCGTCAATGACGAGGTGATTTGCGGATCAACAGGTATGTGTAGATTAACAACATAGGCCAAATAATCATTATACATGATCATTCAATTCACAATAATAATATAAGTATGACAATTCAGATAACATATCATAAGAGATGACCGAAAATGAGAGTTTCGAACAAGAATAAATTTGATATTATAATCAAAGATTCAAGTTATAATTATCATTCCAGATATAAGCGCATTCAATTATTCAAATTTGTTATCAAGTTGGTTAAGGTTCCATACTTGTCATGATCGATGGATCGAATAATGCAGTTTTTAGTTTGATTAGACATCTATTCGCCACACAAATTGATTGATAATGTCTTTCTACATATTGTTTCAATTAATGTTGATATCAGTCAATTTTACACAATAATCTCAGAAAACCTATCCTGATTATCATTTTGGCCATATTAAAATTATTGTCAGTTTTTCGTACGCCATACTTATGTCAAATCGAGGAGATGAACTGAAATGTTAACTGGTTATTCACTGCATTGTGTACAGCCGTGTCTACAAGATTCTTGAACACGTTCCTTCGTCCATGATGAAACCATGACTTTTCAGAATACCAGTACAACCAAGTGGAATTTTCCAAGTCTTTTCTTTCTTTGTAGTTTTTTTCATTATTAAAAAAAAAAATGGAAAAAAAATCTTAAAAAGAAAAGACATGAAAAATTTTAGAAAAAATTAAAAATTAAAAACCTCATAAAAAATAATAAAAAATGGAAAAAAATAAAATAAATGAATAATTGAAGTGTGTTCTGCTGAAATTGAAGTGACCTGATACCCAATCGGAATCAGAGTAGAGATAAAACACTATTTCCTTGTTTGAAACCCACGCACACTCGTCACTAACTCGTCACTTACTCGACAGTGACTCGTCTTATCAGCAAACTGTGCACGATTATTTCACTTCTGAGCATGGCCAAGTTCATTTGCAGGTCAGAATCACATTATGTGTTAGTCAACTTTTAATTCTTATCTAAATTACATAAAACTGTAGAATGCTTATCAGAACTGACCTGTAAAACTAGAGTAGACCAAACTATTGGAACCAGGAAATTATTCGGGACAGATTGTATTCTTATCATGTAAACTATTTCTTGTTTTAATTGAAACACTAGTATAGTAGTAGATGTTAATTTTAGCAGTAAATGCTTTTTTTGACATACATATTATATATATTCACAAAAAATTTCATAACGTCAAATAATGCAAATACAATAACAGATCAATTTTACAAAGAAAGAATAAAACAAAGATGAAATACTGAATATTAGTAATATTTGAATAATTGAAATTAGTCCTCGAGCAAGTCCCAGAAATATGTTTTCTCATTGGGATTTGGCGCCAACTCTCCTAGTTTTATTATATCACAGAAATCTCTCCTAAATTTGGATATACACTGTTGCAATTCCGTATAACTGATGGTATTCCATCTAAAATATATTTAAAAAACAGAATGAATAAAATACTACATCGTGAAGTTCTGATCACCTCTACAATGGAGCAACACATATTTAGTAAAAACTGAGCTAAAATATTCACTCATTCAAGAAATGTTCATGAATTTCATCAGTACAGTCAGAAAAATATCGAAAATTAAAATTAGTTGAAAGTAAAACAATCTAAATACGTACTACAACCGAATCTTGAAACAAAAACACAAACCTTCTGAATTCCCTAACATGAAACCATTCAACTTGCATAGCATTATTACATGATTTGGGGAGACAAGAACACCTTTTTGTCACCCCACCCAGAAGATCTTGCCTTGCAATTCTCAGCCCTCAAGCCTGAACAATATAACCAACTCATGTGTCAAGTTTACATGTTAATTCAAAATCGATAAGAATTTTAATTTGTTTAGTTTTCCTCAGATAAAATCAGTATTATTCTGTATATACTCTCATGCAAGAAATGAGAACGTCCACCAACACAAACACAGTATCACCGTGTGTGTGTGTCTGAAGGAATCTCAGGGGATTATGACTGTTCAAGCGAAATTCACGAAAAGAACTTTAACTTCATCGTTCAAAACCGAATAAAATTACCTCGAGGTACAACAAGATTTTTCACATGTTTTCATTTGAATTACGATTTTCTCCTCTCGTTAGTATTAGTTAAAGTATACGTTCAATTTGTTTGCATTGGGCTACATTGAGTGAGTTTAGTTCATAGATTAGAATAGGTTAGTTCAGATTATGTTTAATTCCTTGACAAAACAACAACAAGAACAATAACAGCAAGCTTGTGGAGAACCCGCTTTGACCTCTCATCGGTCGAACAAGACATAACAGAACACATTTTGTCAAGAGAGATTAGACCCCGTCCAACATATCATTATACCATCAACTCACCTTGCTTTACCCACTGGCCCACATGTTATACCATGTCTTAAAACATGGCTAATCGGTAATTAGCCTCACACGTGACCTCGCACAGGATATCACGGATTGAGCGATTAGGATTCAAGACCTGGTAATCAAAGTTCAATTAGCCTCCTAGTCAGAATTAGTGAAGAACCATTGCATGCGTAACCATAGTGATAGCATCTTCTAACTGCCAGTTAGAGCTATTTCCTTGTTGGTCATTTCGGCCCTTGGAGTAATCAACTGTGATCGTTATTCGGAGTAGCCTACCGTTGTTTGTTTCTATCAACAGTGGTGATTCGAAACTCTACTCTCTAAACACATGACTCGAAGGTGCTTGACGACCCCATCAAAACCTGAGCCGTATGGGGACCCATGATTGTGTGACTAAGATAATGTCTCAAGATTTTGCGATGTCACAGATTATTGTAATAAGTGGATAACAATATTCCTCCAATGTGTTTTACAATCTCAATTTTAGAATCACTTTTAGCCCCCAACTACTCCAGTTGTCAAATTAACCTACTGACATACGTTCTATCTCTCCCTAAATTGAGTAACGTACTTGATTTTAGAAAACACTTTTTTGGGGGGTAAAAACGTCCACAAATTTCAGTTATTCAATATCAATAGTTGGTTGATATCTGTAATAATTTCATCAGAAAAACATCTGAAATGCAGGTGAAAAGCCAAGTACATTTCAGAGTGTGCAAGAAAAGATGGACCGGAATCTCAGTTTTATTGGGGGTAATGTTTGACGTTCCCGTATTAGAGATGGAACTTATCTATCGTATATATCATCTCATCAGATCTATTTGTATATATATGAAATATTTGTATCAGAATGATATCAAGCGAATAATATAATCCTATATTATTTTATCCACAGAGACCACAGATTATCGATGTTTTCATTATTTCAGATATTCGAATTTGTAGCCAAATTCAAAAATGAGATTCACAGAAAATGAGTGAAATGCTTCTCATGCAAGGAGAAAATTATCATCCAACAATATATATGCAACAAAGTGTTGATATTATAATATAAATATTATTTTTACTGAATATATGTGCTTGTTTTTTATATAGGTTTAATGTATGTAGGTTTGAACCATTAAAATCCAATTTGACACATCAATTGAATCTATTAGTCAGAGCAACAGGTAAAACCATTGAACAGTTCAAAATTGGAGTGTGTGTGTGTGTGTGTGTAACATTTCATTAAAATTCATATACATGGGCTTGCATCCCACATTACGCTCATCTGCTGCGTTTTCCTTGTCGAATTATCAGATATCTCCAACCTCGCGGTAAAAAATCAAATTTGAAACAACAGACGAAGACTACAAAAATAATCCAACAATAATCTATATATATATGTATATATATATATATATATATATATATATATATATATATATATATATATATATATATATATATATATATATATATATATATATATA
This sequence comes from Brachyptera risi, assembly GCA_964007535.1. Taxonomy (NCBI): domain Eukaryota; kingdom Metazoa; phylum Arthropoda; class Insecta; order Plecoptera; family Taeniopterygidae; genus Brachyptera; species Brachyptera risi. The sequence goes on from OZ023336.1 coordinate 37,146,681, forward strand.
TATATAATCTGTATCCATCATGTAATCATGTATTATGTATCTGTATAATCTGTATCCATTTGGATGATTTGGGCTGGAGTTTGTATTCCCCCCTCCCCCCTCAGTCGGACGTGACTGTAATTGTCATCCATCAATAATCGATCTAGTCGAGTAAATATTGGATTGTTCCGTGTGATCTTGCCCCGCCTGTCTCGGTCGGCTCATCAACAAGACTCGCTGAACATTCACCATCTCATCTGGTTCGATGAATTATTGATCTCATTGTTGAGATTCAATTTGTTCGTGAATTAAGTCCACTATTTGTATCACAATGAATTATTGAAGAAATTTTAAAATTCACGAATTATGTCTCCTAGTACTGGGCAGTATATATGGACTGAATTTATTCATGTTTTCCAATTATGACTATCGAAATAGATCACTGAAACTGAACAGAAGAAGAAGATCAAAATAGGGGAATGAAAAAATATAAATCGAAAAAATATTTCAAGACCAATGAGAAGATTGGCGGATCCTTTTGAGTTTAATTAGTTTAATAAAAGTCAAGTATTTCCTTTGGGAAGAAATCTCTTCAATCCAATAATTGAAACGTGACAAACAAACAATATCACAATGTTGTCATGTCTGAAATATTAGGAAAGATATTTTTGCTAAACATTTTTGACATTAATATTGTCTTCTATGCAATGATACGGTGACCTCCTTCGGTGACGAATGTTTCTGCAAACAGTGGGCAGAACTTGACAGTGAGAACAAGTGGTTGCATGAGAAACTCAGTGATGATGTGTTGCATGATTCTTGCTGGCAAGCTTGATTAACTTGAGAGAGTTTTTACCGGGATTCACAGCGAAAAATCGACAAGATCGAGACATCGATAATCGATGACAGTGACAGTCGACATCGTAGCTCTTTCACAAACTAACCTTACAGAAAAAAAAATATGAAAAATGTTGTATCTTATTTTTCAACAATAGGCTAGTCAAATTCGAATTGGCTATTCCGTCGGTTACCGTACATTCGCTAGCCGCCTTTCTGATTCAGTTAGTCTAGACTCTGGACAAATCAGATGAGATATCAAGTCCCACATGAAACATGGATTTATTTACAGCCTTGTATAATCACCCTTATATCATTACAAAGAGACATTTTGGCATTTATTAGAATACAAGTTATTATTGATGAGGAATAACGAATCGGTTGTTCTGGTTCGGAAAATGAACAAATGAGCCTACGAATAAGACAGACACGTTATATATATATATATATATATATTTATATATATATATATATATATATATATATATATATATATATATATATATATATATATATATATATATATATATATATATATTTATTTATATGTATATAGATATATGAATATATATAGATATATATAAATATTCGTGTGAGTGTGTATGTGTGAAAATATATAATTAAATTCATCATTCTTGAATTTTCACCGAGTAAAAAACATGGAAAGGATAAGATTTCCAGTGTTTTCCATTTTTGAAGATATTGATTTCTCCACATTTCATTTTATTTCCTTTAATATCCGAAAACAAATATTCTCTCATCATTTTCTTCCGTATCCAGAATATATTTTTAGAATATCTAGAATATTCTTACTAAACACTCATTTCACTCTATCGATGATATTTTAGAGCATAGATTTTAGTATGCTTCTCAGTAGTTCTATTTTTACTCGACATTTTCATATTATTTGACCATTCTTGACCACATTTACACAGTATACGTTTGAAATGTATCAACCTTTAACAAATGGCTGAAAATAAATTAATAAAATTAATAAATATCATGACCAGTGCAGTGAAATATATATTCAAGTTATACAAGAGTCGCCTCAAAGAACTGTGGAAACTTGTTTAACCAATGATTGGTCATGACTTTTGTTACTCGTGCAAATTGTTCACGTCTCAAGTCGGACTGTTTGTGTTATTTGCTGACTCGCCGAGATATCGGATACTGTATTTACCTGGTCTAGCTGTAACATAGAGCAGGAGAAGTGAGAACATCAAATTAGGAAGTGAATTAACAAAAGATGGTTATTAGTCTTGTGGCCACCAAATTACACAGTTTCACTTTCCACCGGCTGTGACATAAGCGTGACAGAATGTAACATTCTGTTTGATAAAAGTCAGGAATAGTCGCATCATTTCAAGTCAAGTGTGGACCTGAAATGAATATTCAATTATGTAGTTTTAATAACAGAATACAATGTTTGATCATATGGTGACGTCAACATGCATAAAATGTCATTTCAGTGTAAAGAGTATTTAGACGACAAATGAGCTGTATTTTAAATTATGAATCTATATTTATTTCAAACTTGAATGCGTATGTAATGTATTTGTTATGTCTTGTATGTGTGTATGTGTTGTATAAACTGACGTGTAAATTATCATGTAATGATCAACCATGACTATACAAAAATAATATTTAATAACATCTTTCTCAAAAGTTACACCCAACTACAAAAAACAATTATCTGCACTGAAAGCCTATAATAGTAAAGATTTCTCAAGGAGATAAAGAAAGAAAACCCACTTGAAAATTCATCAGTAGTTCAACACGATACTCAGATGCTTTTTCAATTCCTCAAAGTTCAGTTAGATTCCTAAATATATTTAAGGCCTACTACGATATATTTATTATTTATATTTTCGTGCAAAAAACGGCAAACTCATTTCTGGCGCGGCGTCATTAATTCTGTCTATTATAAAGTTTCCTTTGTGGAAAATACTTGGCCCAAATATAGAAGAGTGGTTCATTTAGTGAACTTCGAAGATCACAAGAATCCGATTCAATTTATAATATGAACTTCAATCAGCACGTGAAAGAAGATTTGGCAGAAAAATATTTGACTTTATTCCAGTGTAACTACAGCAAACAAACTTTTGCCATTATTCCAGTTTCAAAAAGTCGATATTTGTATTTGCTGTTCAACAATTTACCGTTATTTCCAGTGGAATAATAGCAAACAAACTTTTGCCATTATTCCAGTTTCAAAAAGTCGATATTTGTATTTGCTGTTCAACAATTTACCGTTATTTCCAGTGGAATAATAGCAAATGAACATTTGCCATTATTCCAGTTTCAAAAAGTCGATATTTGTATTCGCTGTTCAACAATTTACCGTTATTTCCAGTGGAATAATAGCAAATGAACATTTGCCATTATTCCAGTTTCAAAAAGTTGATATTTGTATTCGCTGTTCAACAATTTACCGTTATTTCCAGTGGAATAATAGCAAATGAACATTTGCCATTATTCCAGTTTCAAAAAGTCGATATTTGTATTTGCTGTTCAACAATTTACCGTTATTTCCAGTGGCATAATAGCAAATGAACATTTGCCATTATTCCAGTTTCAAAAAGTCGATATTTGTATTTGCTGTTCAACAATTTACCGTTATTTCCAGTGGAATAATGGCAAATGAACATTTGCCATTATTCCAGTTTCAAAAAGTCGATATTTGTATTTGCTGTTCAACAATTTACCGTTATTTCCAGTGGAATAATAGCAAATGAACATTTGCCATTATTCCAGTTTCAAAAAGTCGATATTTGTATTTGCTGTTCAACAATTTACCGTTATTTCCAGTGGAATAATAGCAAATGAACATTTGCCATTATTCCAGTTTCAAAAAGTCGATATTTGTATTTGCTGTTCAACAATTTACCGTTATTTCTAGTGGAATAATAGCAAATGAACATTTGCCATTATTCCAGTTTCAAAAAGTCGATATTTGTATTTGCTGTTCAACAATTTACCGTTATTTCCAGTGGAATAATAGCAAATGAACATTTGCCATTATTCCAGTTTCAAAAAGTCGATATTTGTATTTGCTGTTCAACAATTTACCGTTATTTCTAGTGGAATAATAGCAAATGAACATTTGCCATTATTCCAGTTTCAAAAAGTCGATATTTGTATTTGCTGTTCAACAATTTACCGTTATTTCCAGTGGAATAATAGCAAATGAACATTTGCCATTATTCCAGTTTCAAAAAGTCGATATTTGTATTTGCTGTTCAACAATTTACCGTTATTTCTAGTGGAATAATAGCAAATGAACATTTGCCATTATTCCAGTCTTGATATCAGGCAATTATCATCAGAATTTGTATTTGCTGTTATTCTAAGGCCCGGTATTATCAAGTCCAGTTAGCCTTCATCTGACAGTTCAAACTTGTTATCACCATGGTTACACATGCTATTTGTTTTCACTAACTCTCAGATAAATACTAACTGGACTTGATAATACCGGGCCTTAGTGACGGAAGTAGCTCTAACTGTCAGTTCAAACTTGTTATCACCATGGTTACACATGCTATTTGTTTTCACTAACTCTCAGATAAATACTAACTGGACTTGATAATACCGGGCCTTAGTGACGGAAGTAGCTCTAACTGTCAGTTCAAACTTGTTATCACCATGGTTACACATGCTATTTGTTTTCACTAACTCTCAGATAAATACTAACTGGACTTGATAATACCGGGCCCAAGTGAAATAACAGCAAACGAATGTTTGACGATATCCAGTAGTACAACAGCAAACGAACTTTTTCTGTTATTCTAGTATTTTTCAAGCAGTATTTGTATTTGCTGTTATTTGCTTTACCGTGGGAACACGGGCGACGAAATTGCCGGTGTTTGCATAAAGCAGTCGCACCGTTTTTGTAACCCAAACCTAAGTCGACGTGAGCAGATCTCGTTTTGCCAAGTCGGCGAAAGTCGATTTTTGACCGAGAAAAGAAGTACGAGATTATTTGTTCTTATTTTCCTGGGGTTTCTATCAAGTTGTAATCCGGAGAAAGTTTCGAGATACCTCGAACGGTTCGGCTACCGTGCAGCGCGCAAGATTGCCGCAAAATTTCAACTTCGTCGGTAAATTTTTTCCGTAGAATTTTCTGGTCGTCATTCGTACATAGAAGCAACACGATGATCGTGGCGAAGTAACATCCTGATCAAGTGTTTGGTGTGGAAATGGCGGGCGTTTCTCCGTGTTCACAATTTCTATCAAGGCTATACCTACCCCCTTGGCAGAAAGAGATTTTTGACCGAAAAAAAAGATCATAGACTATTTTTCATTATTTTTTTCGGGCACTCATCGATTTTTAATCCTGAGAAATTTTTGTGATGCCTTGAACGTAGGTTCCTTGAACGTAGGTTCCTTGAACGTATGTTCCTTGAACGTAGGTTCCTTGAACGTAGGTTCCTTGAACGGAGGGCCTAGGTTTGAGGTTAGGATCAAAGCACTATGAGAAATTTTTGTGATACCTTGAACGTAGGTTCCTTGAACGGAGAGCCTAGGTTTGGAGTTAGATCAAAGCACTATGAGAAATTTCGCATAGTGGTGAGGCCTAGTTTTTGGGTTGAGCTCAGAGCTCAGAGCACACTATGAGATCTGCTAGCGTATTTATTTTTTATTTCTGTATGGCCTATTTCGGAACTTGGCCGATTCGAGACAAGTCAAATGAGTCAAGTCTAGAATTCTATCGGGCCAAATGATGATCGAACGGCTGGAACTGGAATTAGAGGGATGCGAGATCAAATCTCGAAAAATGTTGAAAACGGACAAAAATAGTCTGGTCGCAGGGACTTGCCGGACGCGAGTGGCTACTCTCGGGATAGCTGAAATCTCGATTGCCGCAAAAAAGTTCGTAAAAATCTCGACCTGAAAATTTTTTTCTTCTTGATTTCTCTAAAGTTGAATCGATAGTTTCAGACAAAGGCATGTAGCACAACGTTAAAGTGATGTTTTTCGATCATGGGAGATTGATATACAAAATCTTATTGGGCTAAATGATGATCGAACAACTGAAACTGGAATTAGAGGAATGCGACTTCGAATCTCGAAAAATGTTGAGAAAGGACAAAAATAGTACGGTCGCAGGGACTTGGCAGACGCGAGTGGCTACTCGCCGGGTAGCTAAAACATCGATTGCTGCAAAAAATTTGTGAAATTCACGATTTGAAAAAATATATATATTATTTCTCAAAAGTGAAATCGATATTTTCAGACGAAGGCATGTAGCACAACGTTGAAGTGATGTTTCTCGATCATGGAACATCAAGATCTGAAATATTTTTGATACACGAGTATACCCAGTCATCTGAAACCAGAGATATGGGCGCGAGTTCGAATCTCGAAAAATGTTGAGAAAGTTCAAAAATAGTCCGGTCGCAGGGACTTGCAGGACGCGAGTGGCTACTTGGCTGGTAGCTAAAAACTCGATTGCCGCAAAAAAAGTTTGTAAAAATCTCGACTTGAAAAAAAAATTTCTCGATTTCTCAAAAGTGAAATCGATGGTTTCAGACAAAGGCATGTAGCACAACGTTAAAGTGATGTTTTTCGATCATGATAGATCAATATCTGAAATCTCATCGGGCTAAATGATGATCGAACAACTGGAACTGGAATTAGAGGGATGTGACTTCGAATCTCGAAAAATGTTGAAAACGGACAAAAATAGTCCAGTCGCAGAGACTTGGCGGACGCGAGTGGCTACTCTCGCGTTAGCTGAAACCTAGAATGCCGCAAAAAAATATTGTAAGAATCTCTTTTTGAATTTTTTTTTTTTTTTTTTTTATTTCTCAAAAGTGAAATCGATAGTTTCAGACGAAGGCATGTAGCACAACGTTGAACTGATATTTTTCGATCATGGGACATCAATATCTAGAATATTTTGATACACAAGTATGCCCAGTCATCTGAAATCAGAGATATGGGCGCGAGTTCGAATCTCGAAAAATGTTGAAAAAGTTCAAAAATAGTCCGGTCGCAGGGACACTTGCAGGACGCGAGTGGCTACTTGGCTGGTAGCTAAAACCTTGATTGCCGCAAAAAAGTTCGTAAAAATCTCGACTTGAAAAAAAAAAATCTTCATTTCTCTGAAGTGAAATCGATGGTTTTCAGACGAAGGCATGTAGCACAACGTTGAAGTGATGTTTTTAGATCATAGAAGATTAATATCTGAAATCTCTACGGGCCAAATGATGATCGAACGGCTGGAACTGGAATTAGAGGGATGCGAGATCAAATCTCGAAAAATGTTGAAAACGGACAAAAATAGTCCGGTCGCAGGGACTTGCCGGACGCGAGTGGCTATTCGGCCGGTAGCTAAAATCTCGATTGCCCCAAAAAAGTTTGTAAAAATCTCGATTTGAATTTTTTTTTTTTTTCATTTCTCAAAAGTGAAATCGATAGTATCAGACGAAGGCATGTAGCACAACGTTGGACTGATATTTTTCGATCATGGGACATCAATATCTAGAATATTTTGATACACAAGTATGCCCAGTCATCTGAAACCAGAGATATGGGTGCGAGTTCGAATTTCGAAAATTGTTGAAAACAGACAAAAATAGTCCGGTCGCAGGGACTTGCAGGACGCGAGTGGCTACTTGGCTGGTAGCTAAAACCTCGATTGCCGCAAAAAAAGTTCGTAAAAATCTCGACTTGAAAAAAAAAAATCTTGATTTCTCTTAAGTGAAATCGATAGTTTCAGACGAGGGCATGTAGCAAAACGTTGAACTGATGTTTTTTGATCATGGGACATCAATATCTAAATTTTTCGAGCATTTTCCATAAAATAGCATAAAAGATAGGCTCAATTATAACAATTTAGGCCTATCACTCATTTTTTTCCATTTTGTATTGTGATGAACTTTACATCTGCTGTTTGTTGTTGGAAAGAAGTGATCATTGCCCGAGAGACTTATTTTTAAGTGGAAGATATCAACATTCGTGTGTTTTGTTTACTCTTAATACCAATGGTGATAATGTCCGGATATATATCACAGAAACGGTTTGTACTTAAAATGTGTTCCGGACTTTCGGAAACTGAAAGACTGTTATCTGCGGCGGAAATTTATGGTCACCGACAGCAAAGTCCTGGTGTTGAAGTTCATTGGTTATGAACATTTAAATTGGGGTGGTAAGATCGCCCTTGTGGTGCCCCGTCCAAATGATCCTATCTTTCATCCACAACCTTAATTGGGGAACAATGATTTTGTATCAAGTTTCGATGTTATTGAAAAAAAAAAATTCCAACATTTTTCTAAAACTGGAATAATGGCAAAATTTAGTTTTCTGTAGTTCCACTGAGATAACATCAAAGCTCCTCTTGCTGTTATTCCAATTGGAATAACAGCAAATAGAAATATCGTCTTTTCTGAAACTGGAATAATGGCAAAAGTTGATTTGCTGTAGTTCCACTGGAATAATGTCAAATATTCTCCTGCTTTTATTCCAATTGGAATTACAGCAAATACAATTTTGGGTCCTTATACAAATAGTCAATCAAAGAACCCGGAATAACGTCAAAAGTTAATTTTCTGTTGTTCCATTGGAACAATGACAGACTTATTTTGCTATTATTCCGATTGGAATGATAGCAAATATCTTTTTGACATTCTATCGAGAATTAAAAGTAGAAATTGAGTGAGTCACTTTCCTTTCACTTTTTATAACGGTAAAAAAAATGTGAAATATTTTGGAAAATTGTATCTGCTGTTATTTCATGGAATAACAGCAAATGAATTCATATGCAAAACATCTAACTGGAACAACAGCAAACACTCTTATTTTCTGTTATTTCACTGGAATAACGGCGAAAAAATCATTTTCTCATATTCTTTGGAATAACAGCAAATATACTTTTTTGTTCACTTTTGGAAAGACCAAGTTACATGATCCATTTGCCGTTATTTCATTTGCTGCTATTCTATCTCAATACTGAGATGGTTCCCTAACAACAGGCCACAACCGACTCTTTCCCACTATCCAAAAACACATGATAAAACAACATTTCATCTCATTCATCATCCACCGACGCCAATAGATCATAGTCCTCAGTATAGTGCGTCGTTGAACCCGATCTGAATGAATGGAAGATACAGCATGGATGTTTGCTGAGTATTTACCTTCTGTTTCAGTTCCTGACAATCGGTGTTACCTGGAGACCGGTGGCTCGGCGGAGAGCTTCTTCGTCAGCGAGGACCTCCCAGTCGGGGCCGTCATTGGTGAGTTCACCTCCGGACTTGCACGAAGTGAAACTACCTCTGTTCGGCTTGATCAGTTTACGCTCAGGAATTTGCACTTCAACAGAGATTACCTTCAAAATTTCACTGATATTCTGAGAGATTTATAGATATGTCGTTCCTGACAAATTTGATGATGATCTGAAAGAATTGGACAAATTATTATGAGAATAATGAGACTCATATTGTGCCTATCAATTTCAAGTTCAGTATCGAAACACTTTCATAGTGCTGAATAAGTGGAGTAAAATGATACTCATTTGCCAGAAGTATACTTCAAGAAAATTCTTTCTCATTTCACATCTTCAGAATGAATCAATTAATTAATTAATTAAATAATCAAAAAATTAATTAATTAATTGGTAAATTAATTAATTATCGAATGAATTTATGAATGAATGAATGAATTGATGAAATAATCAATTGATTAATTTATTTATTCATTTATTTATTTATTAATCAATTAATTATTAATCAATTATGCGATTGAGTAATCGATCAATTAATTAATCGAATAATGAATCAATCAAACGATCAATTAATTATTCAATTGATTGATCAATTAATGTATTAATTGATTGATTGATCAATTAATTGACCAATTGATCGAATCAATGATCAATTCATTCATTCATTCATCACATGATTAAGTGATTAATTAAATAATCAATCAGATAATTAATTAACTAATTAATTAATTAATTAATTGAATAATTAATCGATTGATTAGGTCACCAATTGATTAAATAATTGATTAATTAATGAGATAGCTGTGTGTTATGACGGCGCTTGAACGAAGATCATTGCAGCAAATATTTCACATCTCTGGAATAACCAGCTGCTTGCTGTAAATGATATGTGGACAGATTTATGTGAGATCGAGGGAACCATTTCTTCAATTATTCATTTAGGATGATGATACGAGTCATTGGAATGAGTGAGATTCAGGAATAGCCCCCCTCCCCCCTCTCCCTTCCCCCTCCCCCACCTTAATAAATAGCTCATCTAATTAACAACAATGGCACGCAACTCACGCACTCGTTTTCAGACTAATTGCACTAGTTTACAGTGTTGTTTGTCTCTCTCTCTCTCTCTCGCTCTCTTTCTTTCTTTCTTTCTCTTTTCAATACGGAGCTTTCCACACACAATTTCTTGATTTCAATTAGCCTGCGCGTTAATGACGATATAAGCGTTTCACCGCGCATCACTATGTCAAAGACAACATTGTGAGAAACAGACATGGCCGTGATATATGAGTTTGACCTTAATTGAGACGTTTTTATTACTGAATAGCGAGCTAAAATACTGACGTTTCACTTGTTTCTTGAGAATTTAATAACGATGAGTTAATTTGATCGCGTTGAATGAAAAGATCCAATTAGATCACAACGCGCGTGGGTAATGGCAATATGCTTCTGAATTGTTATTGGGCATGAGTTAAATGTCTCTTTACTGGGGCGTGAAACATCTTGGTTGGTGTTCAATGCATCACACCGTACTCCTTATAATGATAGTCAGATATAAATGAAGAATATTATTTTTCAATGAAATTGTATTATTAGGTATCAGTTATAATGATGATAGTAAAAATAATAATAATAACAATAATAATTCTTCTTATTGTCCCAAAGATCCCAAGAATATACAGACAGCCATGATAAGTTATTACATGCAGTACATATATACTTTAAAAATAACATTTAAAAAAACATTAAAAAAAAAACAGTAGAAATACATTTAAATTGATAATCTGTCATTATATATGAGAAAATATATACACTTGATTACAGACAATAATCTCTATATGAGTAAAAACACCTGTCTATTAGGTATGTCTTGAGGCTCCTTCTCTTCTTCTTTAAGAATAGCGGAAGTGCATTTAAAAATTTTGAGCCCATGTGAACGGGATATTTCAGATATATATTATTTCTGCGAATAATTTTTGATAATACAACCAAGTTTTAAAATGTTGGTGTGAATCAAATTATTCTCATTTCAGAGGGTTTGACAAGAGTGATGTTTCTTAAAAATGAAACACTCAATTTTTGGATGAATATATATATTCAATGTAAACTGTACATAATTAAAGGGCACATCCAACAATGCGGAAATGAATAGTGTTTTCTGACGTCATAAGAGTGGTTTTGAGTTCATGTGGTGACAAGTTGTTTCTTGGTTATCAGTCTACACAAACTTGTAAGATGAAACACAAATCACAATCACAAGTGAGATGAAGCTACTGACTGTTGGCTGTTGGTTGTTTGCTGACAGTAGTCATGGTTACGCAGCTTCTATCATCACACAAGATCATCATGACTCACTGTAATCAGATATTGGCTGTGATTCCCAACATTAACCGTTTTATGATCATATATTCAACCCTTACTGCCATTAGGCAACATGAATCACGTAGTTGCATCATTTCAAAACGTAACCAGCGATTAAACATCAACTATTCCGTTTTGTTTTCATTCTCTATGGAACTCAGTAGGCAATACTTCAAGACATTAATAAACTATTAAAATAATGATAGCCGTAATATAATTTTCCTACTCTCTATTTTTATCATGTATTTTGTATGAAAAGTGAATTTTTAAAGAACAATGATTTTGTATCAAGTTTCGATGTTATTAAAAAAAAAAAAAAAAATTTATGTGAATGTTGTCATATTTTTGTTAGTTAGTTTGTTACCTCTCATTTTGTACTCATTCATAATTCATGCTGTTTATTGATTATAATACCGATAAAATGAGTTTTAACTCGACATTTTGCTGAATCTGTTAAAAATATCGCTCGTCCATTTCCCTGCACAAGAATGACACGCAAAATCATGAAGCGTTCAACATTTCAAAAAAAAATTTCAAATAAATCAATAGATTCCATTGTTATTGACATTCTGAAAAGGTTAGTACACATTTTGAGAGATCATTTATATTCAATTGATTGATTTCCATTTCTCTCCCCTTTTTATATGAAATATTTTTTTATTTTTTTTTCCCCCACCTCTACATGGCTCATTATAGCTTATAACACATTCCTTATTTCAATTCCTCATAGCTTTGAGTTTTTGTTTGTTATTTTGGAACGTGACTTTTTCTTGATTTATTACCATTCTTTGAATTATTCTACCCGTTGATCTATTATTCCGTGTCATTTATAGCAGCCATTCTTTTTCAATGGCAGAGTCTTTAATAAAAGTATCTATAGAGAGATTGAAACTAAATCTGAAATGCTCTCATGTTTCTTATTGTTTTTGAAGTAGCCATTGCCAATCATTTCTTTCAACCTTTACACTTTTCTCGAGCGTTTCAACTAATTAGACGAGCTTTATCGATGATTCAATTTGACATACTGGAAAAAATTGGTGTTCGTCTTTTATGTTTGTTTTTTTTTTTATGTTTTTTTGACGGTTCTCCACAGGTCAAACGGCTACAGCTATCAACTTCAAACTTTTTCATTGTGGTTCCTCATCTAGCTCAGATCTGTATAGTTTTGTGGCATTATCAGGTGGTAACTTTTATTTCTATGAATTTTAGAAATTTCAAAAATACCTATTAGAATAACACGGCGGAAAAAAAATTTAAAAAAATTTTATTTTCAAAAAAATTGAGATTTTGTGTGAAGTTGAATAACATCTTGATACACATTTCTAGAAATTCTCAGCTTTATCGGGTCAGCCATTTTTAAGAAAAAACATGAAATGTGCTAAATTGGTACCACTCGAAGCAGTTTTTACCCATTTATAACTAAAATGTGACCCAATTGGCGAATTTAGGCAAAAATTTGGCTATGAAGTCGACATACTATTACTTTCCGCTCGTCTAACAATGCGTATATAGCGTTTTCCTAGTAACAATATAACTGTGCACTATCGATTTCATTATTCATTATATTGGTGATATTCACAACTAACTCGATGTAACTGGAACGTGAGTAGTTAGTAAGCAGTGCTTACAATGCTTACTATTCAATCAACTTCATCCCATCATAATGTTAATTGTATCACTCAAAAGTAAAAACATGTAATCAAATTCTATGAATATCCAATCGTGTGATTTGTTTGAATCATTTGAATGATGTATCACCTAGTTTTCAGGTCAATTTGTTTAATCGGTTCAATTATTCAACGAGTTCATCATTCAATTCGTTTCCAGCGATGAGTGAAAATTGTTATGATAGTAATGAAGCGTTGTATTCAGGGAAAATCAGTGTGAGCTATTTTCAATCGTCATTAACGTATCTCTGTGAATACTTTCATAAGAAAGTAGAATTATTTCAGAGGCATTAAAGTATTCAACTTCTTTTATTTGTGAGATATTCAACATTAGTTTTATTTCACTCCATTACTGTTTTTAATCATTTTTCCAGAAAAGTCATTAACTTAAATTGTGTACAAGAATTGCTGAGAAAATAATGATGCTGGAATAGACATTGCATGTATTAATTGAGAGGTAGTAGTTTGTTTACGGTTGAGTATAAATCCAGCATTCACCTCAGTTCGTTTCAATTTTATTCATTATTGTTACAGTTCAGAAAAGATGAGATTGCCCACAGAAATATCGACCAAAAATATATACATGATTTTGAGAACTGAACTCAAGTTCAGTGAAGAACTGAATGATCTTCAGTGTTCATGACAAGAACTCTCATCAGTTCTATCGTTTGAGTGAACAGTGTATAGTGGCATTGCTTTATTCATCCATTCATTTATCTATTCGATATCTGTTCAAATTGGACCTAAATATCCATGTAGTACAACAATGGTTGAAATGTGCGTCAAATGGACCGTCTATCAAAAGAATGCTATCAACAAAAGATTATTATGCCATCAAAATAAGTACCTTCTAAAATACTGTAGATCCTCATTCACCAAGGTCACATGTTAACCAAGTAGCACAATCAGTGGTAATTGAGCCAGGTGGTCCAGTGACTAGCACGCTGAACCTCCACTTGAAGGATCGGGGTTTGATTCCCGCCATGATCGACCATCCTGACAGGGGTTCCCATGTGTCGCTTAGCTTCCAACTGGGACGGTTCCTTGACCATAGGCCACAACCGACTGCGCACCACCATCCCAGAACACGTCATCTTTCCACCATCTCATTCATCATTCACCGACGCAAATATATCTCATACATCAGTACAGTGGCTCATTAAACACAATATGAATTTTGATAAGTTGATCTTCGATGAAAAAAAAATAGTGGTCAAAATGTCTGGTGAGACCTATGGCAATATTTTGTTGTGAAAAAAATGGGTATAAATATTTTTGCTCGCCATATAGTGCACATTTTGATCTTCCCTCTTCATTTTTCTTTCTGAAAAATGTGAGAGATGATTATTTCGTGGAGTAATTGTCAGGAACTTGAGTCACATATTCATTTAGTATCTTGCACTGCTCAAGTCATATTGCCATCTATGTAGGCCTATGGTGAGTTGATGAACAGATAAAGTAATGAATAGATGATAAATGAATGGATGGAAAGTTTAGCCCTAATGTCTTCCATTGATTATTCCCAAAGTTGGAGATCTACTCTCACAGGAAATTTCAACCCTGAATCTAGATTTGAATGAATAATGACGGTATTTATTCCCCTAATTTCGTAGAAAACTAGAATTCATCTCAGTTTCATAAATTATAATCAGTTGTTCGGTCCTCCAGAGACGATGAGCTATGACGTATGCGTACAGATTCTGTATAGAAACGTTAAGAGAATCGATTGATGTCCACGTCACGACTTGAGAAAAAGGGTGGATTTTGGAAGAAAAATAAATCGATTGAAATTTCTGAAATTGACATGACGATTTCAGGTATTCGTCATAATTGGAAAAGTAAACAACGTAATTGTTCGTTTGAAATCTAGTTTCGGGGTTTTTATGTCCTGTGATATGATTGTTTGGTTGATCTAACCAATGCTTGTTTATCCCTCAGGATCGCTGCGTATCCATGGCGACCCACGCGAGCACAGCGGCAACATTGTCCTGAGCCTGAAGGAGTCCGACAGCCCGGTTGCCATATCGCCAGGCACAAAGAACATCACGCTCACGAGAAAACTGGACAAAGAGGTCAGATAACGAAGACTCAACAAATCAACATTATTTTCAATGTCATCTCACGTGTAGCAATGAAGTTGAGGAGTATCTTTCATAAACAACTCCTGATTTAGTCCTCAATTGAAAGATGATAATGGCAATATAATCTATCGTATTGATTCACAATAAAATGCAATGAATATTACACATTTCCCATATATCACAACGGGGGAATAAATAGAATGGTATAGTTATTCTTAGCTGGAAAACTGATCTCACCCAATTCTGAGAACCACATTAGGTTATTCATAGATGATACTTTGGTCCAGTTTTCCAATACTTCGTTGAAAGTTCATCAAATGTTTTTCCTTGGTCACCTGTGTTGATTCGTTGGACGATCGGATGATTGGTCTAACGGACTCTTCAGAGAATTATCGCAACCAGGGCCTTAGCGTTCCAATGAACATTAGGCTTACAGTAGTTGTCAACCCATCATAAACACCAAATCTGAATCATAAATCATGTTTTCGTCAAAATTATCGTTTGATATTTCATTTCTCACAATTTTTAAATTCGAACCAAGTATTGAATAATTGAATAATAGTTTCATAGACTCTGGTGTGATTATTCAACAAACTTGTTGAAGTTTACAGAAACATAAAATTAAATTCTGATTCAGAACAGAATATGCTAAATTCCTTAAAGTTGTTCCTCTTATCTAGTTATATATTCATAGAGACTAAAAGTAACATTCTTATTCATTTATGAACTAACGAATCAAAATCAACAATTTGTCGATTTGAATATCATCTCCAAATATTTATATGTACCATATTATTGAACTTTTTCTTGTGTATAATATAAGGTCTATAAATGACACGAGAAATGTGTAGAGTGGAAAAAATGAAAACAGTAAATCAATCTTCCATAGTAGATTTAGATTATATAATAAATCAGAACTAAAAGTGAGAAACCTTACAAGTTTAAGTTCGTTCAGAAAAGAATGTACCAAATTTGTCAGAACAGAATTTCCTGTAATATTATGTTTTCATAACTCTAATTATCTCCAATATGTATTAATTAATCATCATTATTGATTATTATTACTATATATGAATTATTATTAACCATCATTAATTCTAACGTGTATTCTTGACTAAGCTCATAATTTTCCTGAAGTAATGTTCCTAAAGACTTGTGATTATACCTATATGTTATTATTATATAATATTATCCATCATGTATAATTATTCACTGTGATGTGCCAATAGCTGAAAATACGCTGAATAAAAACAATCCATCTCTCTAGTACGCTGTACGCATAATAAATGTAACATTTCAACACATTATGAATGTTGCCAGTCAAAACGAGGCAACAAGTTGATGTGTGTGTGACTTGTTGAGCAGGGTGTCGACGGCCCCAACTCTGTCTACATCAACGTGATCTGCGACCTGAGTCGAACCACGGACCCCGGCTTCGTCATCCCCGTCGTCATCAGGGTGACAGACGCCAACGACAACGCCCCCCTGTTCGTCAACGCCCCGTACGTGCTCAACATATCAGAGGTAAGAGCCGACTGAGGGGGGCGCTGAAGAGCGCATACTGGAACTCAGCCGTGTGACTGGGCTGGGTTTGACACCCAATGCCCATGTCACACAAACTAGTATACTTCATTCTGGTATATGCTCTTTAGAAGCCCCTGACCGAGGGATCTGACCAGAAAGAGGTAGCAGAGTAGACAGAGGGAATGAAGTGGATGGAGTGAAGATTCTAGCTACATATTAGACAGAGTAGACATGAGGGACAGACGGGAGAGAGCGAAATGACTGATGTAGGTAACAAATGAGACGGACGAGACATAGAAAACAAAGAGGACAGAAGTGTCAGAGGTTATGAATCTGAAACAAGTTACAACACAGGTTAAGGAGGTCACTGAGGTCACTAGGATGGGTAGAGCAGTCACCAAAGCACTGAACCCAGGAGATCTGAACTCAATTCTCGCCGTGGTCTACACCCCTGACAAGAGTGAGATAGTAGATCGTTGAATAGATAGAAGAGATCATAGTCATCAGTACAATATATATTTATGTAAATGGCATTGCTAACTCATTATCTACTTATCCATATGTAGTTCGATATAAAAGCGATAGTTGCGCTAGCAGCAAGAGAAATCTGGACGAAGATTTTTGTGCCCGCAAATACTTCACGTTAAGGAAGCGAGTGGGTGTACACCTTCTTTATAATTAGATGAGCGTAGCGAAGTCTCCATCCCACTCTTATAGGGCTTTGTCTGTGTGTTTTTTTGTTTGTTTGTTTGTGGGCACTGCAAAGGTCGCAGGGTTTGACTGATCAACATGAAACTTTTTTTGTACGGGCCAACTTTTACAACTTAGAACTGTATAGTTTTTGAAATGAATCGGTCGATTAGATTTTGAGAAATATCATGCCAAAGTTTTTAAAAACCCCATAAGATTAGGCTGGGTGAGAAAATTTGAAAAAATGTAACCTCTCCGAAAAAAATTAAATTTTCTCTGAGTGTTTAAACATAAATCATACACATAACCACCATTTTGTAAGCAATTCGAATCAGCCGCTTCGAAGAAAAGAATTCAAATAACTGTTTTTATACATCAAATATATGGAAATGAGACAAGATTCACTGCTTCCTAGATTCGATATTTGCCCAAGCATTAAATATCTTCATATTCGTCAAGGTGTGTAGAATACCAGAGAAGATAAAGTAGCAATTGAATGAAGGACAAAGTGTGTAGAATACCAGAGTCGATAAAGTAGCAAATGTAGGACTGTTATTACACCTTATTCAGATATCTCGCTCATCTTACAACGCATATTTCGCGTTTGCCTAGTATTATGATAGTCTGTTGATATCGCTAGATCGTGCATGATGTAGATGCTCTAGCGCGACTGAGCTGCGATCCGATCTCGCATATCGAGCAGGAACAAGAGAAGGCGTGGTGTCCAGGGAGCCGTGTGTGTGACGCGTGGCATGTTTCCAGGTGACCGTGGTCGGCACGCGAGTCCTGCAAGGAGTCAAGGCTGTGGACGCCGACCAACAGGGTCCTTATTCCACCGTCCAGTACTCGGTGCTGCCCGGACCAAACGCGGTGAGCTTCATATTATTATGAAGGATTCATGCCTAAACGATATATTGCCATTCGCTTATAAGCATATTACGTTCATAAAATATATCATAGAGCACTATATAATATATATTACATCAAAATTCAGTATATTATATGAGATAGGGTCACATATTCTTCACTTCGGCCCGGTAGTACCAAGCACAGTTAGCCTTCATCTGAAATTCTGCGAAAACAAATATTTATTCAGTTATTTTCAATTCCTTTCCTTATAATCAACATATCACAATACACTAAAGATTACATGGAACACGGATTACACAACAGATACAACAGATCACAACAATAATGATAAAATTAACAACAACACATGTTGAAAGGAAAATATATTTCTGAGTGCAAGAAAGAAGAAATATTGTGTTTACACTCAGATTATAGTAATTCAAATTATAATACGATTCTTTATTGTATGAATATATGGTGAATTAAACGTGAGATTATAAAAACAAAATGAAAGCTATGATAATAACTTCGAAAATTGATGGAAAAGTAAAATTATTTTTATAATTACACCAAATGATGTAACAAATTGATAGTTATGCTGGATTGACTCAAGTATGTATAATGTAACTGAAACTATGTACTGTTTAACATTCAGAAATAATTTAACCAAGTGCCATCGCAAATTTAACTGACTCGCTTTATTTGATTTATTTGTATTCATTTTCATTTTTATTTGCTACATTTGATTGATAGCATAGGTAACTATGGTAATGGCAAATACAAACTGCCAGTTAGAGCTGCTTCCACGTTATTCGTTCCTTCACTCAGTGCCTGAATTAACAACGTGTGAGTAGTTCTAACAGGCAGCCTCAAGTGGTTATCACCATGGTTACTCATGCCATTTGACTCCACCAACTCTCAGATAAAAGCTAACTGTGCTTGATCATTCTGGGCCAAGTTACCCAAGGCTCATAGTTATACATACTTTACTCACTCTACCTCACGTGAGTAAACACCTACTTATGAGTCATGAAAAATACTCACATTATTCTGAATAGCTCATACCATAAACATTTCTGACATATTCCTCATTTATATTCGCCCATATATATAAAAAAATATAAGATATCACTGACAAATGCAAATATTACCATACAGGGACATTTAGAAAAATGTGCACAAAAAGGAAGAAGAATTCCACATGTATCCATTTGAAGACAACTTTACGTGCACTCAACATATGGAAGATAATTTTCCGCGTGAAAGTTTCGCTAGTAGGCCTATCAACATTTGTAGACTAGCGGATTTCAGTCGAATTATGAACATAAATGTCCCAAAAAATTGCAAGAAGTTTGTATTCAGTTCATTAGCGAGGGTTATTCGCACAAAATACCTCAGATCAGTGCAGAGAATAAAACTCAAATATACGGCACCTCCACCAACATCTGAATGTAAAACGGCACCTCCACCGACTTTGATTGAAACAGCTACTATTGAAAGAGTATGGGGCTCCCAAGTGAGCTAGATTCTTTTCGGGTCGTTTTTACCCATATTATTCCTTATCGTCTCACCGTCTTCGTCAACAGTCATTTCAATTTCACTTTACTCTCACAATATTTCGTGTTCTATTCCATCACATTTTCTTCCTGTACACTCACTCAGATATAATCATTTCATTTGTGTCTTCCCACCTTCTTCTCTATCTCATTCTCTTTCCTCAACTCTCTTCTTCGAATTCCATCTATTTCCATCTCTCTTATATGAGTATAGCGATGTAGCAGTTTGTATCGCAATTTAGAACGCACTTTTTGCAAGTCTCAACTCTTCTCTGTAGACCTATAACACCGCCTCCAATCTTGTTCAGTTCTGTGAGACCTAAGATCGTACCCGACACACATGTATTCAAATCATATACAAATAATAAAATTATAAGATTGCTTCAATGTTCACTTTAAGTTATTTTCTGCACACAATCACGACATAGACGCTTTCAAGTACGATTTTACTCTCTTTGTTTTCCTCGTTGTTGCTAAAATGTGTTGTTTCTGTTGCTGCCATGACAACAAAGCCTATCTTTGTGTTGAGCGAGGAATTTCACGCGCAGGTAAGAATAAACAACAACAACAACAACAAATGCATTAGAACAATACCAATCTCATTCCAGAATTATTATTTGAGTAAAAATTAAAAATACCGTTTCTGACAAATGTGTGATTTCTTATTGAATTGATTCATCACGATTGAAACTAGATTCATTCAGTTACCTCGGTCGGAGAAATATTTGATCCCATGTTATCTTTGTACATGCACGTTTTATTCATCTAGGAATTCTGCGAAACTTGAAGGTTAAATAATTGTGATACTTGACCGTTGTTCACGTTTTCGATCCTTCATATATTTTGGGCACGATGTTAGTTAGTTAATCCCAGTTAACCATGAGTTGGAACTGAATCATACTCATGCTGTTAGAAGATTTAACCGTAGATTAGAGTAATGTGGTCGCGGTCATGCTGTGTAATGAATAATATCGTGATAATTTCAGTGGCTCTAGATGTTAATTTCATACTCTGACAAAGTTTTCTTACGCCGTGAGTCTCATTCCGTGAGACTAACGGCATACCATGCACAATTTTCATTCCATTTATATAAAAATTCGAACAAACACACAATTAGGCCTGTCAAGGACGTTAGTAATATTGTAAATACATTTTGAGTTATCTCTACCTGACGTATCCAAATGGTTGTCTAGTGACAATAATGGTCTACAATAACACTGAATTGAAGTTGGCTATTGTTGGTTCTCTGAAGGACACCATGGCCGATCATCATCTTCAATTGCATTGTATCTCCTCATGCCCCTCTCCCCCCTCTCCCCCTCCCTCTCTCGAAACACCTCTAGATCATGGTGTCGAAAAGAGGGGGCGGTGGGGCCTCTCAATGTGTGACCTTGAATCGCATGTCTGTTTCTTCCCTCAGGACTACTTCGTGTTCGTGAACGGTCTCGAAGGAACGCTCTTGCTGAGGAAAGCTCTGGATTATGAAACATTGGCCAACTTCACCATCAAGATAAGAGCTCAGGTAAACAAGAAAATAGAATATATGCTCAATTTTCATTATTGTTTGATTGAAATCTTGATACAAATTCAAGATGGAGTCTTTTGGGTGAGATATTACAAATGCAACCTTCACACCCCAAGAAGAATCTTATATCTTCTATATTTTTCACTATTTATATCGTTGTTTTTATAATCAAGAGAAATACATTGTGATTTTCACGACCGATTTATGAAGTATAAAGATCTGTCACCTGAGAAGGGAATGGAAGAATACTCTTCAAAACAACATTTTAAAACAACATTTCACACTCGGATGAAGTTCATACGTTCAGATTCCTAGGCCTAAGAAAACGTGCCGAGAAAAGTTCAAACTATAATCAAAATCGAATTGATGATATTCATTGATGAATAAGGTTTCTGGTAGAAAATATCTTATTTCAAAACAATGAATTTAGATAAGAATACAAATATAATTTATTCATTGTAGTTAATTTATTTAATCTGTGGTAATCATGGACGAACCAACCTACAGGAATTACTTCAACGACTGAGGGGTGGCAGAATCTCAACACCGACGTAGGCCCTATATGTTTTCATTTATTCACAACTATCATCTACATCAATAATTGTTTCTATATTCATACCATCTCAGATTGAATATTCCATGAAATTTAATATCGAATAGAAGTCCCTAAATTTCGATCAATCTTGAATCTAGAAATCGAGCGACAAATGTGAATAAAATACGGCGAGCGCTCGATTGTAGATGAATAATAATAATAATAATAATAGTTTTTATTATAGGAGACTTTACAAACAGTATGATATACGTCATGAATTACATAATATAAATATGAAAACATTGTTATGAAATAAACTCGAACCAAGGCTTGATGATTGTTCTGCTTGTTCTGCTTGTTCTGATTGTTCCCACCAATGGTTGGTTGTTCTCAGGACCAGGGGACGCCCGCCAAGTACTCGGACACGTATCTGTACATAAACGTGATCGACGCGGACGACCAGAACCCTCGCTTCTTCGACGACCGCTACACGGCGCTGCTGCCTGACCAGCCACTAGAGGTGAGACTATCCAGTGATGGTTCACTGACCACTTATCCGAATACTCTCGAGCTTCAATCTTTACTTGATGTTGGAATTATTCAAGTATCTATAATGTATGCAAGGTCCAAGGCGACATTCACTCTGGACGCGTTTTCTATATCACGTTCTATTTGCATAAGATATTCGTTTTCTTGAGATATGATATATATATAATATGAACGCTTTTATCAAATCATGAAATGTGACCGCTCTTGGACTTGAACCCAGGACCTCTTGATTCTATCCCGATACTCTACCACTTTCACAGTGGGCAGAGCATTGAGATCTAGCCAAGAAGTCCTGGGTTCAAGTCCAAGAGAGGTCACATTTCATGATTTGATAGAAGCGTATAAACATATTGGTAATGTATCGCATCCAAGAATAAATGCTGTTCAATATATATATATATATATATATATATATATATATATATATATATATATATATATATATATATATATATATTCTGTGATTATTCTTACTTGAAAAAACTCTGATTTTGAACGTATCGATTCTGAGAAAAAGATATCCACTGCAATAGGTGAATGTTGAACGTACATGCGACAAACTGTCACTTGATTTGTATATCCTACCTTCATTTGTTCACCTGTTCTCATGTTGTCTTGCTCTGTTCCAGGGCACTCAGTTGAGGGTGCAGCCCCGCGACATCCAGGCCTACGATCAGGACGTGGGCATCAACGCCGCCATCTTCTACTCGTTCAACAGCAAGGCCCTCGACTACCGGTACTTCGACATCGATCGAGCCACCGGCCAGGTGGCGATCAAGAAGAACATACACGATGACGATCTGCTGCAGCCAGCGACACTGGTGATAAGGGTATGAACCTCGCTCACTCCACTTGTTGTAATGAGAACTGATCAAGGAGGATGTGCTGATGAGAGGAGGATGGTGGAAGAAGTTAGAGGCAGAATGTCAGTGGGAGGACAGAATAAGGTGGAAGGAATTGGTGGAACAATTGGAAGTGGAAGAAGGAGATGAGGAAGATGAGGAGGAAATGCCAGGCGTGGCCAACTGGTTTCCAGGAGTCCTGCGGCCCTAGTGATGATGGAAGAATAGAATACCCTAGAATAGAAGGCCCTAGAATACCCACCTCCTGACTCAATGTTTCAGTTGGGACCAGGGACGGATGATTATTATTATTATAAGAACAAGTAGTACATTAACAAAAATGTGTGACATTCAGTAATTCACTATCAGTTCTGAAATAACTCCTGAATTCTTCGACCAGGCCAAGTTCCAAATGCCAAGTTTATCTGAGTTCAGTTAGTATTTTCCTGAGGATAAGAGAAAACGAATAAAATTGGTAGCCATAGTGATGAGCGATCTCAACTCCCAGTTCGAATGAGAGGTGAATGAGAGGAGTGAAGTAAATCAGTACATTATTCTTAAAATATATCAGGTTTGATGATATTTTCTTCTCTTTTGAGTATCATTTCTATTTTTGACCAACTTTTCAACTTCAACTTCATTTTCGACTTGAATAAACCTTGACTATGAGACTACGTAAGAGTTTGACATGAACTAACATTTTGTTCTACGCAATAGGATTGGACTCAAAGTTTTTTCACGAAAAAGTTCTGAATCTGACCTACCTACATACGGTTCAAAAATATAAAATCCAATTATTTCAATTGAATGATAGAATCTATCGTGATTCTTCACTGTGAGAAAATTATGACATTTTTTGTTTATTAAAAATCCTCACCAAATTTCATTTCTGATAAGACTTTTTCCATTTGTTTCCAATGAGAGAATATCCTATGGGCCTCAAATGCATAATTTTACTGTCGAGGAATAAAATGTATTGTAAGTTGGAATCAAGTTGTTCCTATTTTGCTCGGAGGAAGTAATTTCAACTCGTTCCATTCATCCAATATTCAATCATCTGTTCTCATCAAGGCTTATATATTCACAAGTTTAGACGTATATTTAGGCCCGGTTTCACCAATCTTAGTTAAGGTGCTAATCCAATAACTATTAATTAAAGGTACGCAAATAACATATGTAACCAATGGTGATAACAAGTTAATCCACTAGCTATTGCCTAATCCAGTTTCGTGAAACCGGGCCTTAGACGAATGTCTAAGCTCTTGAGAACTTGTAATTTGTAATTCAAGATCAACTATTTTTTATACACGACAATTTTTAATCATTACCATTTATTTTATTTGTCTTGTCACATTGCATTGTAAACATTTGTAGACTACTTATTTTTTATTTTGACTTGGTTTATACATGTAATCATGTTTTCATAAAACCGTAAATAAATACAAATACAAATACAAAATTCTTGGCAGGCACTTCAAACTGAAAATAAAAACTTACAACAGAGATTATCGTCACGATCAGTACATGTAATTCGTTAACTAGAAAGAAAACTGTCACATTTTGACTTGTTGTCCTACGCAGGCCACCCAGTTCGACAACCCGGACCGCTACGCCCTGGCTACCCTGACTGTGGCCAGGCCTGGCACGGCCCTCAAGGACCTGCAATTCCTGCAGGAGACGTACTCAGTCGGAGTCCTGGAGAACGTCCCGCTGTACAGTGTCCTGGTCACCGTCGTCACCAACCATCCCAGGGACAAGGTAGGCTCGATCCAGGGGGAAATAGACGACATTGCATCTATTCATTTATTCATCGTTGTTTCTGAAGATTTATGATTATTGTTTGCTTAACGATCCCACCAACAGCTAGCTTATATGGGGGTAGGAATTACTAGGTTATAATGAAGCTGTGGGGTTATGATAAGTTAAACGACATTCACAAAAACCCATGCCTTATGCGGGACTCAAACCCACGCCCAACGGTGATTTCAGTTTCTGAAGCTGTGCCTCAGCTGACTGAGCTACCGAGATTGTGCGTCATTGTTTCTATATGCAGTGAAAATACATTTTATAGATGATGAGAATGTAGAAACAACCTGTTTCTCACTATGATGATTTATATTTTATACATTTGATGACAGATGATGAAATATGAATAAAATTAGCTGAAATAAAAATTACAGATGCTCAACATAACTCCTAGTCCAGTATTTGTAAGGTTTTAAGTACGAGTTACGTAATGATTGCCTGAGATCCGGTTGTTCCAAGTGATGCAGATTCAACAGAGTTCAGCGAGTTGACCTCATATCATGACTGATGATTAAACCCGAATATATTCTAATATAAGTCAGTATAATCGGTCTGGAGTTGCCTTTGGAAAGTAGTTGAAGAAATATGAGTTATGACATTACCGTCTGAAAAATTATAAGGGCTTGGGTCGTGTTTCACGGATTGAAAATCGTTTGATTTAGTCATAAGTATATAATTAACTTGAGATTACCATCGTTTCACAATGATTGACAATAATTAACATCATTGTTAACCTTGACTAACAATGATATATTTGTACCTTAATTGATTATTAACTTGATTGATATAATTATTTGAATCATTTTTCGTCTTAAAATAAAATCCTTTCCGAAATGTATTGGTCCTGTCAAACGGAATGTCAATATTGCCAAGTAAAATGCAATTTGTAATTTTAATCTTTAATTTGCTTCAGAAAAATCAGCCCAATGTTATCCCTGGTAAAATTTTGAAACTCAAGACATGTTCAACATGGATAAATATGTTCTACATGCGTGGTTGTAATTATTATCCCCTCAGGACTATAAAATGATCAAATATCCATAATGAATATCTATAATCCATAATGATAGTTATGAAAATTAATTCTTCTTTTGAACTGAATTCCATTATGCATGACTGACAATGAAAAATAACTACCAATCATTAAATAATCATTGATTATACAAATCATTAAATCATTAATCATTAAATAATAGAATTGAAAAAAAAACGTGTATATATTATCAACTGATGATATTTGTCAATGAACCGATACATGGATAGTCCCTTGTCTAACGTAACACTGTGTGTCGGGACAGCGCCAGATGTACTGGCTGGACGACAAACTGGGAATGTTCGGGATAACGGCTGGAGGAGACATCATCCTCACCAAGAGTCTGGACTACGAGACGCAAGACAGGTTCACGTTCCGGGTTCACGTCACTGACGGCATGATGGTGAGCACAAGGCACATTCACAACCGAAGTCAACTTTTCACGGCTATTCACAACAACAAATGCAGTATATTTCATTCTTTTAATCCAAAGATTCGCACATTGTACAAATATGGGAAATATAAAAACTTACAACGAGATATAAAAATGAGGAGATAGAAGAGTATGATTGAAAAAGACAGAATGATAGGCCTATATATGTAATGGGGCAAAGATGGTCTAATGTGATTTAACTGACATATAACTGATATCATATTTTGACCTTCTTTGGAGAAGAATCACACATATAATCAATTCATCATCCCAAGTGGGACAATTGTCTTGAAATCTCATGATTCAATATAATTATTTCAAGGTTCTTTTAATCAAATTTCATGTAGAATATCTGATCAAGTATTAGAGCGACTTACACAGGCTTCTTCTTCTTTTCTCTTTTTTTGATTTTGCAATATTAATATCTACATGTATTCATTTGGTTCACTCTATTATTGTTCGTATTGTTTTCCTGCTCTTGCTCTGTAATAAGATGAGGAATATGCAGATTTATTAAGTTAATTGACTGATAATAAGTGTGCGCTTCTGATGCTCCCCCCCCCCCTCCCCCTGGCAGAACGACACTGCCCGCATCAACATCACCGTGCTGAACGTGAACGACTGGGACCCTCGGTTCCGCTACCCGCAGTACGACTTCTACGTGACGCAGGCGGGCACCGAGCCGGGCTCTGTGATTGGCCGCGTGGAGGCGGCGGACGGGGACCGGGGGGACCACGTGGTGCTGGCGCTGCGGGGACCCGGGGCGGCCATGTTCGACGTCAACAACGACGGCGAGATCATCCTGCTCGAGACCACGCAGCTCAACACCAGCACGGCGCACATGGTGATCGTTGCCACTGACAACGGCATTCCACCGAGACAAGTGAGTTGAGACGGGCTCACGTGTCACGAGCAAGTGGCTGTTCACTGGACCGGAAGTAGGTTTCAGATTGGATTCAACTCAGGTTGATTGTTATGTTGGATCAGATTAGTTGGATTGGATAGGTTCGGTTAATTACCTTTGTTCATTCGGATAATTACGGTTGATTCAAGATGCACATAACA
The DNA here is from genome assembly GCA_964007535.1 of Brachyptera risi. Lineage (NCBI taxonomy): Eukaryota > Metazoa > Arthropoda > Insecta > Plecoptera > Taeniopterygidae > Brachyptera > Brachyptera risi. The sequence goes on from OZ023336.1 coordinate 37,174,234, forward strand.
ACAACAACAATAACAACAACAACAATAATAATAATAACAATGTCCGCATGTTGTGACATATACACAGATTATCCCGTCAATAGAGTCTGCCTATGTCAGCAGCCATGTTGGTAAAAGGACCAATCAGTGTTGAGGTTTTTTAATGTTGCGCGCGGTCAGAATATACCACGTTCTAGTGAGGACTGCTTCGAAGAATTGCTTTCTGTGCCATGACGAAATAATGCTTCTTTATCTATGGGAAGTTATAGATATCATAGTTTGTATACATAAGTTGAGATATGAAAACATCCAGATGAAATTTAACGGTAAGAAATAATTATCTAGATAACGTCGTATAGATTAGAGATACTATTCAGAAACTCGCTATCAGAGTTCACGTATTGAAAAACTCGCAGTCGCCGCAAATATTGTTTTAGAATTTGACCTTCTGAAAGTTCATCAGATTCAAAATTCACATTCATTAATAATCTTTGGTTTCGAGAAAATGAGTCGGCAATTTGATATTAGAAAATAATTTCCCAGATGAGTACCATTAGAAAAAAATATGAAAGATCTGGATGAATGTCTGGATAATTTGATCTGGGTGAGTGACGACACTCGTTACTTCATCAGAAATTGAGAAAATTAGAATCACATGAAGACATAATAGGAAAAATATGAGAATGTTTTCTTCTATACTTTGTTGAAATATGTAGTTTCTTTGAAAAAACATGTTTGTGACGTATTCGAATGTTCACAACGTGTTTATTCTCATAGTAAACGTGACAGAAAGTCATTAGTGTGCATGATAAATGCTGACGACAAGGAGGTAGGATCGTTCGTACGGGTACTACAAATGCCCAAGCCACCTCAAAAGCAATCATCAATTCCAATGTAGGTCATAATGCAACAAACTGTGCATATCAAACTGTTAAATTCAAGGGTATTTAAAATACAATCATATTGTGTTGGGAGAATGAAATATTCTCTTGTTTATATATATTTCCTCAGATCTTCATTCACTCTCCTCTCTTCTTCGTCTTCTTTGTCTTCTTTGTCTTCTTTTCTTCTCATATTCATCGTCAATTTGTGCGAAGATGAAACGTCGATCTTCATTTCTCCTTAAAATATCCCAATATTCACTATCCTCTCTTTTCTTCGACTCAAGAGCTTCTGCTAATCACTCGCTTGTTCCAGGCGTCTGCTCCTGTGGTCGTGCACTTCCCGGAAGGCGTTGTCCGGAAGGCGGGAAGCAGTTTCTCTCCCGGAGGAACGGGCTTCCTGCTGATGCTGGTGTTCGGGTCTCTGCTCGGGATCCTGGCGCTCGTCATCGCTATGCTCATCCTCTACATCTACAAGCAGTACGTACACCCACACAACAGTGCAATCACTATAACAGTCATATTTCAAGCATAATTTCATATCACTCATACTGTTTATATGATATTATTTATGAGAATCAATTATAATATGATATAAAAATTGAATTCAATTCAATTATACCAACATACTTTATCATGATGATGTAAAGAAGGTCTGCCGACTCCCATACTAATAACATGGATGGTATTTGTGGTTTCTTGTGGTCAGTTCAGAGCCAAAGGTCCCGAATGCCTTTCGCGATTTAGCTAATTCCCTTGTGAACTAGATGTAAATAAGAGCGGCTACGGTACCGGTGGCATTGTATAACAGTGTAGTTCCATATGAAAGCGATAGTTGCGCTACAGGCAATCGAGACCCAGGACTCAGATTCTGACCCTGGAAATGCTTGACTTTGAAGACGCGAGTCGGTACACCTTCTCTACATTATGCTGAAGTATGTTGGTACCACTACATCCTGGTGCAGTTGTAGTAGTACCAATAGTTCGATGAACGTTTAGTAAGTTGACTTTGATTGACATATCGGTTTCACGAGGCGGATACATCGTTCTTGTGATCAATCACGAGTCAGGTTCAAGGCTTGTATTTCAAACTGTCACAATTCTGTGCGCACGTAATTCTATTCATTTACTTGATTATTTCCCTATGAACGGCAGTCAGGAGAATTAACATGATGAAATGGTTTTATTTTTGCTTCTACAATCTACATGTAGGCCTGAAACTTATTCCCCCAGTCGCTTTTTCGAAAACTCATAATAAAACACTTCAATCTCAAAAATAAACCACAGATTTGTGAACTATCCAGTTCCTAAAGCAGGTAGTAATCGGAGATATGAGAAATGCTGAGAACCAGCAGCTTACCTCGAATAGTTTTTGAATACATTTTTTCAAACAGCAGAATTGATGTGACATGATAGAATCCACAAATTTACTTAAAATGCATGTGCATTTCTTTAAATTGCCATAACAGTCGGGTGATGAGAACTGAGACGAGTATATCAGTGGCTAGTTAGCTGGACCGTCATCCAGGAAATCAGATTTCCGCCATGGTCGGCCATCCCGAAAAAAGTTTCTTGTGGTTTCCAACTGTCCTTTAGATGAATATCGAGTTGGTTCCTTCACAACAGAATGTGGCCATTTCGTTTCGATTGTCCAGAACACCTAATAACCTTTCATCCCATCTTCACACCGTCTCATCAATCAATCACTGATGCCAATATATCTTCCTCATCAACATAGCACATCGCCGAACGCAATATGAATTAAAATATACCTCATGAGTTAAATCATAGTTACGGCATTTAATATTCCATATACGTGGAAGATTGGTTGAAAAAAAATCAGGAATAATTTTAAATAATACTTCAATGTTTCATATTTGACCATGCACTGTGCTTGCAGCAAACAGAACAAGTCCTTGGGCAGCCACCAGGGCAGCGACAACGGGTACGGCGTCGAGGAAGAGAAGCAGCCGTCCGAGGTCCTTGGTTCGAGCAACGGCAAGGTCGACAACCCGGTGTTCACAGGCACCAACATACAGGACAGGCTGCAGCACGCGCACACCGCGACAGTCAAGAGTGAGTTGCACGATAAACTATACTTGAGAATGCCGACAACATTCCTGCATTCAAGTGCCTTGATTAATACTGGCACGAATCATTACTGCTATTGGAATGTATTCATTTAATATTTATTCGTGCTCATTTCTCGTCCAAAAGACTAGTACATAGAATATATGGACAATATATGGACAGAACACTTAATGTAAGAACAACAACACACAAACAATACAATACAATTCCAATAAGGTGATTGGATGAGCGAAGCGGAGACTCAATTTCTCCATACCCGAAAAAAGAGTACTTGTTTTTTTGTTCGTTTTTTTTTTCGCGCTCCACAGGTCAAACGAAAATTTAAAATCAATTGAAACTTGGCATACACAAGTGTCTTTATCTAATTCGATACTGTATAGTTTTGAGGCACAATCGGTCAAACCACTTTTGAGAAGACTTATTTCAAAGTTTTCAAGAATCCCATAAGAATAACCCAGAATAAAACATTCGTGAAAAATATTTCCTCCGAGAGAATTCAAATTCTCAGGAAATTTCAATATAATGATGATACACATTATTTCGAACTTTTACTAAAATCGTATCAGCTGTTTTGATGTAAGAAAATATACAATGTAGTTTTTGTGAATCATTCAGAGCTATTAAGATACCAATTAAATCAAAGCAACAAGTGTCACCACTTAATTGTAAACGACTAAAACGAAGCCTTCTTTATTATCATAAAAATTAATAAGTACTAATAAGTTGGCAGTGACTCAATTGTTTGTATCTCAAGGTGTATATATATATACAAATGACCAATCCAAAGATTGAAGTTGATATAAGTACCTCATCCATCAACGCGGCAACACATGACGCGTTTGCCTATTATTCTCAATATCACCGAATATTATATTCATCAATGTCTTGGTTTTGAGTGAATATCTGACATTTCCTTGAAGCTGAATCAGAATGCACCTATAATTAGAGAATAACAATCGACTATTGGAAAAGGTTCTTCTCTCGGATGTATAGTCAAGTAGTGTTTCAATATGATATATTGGACATTGAGTGAGTTCGTTGCGTCGTGTGAGATACGTAAATACTCGACTTTTGGACTCCTAATTGAGACAATTATCAAGAAGTATCTGTCCAGTCCCCAAGAAAGAGATGTGTCTGGAAAAAGAGAAACACTCAGTGAAAAATCTCTTTCTCTCTCTTCTGAACTGGTCTGGAAATACTGTTGATATTCAATATGGAGACTGAAACGTCGAATAAGTCTATTTCTACACCTCACGTGTCAAAGAGGTCTCACCCAATGCCCAACATCTCAGTCCTTGAACATTTGAACGTATTTATATACTTGTTGTATTTCATTCCGACATTCATTCATTCATTTCATTTTCATTCCATTTTATTCTGCATAATATGACAGCTGATACATAATATTAGTGAGGATAGTAAAATCTACAGAAGCCCGCGTAAGAACACAAGTTCTTGAGTGAGGGCTGACAAAAGAAAAACATTTATAAATATTGTAGCTCGTAGCAGAGACGTAATACATGAATAATATTTGATATTCAAGAGAAGACAAACGTAACAAAAATTAATTATGAATCATCAACACTGAAACATTGAAACACCATTTGAAATAATTGACTTATTCTCTGCCAGGTCTGGTAGCTCGTAACGCCACATTGCGCGGCAGTCACATGAACGTCGGCTTGTCCATGCCCTCACTGCCGTCCGTGAAATCGCGCGTCGCCCCCGCCCCGCCGCAGCTGCCGGGTCCCGAACCCAGGCCCACCACCCCGACCGACAACAACAACCAGCACGGGAAGAACGGGGTGGTGTGGCCGGGGGGGTCGATACCCCGACGGGTCAAGAAGCTATCCTGGGACGACGAGTCCAATCAAATGAACAAGGTAAGGGTAGTTTTCACTAGGGTGGTTCAGAAACCACTCGGGTACTTCTTACTTTTTAAACGCTGAAGTGCGGCAACGAAGGGTGCAAGAATCGTTTCTGTGAAGACTTGAGCCACTTCGATACGAACGGCGTAATGGAGAGTAAATTTGCGCAAATTTACGCAGTACACATTGGTCCATAGCTTAGTGCGCGTAATTAGTTTTGTAAACTGTGGATCACTTAATCAAATCCGTTAAGTCAATGCCACTATTAGGTCAGGTTAGTATTTTTATAAATCAGTAGACCAAACTTTCCTCTGGAGCGAGAGTCATATTGTTTTACAAGTCTTTGCAGAAAAGGTTCTCGCAAACAAGATGCTAAACACCTGAATCGCAATGATACCAGAAATGTCCACATTTCACCTAATACGGCTGCAAAAGATATCGAATCTATTCGAGATATTATGACATTATCATGAAAATTCAAATAGCTCTGTGGGTGATTTGAATCATATGCCATGCTGTTATAGGTATGTCTATTCCCTTACTTTTCCTTCACAAACTGGGAGCATTTTTACATCGCATCTTGTTTTGTGTTCTCGTGTTCGCGATTGTTCACTATACCGCGGTATAGTGAACAGTATAAACTATCACGCTGGTACAGTGAAAAGTATAAACTATCACGCTGGTCAAGACCTAAAGACTGAAGATGGAATTACGTGGAAATCTGTTTCGTGTGTTCGATTCAAAGGAAGCTTAGCTTCAAAGCTCGCTGCAAACATGAAGATTTCAGTGCCACAGCATTTTTTACCTCAGCAACAAAATGTTTGCTGTTCACGAAATATTACACGACGGTTGTTTTCCCTCCAATCTTTCAATCATGAGGTCAGAAGTCTCTATGAGAACTCTCTTTATATATATTTTCATTTGGTGAAGTTGAATTCGAATTCAGCATTATTTCAAAGCTTTTTCATACATGATGGCCCATGTTGATTAAAATGAGAATATTTCTTGATATAATTCACTCAGTTATTGAGACATTTTCATAGTTTATAGTTTCCAAGACTACCATCAATTTCCAAAATGATGTCCATTTCAATACAAAACTTACCACACTCTCCACTTCTGTCCTCTCTTCCAGCCGGAGTTAGACCCAGAAGTGTCCGTGACTCCTCTTACAGGCGACCACCAACCCTCAACGGACACCATGAATCTCACCGTGTACTTCTAGCGTCCGTCAAAACTTACCATACTCTCCACTTCTGTCCTCTCTTCCAGCCGGAGTTAGACCCAGAAGTGTCCGTGACTCCTCTTACAGGCGACCACCAACCCTCAACGGACACCATGAATCTCACCGTGTACTTCTAGCGTCCGTCAAAACTTACCATACTCTCCACTTCTGTCCTCTCTTCCAGCCGGAGTTAGACCCAGAAGTGTCCGTGACTCCTCTTACAGGCGACCACCAACCCTCAACGGACACCATGAATCTCACCGTGTACTTCTAGCGTCCGTCAAAACTTACCATACTCTCCACTTCTGTCCTCTCTTCCAGCCGGAGTTAGACCCAGAAGTGTCCGTGACTCCTCTCACAGGCGACCACCAACCCTCAACGGACACCATGAATCTCACCGTGTACTTCTAGCGTCCGTCAAAACTTACCATACTCTCCACTTCTGTCCTCTCTTCCAGCCGGAGTTAGACCCAGAAGTGTCCGTGACTCCTCTTACAGGCGACCACCAACCCTCAACGGACACCATGAATCTCACCGTCTACTTCTAGCGTCCGTCAAAACTTACCATACTCTCCACTTCTGTCCTCTCTTCCAGCCGGAGTTAGACCCAGAAGTGTCCGTGACTCCTCTTACAGGCGACCACCAACCCTCAACGGACACCATGAATCTCACCGTCTACTTCTAGCGTCCGTCAAAACTTACCATACTCTCCACTTCTGTCCTCTCTTCCAGCCGGAGTTAGACCCAGAAGTGTCCGTGACTCCTCTTACAGGCGACCACCAACCCTCAACGGACACCATGAATCTCACCGTCTACTTCTAGCGTCCGTCAAAACTTACCATACTCTCCACTTCTGTCCTCTCTTCCAGCCGGAGTTAGACCCAGAAGTGTCCGTGACTCCTCTTACAGGCGACCACCAACCCTCAACCGACACCATGAATCTCACCGTCTACTTCTAGCGTCCGTCAAAACTTACCATACTCTCCACTTCTGTCCTCTCTTCCAGCCGGAGTTAGACCCAGAAGTGTCCGTGACTCCTCTTACAGGCGACCACCAACCCTCAACGGACACCATGAATCTCACCGTGTACTTCTAGCGTCCGTCAAAACTTACCATACTCTCCACTTCTGTCCTCTCTTCCAGCCGGAGTTAGACCCAGAAGTGTCCGTGACTCCTCTCACAGGCGACCACCAACCCTCAACGGACACCATGAATCTCACCGTGTACTTCTAGCGTCCGTCAAATCTTACCATACTCTCCACTGCTGTCCTCTCTTCCAGCCGGAGTTAGACCCAGAAGTGTCCGTGACTCCTCTTACAGGCGACCACCAACCCTCAACGGACACCATGAATCTCACCGTGTACTTCTAGCGTCCGTCAAAACTTACCATACTCTCCACTTCTGTCCTCTCTTCCAGCCGGAGTTAGACCCAGAAGTGTCCGTGACTCCTCTTACAGGCGACCACCAACCCTCAACGGACACCATGAATCTCACCGTGTACTTCTAGCGTCCGTCAAAACTTACCATACTCTCCACTTCTGTCCTCTCTTCCAGCCGGAGTTAGACCCAGAAGTGTCCGTGACTCCTCTTACAGGCGACCACCAACCCTCAACGGACACCATGAATCTCACCGTGTACTTCTAGCGTCCGTCAAAACTTACCATACTCTCCACTTCTGTCCTCTCTTCCAGCCGGAGTTAGACCCAGAAGTGTCCGTGACTCCTCTTACAGGCGACCACCAACCCTCAACGGACACCATGAATCTCACCGTGTACTTCTAGCGTCCGTCAAAACTTACCATACTCTCCACTTCTGTCCTCTATTCCAGCCGGAGTTAGACCCAGAAGTGTCCGTGACTCCTCTTACAGGCGACCACCAACCCTCAACGGACACCATGAATCTCACCGTGTACTTCTAGCGTCCGTCAAAACTTACCATACTCTCCACTTCTGTCCTCTCTTCCAGCCGGAGTTAGACCCAGAAGTGTCCGTGACTCCTCTCACAGGCGACCACCAACCCTCAACGGACACCATGAATCTCACCGTGTACTTCTAGCGTCCGTCAAAACTTACCATACTCTCCACTTCTGTCCTCTCTTCCAGCCGGAGTTAGACCCAGAAGTGTCCGTGACTCCTCTTACAGGCGACCACCAACCCTCAACGGACACCATGAATCTCACCGTGTACTTCTAGCGTCCGTCAAAACTTACCATACTCTCCACTTCTGTCCTCTCTTCCAGCCGGAGTTAGACCCAGAAGTGTCCGTGACTCCTCTCACAGGCGACCACCAACCCTCAACGGACACCATGAATCTCACCGTCTACTTCTAGCGTCCGTCAAATCTTACCATACTCTCCACTTCTGTCCTCTCTTCCAGCCGGAGTTAGACCCAGAAGTGTCCGTGACTCCTCTCACAGGCGACCACCAACCCTCAACGGACACCATGAATCTCACCGTCTACTTCTAGCGTCCGTCAAAACTTACCATACTCTCCACTTCTGTCCTCTCTTCCAGCCGGAGTTGGACCCAGAAGTGTCCGTGACTCCTCTCACAGGCGACCACCAACCCTCCACGGACACCATGAATCTCACCGTCTACTTCTAGCGTCCGTCAAATCTTACCATACTCTCCACTTCTGTCCTCTCTTCCAGCCGGAGTTAGACCCAGAAGTGTCCGTGACTCCTCTCACAGGCGACCACCAACCCTCAACGGACACCATGAATCTCACCGTGTACTTCTAGCGTCCGTCAAAACTTACCATACTCTCCACTTCTGTCCTCTCTTCCAGCCGGAGTTAGACCCAGAAGTGTCCGTCACTCCTCTTACAGGCGACCACCAACCCTCAACGGACACCATGAATCTCACCGTCTACTTCTAGCGTCCGTCAAATCTTACCATACTCTCCACTTCTGTCCTCTCTTCCAGCCGGAGTTAGACCCAGAAGTGTCCGTGACTCCTCTTACAGGCGACCACCAACCCTCAACGGACACCATGAATCTCACCGTGTACTTCTAGCGTCCGTCAAAACTTACCATACTCTCCACTTCTGTCCTCTCTTCCAGCCGGAGTTAGACCCAGAAGTGTCCGTGACTCCTCTCACAGGCGACCACCAACCCTCAACGGACACCATGAATCTCACCGTCTACTTCTAGCGTCCGTCAAATCTTACCATACTCTCCACTTCTGTCCTCTCTTCCAGCCGGAGTTAGACCCAGAAGTGTCCGTGACTCCTCTCACAGGCGACCACCAACCCTCAACGGACACCATGAATCTCACCGTCTACTTCTAGCGTCCGTCAAATCTTACCATACTCTCCACTTCTGTCCTCTCTTCCAGCCGGAGTTAGACCCAGAAGTGTCCGTGACTCCTCTCACAGGCGACCACCAACCCTCAACGGACACCATGAATCTCACCGTCTACTTCTAGCGTCCGTCAAATCTTACCATACTCTCCACTTCTGTCCTCTCTTCCAGCCGGAGTTAGACCCAGAAGTGTCCGTGACTCCTCTCACAGGCGACCACCAACCCTCAACGGACACCATGAATCTCACCGTGTACTTCTAGCGTCCGTCAAATCTTACCATACTCTCCACTTCTGTCCTCTCTTCCAGCCGGAGTTAGACCCAGAAGTGTCCGTGACTCCTCTCACAGGCGACCACCAACCCTCAACGGACACCATGAATCTCACCGTCTACTTCTAGCGTCCGTCAAAACTTACCATACTCTCCACTTCTGTCCTCTCTTCCAGCCGGAGTTAGACCCAGAAGTGTCCGTGACTCCTCTCACAGGCGACCACCAACCCTCAACGGACACCATGAATCTCACCGTCTACTTCTAGCGTCCGTCAAAACTTACCATACTCTCCACTTCTGTCCTCTCTTCCAGCCGGAGTTAGACCCAGAAGTGTCCGTGACTCCTCTCACAGGCGACCACCAACCCTCAACGGACACCATGAATCTCACCGTCTACTTCTAGCGTCCGTCAAAACTTACCATACTCTCCACTTCTGTCCTCTCTTCCAGCCGGAGTTGGACCCAGAAGTGTCCGTGACTCCTCTCACAGGCGACCACCAACCCTCAACGGACACCATGAATCTCACCGTCTACTTCTAGCGTCCGTCAAAACTTACCATACTCTCCACTTCTGTCCTCTCTTCCAGCCGGAGTTAGACCCAGAAGTGTCCGTGACTCCTCTCACAGGCGACCACCAACCCTCAACGGACACCATGAATCTCACCGTCTACTTCTAGCGTCCGTCAAATCTTACCATACTCTCCACTTCTGTCCTCTCTTCCAGCCGGAGTTAGACCCAGAAGTGTCCGTGACTCCTCTCACAGGCGACCACCAACCCTCAACGGACACCATGAATCTCACCGTCTACTTCTAGCGTCCGTCAAAACTTACCATACTCTCCACTTCTGTCCTCTCTTCCAGCCGGAGTTAGACCCAGAAGTGTCCGTGACTCCTCTCACAGGCGACCACCAACCCTCAACGGACACCATGAATCTCACCGTCTACTTCTAGCGTCCGTCAAAACTTACCATACTCTCCACTTCTGTCCTCTCTTCCAGCCGGAGTTAGACCCAGAAGTGTCCGTGACTCCTCTCACAGGCGACCACCAACCCTCAACGGACACCATGAATCTCACCGTCTACTTCTAGCGTCCGTCAAAACTTACCATACTCTCCACTTCTGTCCTCTCTTCCAGCCGGAGTTAGACCCAGAAGTGTCCGTGACTCCTCTCACAGGCGACCACCAACCCTCAACGGACACCATGAATCTCACCGTCTACTTCTAGCGTCCGTCAAATCTTACCATACTCTCCACTTCTGTCCTCTCTTCCAGCCGGAGTTAGACCCAGAAGTGTCCGTGACTCCTCTCACAGGCGACCACCAACCCTCAACGGACACCATGAATCTCACCGTGTACTTCTAGCGTCCGTCAAATCTTACCACACTCTCCACTTCTGTCCTCTCTTCCAGCCGGAGTTAGACCCAGAAGTGTCCGTGACTCCTCTCACAGGCGACCACCAACCCTCAACGGACACCATGAATCTCACCGTCTACTTCTAGCGTCCGTCAAAACTTACCATACTCTCCACTTCTGTCCTCTCTTCCAGCCGGAGTTAGACCCAGAAGTGTCCGTGACTCCTCTCACAGGCGACCACCAACCCTCAACGGACACCATGAATCTCACCGTCTACTTCTAGCGTCCGTCAAAACTTACCATACTCTCCACTTCTGTCCTCTCTTCCAGCCGGAGTTAGACCCAGAAGTGTCCGTGACTCCTCTCACAGGCGACCACCAACCCTCAACGGACACCATGAATCTCACCGTCTACTTCTAGCGTCCGTCAAAACTTACCATACTCTCCACTTCTGTCCTCTCTTCCAGCCGGAGTTAGACCCAGAAGTGTCCGTGACTCCTCTCACAGGCGACCACCAACCCTCAACGGACACCATGAATCTCACCGTGTACTTCTAGCGTCCGTCAAATCTTACCACACTCTCCACTTCTGTCCTCTCTTCCAGCCGGAGTTAGACCCAGAAGTGTCCGTGACTCCTCTCACAGGCGACCACCAACCCTCAACGGACACCATGAATCTCACCGTCTACTTCTAGCGTCCGTCAAAACTTACCATACTCTCCACTTCTGTCCTCTCTTCCAGCCGGAGTTAGACCCAGAAGTGTCCGTGACTCCTCTCACAGGCGACCACCAACCCTCAACGGACACCATGAATCTCACCGTGTACTTCTAGCGTCCGTCAAAACTGACCACACTCTCCACTTCTGTCCTCTCTTCCAGCCGGAGTTAGACCCAGAAGTGTCCGTGACTCCTCTCACAGGCGACCACCAACCCTCAACGGACACCATGAATCTCACCGTCTACTTCTAGCGTCCGTCAAAACTTACCACACTCTCCACTTCTGTCCTCTCTTCCAGCCGGAGTTAGACCCAGAAGTGTCCGTGACTCCTCTCACAGGCGACCACCAACCCTCAACGGACACCATGAACCTCACCGTCTACTTCTAGCGTCCGTCAAATCTTCGACTCGTGTGACCATCTCTCGTGCAACGATCAACAGCTCAAACCAGTTTTCTTGTGTCGGAAGAAATGAACGGTTGAACATCTCAATATATAAATATATTTATCAAGTCGTGTGAAAGAAATGAACGATCATAAGTGATCAGTTAGAGTGAAATGAAATCCACCCGTGGCACACGCTTCTATAAGTGGCTCGTATGATTGAGCTCGATATTGAAATAACAAGTGAAAAGTTGAACGGAATGACTTAGTGTGGGAACTTGGAACCTGAATTTGCATTCACAAACTTTATTCGAAAGAAGTACAGAAATCATATGTAATACTTTAATCGGAGAATAGATTTGAATATTAATGATGATTGAATGAATGTATAAGTCTTGTTGTATTATAATTAATCAACGATTGAATTAGCTTACATAATGAGTAACTAGTAAACGAACTGTATCGCCAAACTCACGGGTTTCACATTCTAAGACTGTAGATAGTTTGGTGTAAAATGCAACGAATTTGCTTGTGTTTGTGAACAAAGCAAGAACGATACTCCGTATCTGACATTAACGATTACAAGTGTTGGAAGATAACGTATTCAGGATACAACGAAGTTATGCGAATAATCACAGCTTGCTTGTTAACGATTCTTCGTGAGCCGGTATAAAATGTGCACAAACAATGCTAGGCTGTCGAAAACCAATAGACGTTAAGAAATGGAAGTATTTATGAACATAATTAAATAATACAAACTCATATCGTTATGTGGGCCTTTGGCAAATTATATATTTTATATTATACATAATTCATCAGTATTGTAGTTCTGTCTATGAGGTGAGGCCTGGAACAAGAAATATTTCAAACCTCCATATTTTGTTATCAAATCTGTACAATATTATACAAACTTTCTCGAAAACAAAACTTATATTTCACTGACACTACGTTCTTGTATGGAATCCTTATTCCTCATCCTGATTCTGCGTGAAATATATGATAATCCTGGCTTCCGGTCTGCGATGAAATGGAATGAAACTTCTGGTTGTGAATTGTACAAATGAATGGCAGTTAAAAACTGCATTGAGAAGTTGAGAAGTTAATAGTTACAATGGCGACCACAATTGAGAATGGCACTGGTGTTAATTTTCAAACCTCACCCTTCAACGTGAGGAAAACACGTATAGCGTTTTTCTAGCTTATAATAATTCATAAATAACCTTTTTTTCATGGATTCGGATTCATATTGGATAAAATATTGTAGGTTGAATAAGCATTGTTCAAAACCCGAAACAAAATAATTGCGTGAGAAACTTCAATTGCGTTACAAAAACATCACAGGGCTCGTCAATAAAATAAGGGTGTCGAAAAAGTTTCTTTCTTGATTTTTGACTAGTAGTAATTCGAACGAATCAATTTCAAACAACTCTTTCGAACAACGTCTCATTGCGTAGTGGTAGTTCTTCGGACTGAAGTGTTTGGAATATTGGTTTCATTCAAACGTCGGTATAATATTGTGAGTATTGAGAACTACTTCTTGATTTCTCGATTACGAAGAATTATATTTCTAGAAATATCCTATAGAAATCGAACACTATCTTGGCCAGATTTTTAATGTTAATTTTCATTATTGTTGTTGATAAGTTCAATGATTCTCAATTTGAGGTTTTCAATTGTATTATGATATTATTTTCATTCATACTTGCTCCTCTAACAACGAGAATGATGGCATCTGCCTGTATGCGTCTGCTTAAGAGCCCCAGGAGTTGATTTTGTATCAACTATTATGTAAGAAAGAAAGTTGTATCCAAATTCATTCGTTCGTCCATCAACGCTACCAATATATGGCGTTTCTCTACTTTCCCTATATGATCACTACATGATTTGGAACGTCAGAGCTTTTCTCCCGCCAAGTTACCCCCACTTCGTCTGGGATGAGAGCTACGATCACCTCGCCGAGGTTCGGACCTCTCACTTCAACGGAGCGAGTAGAGGGGGTAACTTGGCGGGGAGAAATCTCTGACGTCAGACTCATCTCTCGTTGACATGGGCTTTAGTTTCAACTCACCTCAGATCGGAACCTGGGGCCGAATTCACAAAAGGTCATAACTTTGATCGGTATCAACTCAGATCCCAATCAAAGTTGCTACAAGGATATTACCGATCAAATTTGATACTCTCTCAAAGATAATAATAATGGATTGATAATAATAAAAGATTTAATTAAAAAATAAAGTTGAAGATTCGAAAATAACAGATGAAATATTGTAATATCTCTGGAAATTGTCGTAACTTTGAGCCGGATCAAAGATATTATCTTTAGTGAATTCGGCCCCTGATGTATAATTATTCATCATGACGTTAGTTGAAATGAATACGTATAATAAAGACAGTTACAATACGATAGAAAAGGTTTAAATTGAAAGTCGCTGTGATGGTGTATCATTATTATATGCTTTATCTGGAAATGTTACGTATACAGCTAGGACCCCTTTGATACGTACCCTCTTGAGCAGTTGCCTTGACAACGTCACGAAGCCTGCCGGCGTCAAGTCAGCGTCGCGATCACCGACTGCCATTACAAGCAGCAGAGTCTTCTTGAATGCTGTCGACGAGTCGGTCCAGTCGCAGAAATACGCAGCTTCTGAGATACCAGACAACTGAGGAGTACAAAGCAGTGTTTAGAAATCTATAGCAATCTGCTGCAAGCTGGGTTCCCATGACGATTTTTTCACGACCCGTCCGTCAAAACTTCGGCCGACGGCAACTTTCGACCAATCACGCGCAAGAGAATGCATCGGAGGAAGGGAACGATTTTCCGCCGTCCAAGTAGAGCCAATTGTAACTTTTGACGGACGGGACGGGACGATGCGGATGTCGTGTAGGGTACCAACAGTCGAATGTAGGATCGCATCGTCGCATTTCCGTTTTATTTCGATATTACTGTTATAATCGCGATCAAAATCACACGCTGTTTTATATGTTGATGGTATATAAACAATTATTCATTTTAATGATTAGTTTCGATCCCAAAATGTTCATAGAGAATGTAGGCCTACCTGCTTGAGATAGCGACATGTTGACTCGTTTATTTTGATGGTTGCCTCGAAAAGCTCTAGTTTTTGCCGATAGAACGCATTACCTTATGTGACGGTAAAATGCGGTATGGAAACGTGATCTGTTTTATACCAAAGATGCCGTCCGAAGTCTTGACGGACGTCAAGTGAAAAAATCGCCGTGGGAACCTATAGCTTTACTCAAGACACTTCTGCATACGTGTGACAAGGGCTTAGTGATACAATACTGGGTAAATTTGAGTTACTCGGTACCATCCCTAATTTCGTAAGAATTTTCCTGAAGATTGTGTTTTTGAATAAATAAACATCAAAATTTGACAAAAACCACACCTGGCAACACAAATTACCACCAAAACATTAAAAACCGAGTATATAAGCTCCGTTCTGCCTACCGGCGGTATACTGTTTTTTTTATCGATAGTGATTTTGTAGATTAACGTAACATGGTCAATTTTTGTTCGATGTTCGCGTTTTTTGTGTTTTCTGATAGATCAAGATCTTGTTTATATCCATGGTTTGTAGTTTGGACATTTTGTATTTTGCTTGTTATGATATGTTTTTTACTCACTTGAAGTTGATGCTAAAAGTGGACAGTAGGTTAGGTTATTGGGTTAGGTTAGTGTCCGAACCTCGCGTATACCGCCGGTGAGCGGAACGGAGCTTATATACTTTGAACGAATACACCTTGAACGCTTATATACTTTTAAAAAATTGAAATAAAAAAATTGGAATTGATCCCCTCCCCCCCCCCCCCCCAAAAAAAATAGGCGTGCTACGTGAATCTAAAATTTACTTTACCGACTTGTATCATAAATCTTCCACATAGAAGACCTCAATCTAGACAGGAAATGCTGCGCGAGAAAAATGCGTACACACTCATATTCGCTCTTCTATTTTCATGAATGAAAAATTATGAAGATTTAATCTGATCTATCTATACGATCTTAACTCAATCTAAATCTAATACAAATCTAATCTATACGTTGAATTCGCAGTGCAATATACAAAAAATTAGTGTCATTTGTACCTCGGTGACGCCAATTCTTTTATTTTCAGTATCTCGCTGCAGGTGTGACATCTCTACGACGCTGTTGCCCGGCACGATAGCCACAATCCAGGGCGTCACTGAGGTATCAGATCTGGCCGCAAGCAAGGTGAGTCTACACACTGTCACTCGACATGGGAAACATGGCCAAGTCAGTGTTCGACATGCGCATCATGCCAATGCTAGTAACAAGGTTTGGTCTTCTGTTATATTCGAATCCAGTTATACTTGATTATTCAAATTTCAATACCGAAAATCTTGTTTTTCAATCAATCCAAAAGAGGTCATTCTTGAGATGTTTTGGGGCAGAAACATGCAATTGACCACTAGTTATAGGCGTGGCTTATCGGCAGGCCACCTAGATATATACTGTATGTGAACGTTTAGAGATACTCTGATGGGCAATGTCAATTTTCCCACATTAGAAACAGCCCATTTGATTGGATGTTTTGTTCTGTGACGTTTGTGGGCGGGTCAATCACTAGTCGTAGATGTGGTTGTGACTCGTGAACTGGACTCACGTGATCGCTGAGGTGGTCAGCACAGATGCATGGCCCACCGAACACGATGCAGCCAATCAGCATGGCGTAAGTCCAGTATGACGTGGTCCACATGTCATTGGAAGAAACGTGCAATTGTTAACATGTGGTTGTGACTCGTGAACTGGACTCACGTGATCGCTGAGGTGGTCAGCACAGATGCATGGCCCACCGAACACGATGCAGCCAATCAGCATGGCGTAAGTCCAGTATGACGTGGTCCACATGGCATTGGAAGAAACGTGCAATTGTTAACATGTGGTTGTGACTCGTGAACTGGACTCACGTGATCGCTGAGGTGGTCAGCACAGATGCATGGCCCACCGAACACGATGCAGCCAATCAGCATGGCGTAAGTCCAGTATGACGTGGTCCACATGTCATTGGAAGAAACGTTCTACAACACATGGACGACATTTGAATGAGCTCAACGTCTTGTTAACTACGAGGGACATGAGCGATGAGACTGAATACATCAATGGAAGGCCACGAGATCAAAGCGAATACATTCGACAGATTCAGAGGTGGACTCATGATGTGGAGAACTATTCACAAATAACAAGTCCAGGTTATCACGTGTGTTGATGCATGAACAGGTGAAAGTTGAAATGAATCACGAATGTCGAGAATCCGACATATTGGATCTCGTTACCGTTATATAGCTCAGTCTCTTTGAGAAACGGAGGAAGAATAGAGACCAGAGCTTGATCCTAATGAGGTGATCTCAGCATACCATGAAGAAAGTGTACCAACTTGCTTCTCCCAAGTGACAAAAAGAGTGTCACTTTGCCACTCTTTTTGTGTCACACATTTTGTTCTACTCTAAACTTCGAATCTAAATTTTTAAAATGAGGACTAGTATAACTGCCGCCGGACCAATGGTCCAAATCTGTAATATGAATAAATAATATTAATAATGATTTTCGGGGACAGAATCGGAGTCCATGGTCCCAATTGCTCGTAGCGCAACTATCTCTCTTCTATCGAAATATACACCATTGACATTACTGAACAATGCCACCGGTACCCTAGCCGCTCTGATCCACATCTAGTTTACAAGGGAATCCGCTAAATCGCGACAGGCAATCGGGACCTTTGACTCTTACGACTCCAAGAAAGCACAAATACCGTCTGTCATGTTATCAGTGGGGAGTCGGTAGCTGGCTGCGTACGTCACATCTTTGATCTTCTCCTGATCTTTGATATTACAACCAGGACGAAGGAAATTGTTTATGGGTTATATCATATATTCAAGAAGTTTAGCAGAGAAATGTACATCTTTTGGAGCAATAAATCGATATTTCCAACAAACCATTGAACAAAATTCTAGATAAAGCCGTGTGTACACATTACCTTCATTTCATCACACACTTAAGAATCACACTTCATCGCACTCTTATTTCATGTGCAGTGGTCACATAGTTTCACTATCACATTGTTGACTGTGTATCGTGCTCTTCCACGTCATTGTTGGTGAGTAGAAATGTGTGTTTCAGGCCGGGTTTCATCAACTTCAGTTCAAACTTGGCTTTGTAAAACTTGGTTTAATGATAAACTGGGTTTAAGAACTCATATTAAAATAGTTTGGGTCAAATCTAATCCCAGTTTAGGCATCATGAAACGGCTTTCTAAATATGAACCTGGATTAAAAATTTAAACTGGGTTTGAACTCCAGTTAATAGTCGGCGAATCCGGGCCTCAGTGGGGTGCTTTTGAAAGGAGTATTGCTTCACGCCGTTTCTCGACAGCTTCTTACGGTTCTCTAGTCTATTTATCTAGTCTAGAATTATATCAATGACTGTCCTCAAGGGCATTGTTGAAACTTCTCTCGTTTTCTGTTCGGATTTGTTGATGTTGGCTTACCTGAGTCATGAGCAACATGACGATGCAGAAGCCGATGATGCCGCATAAGACGTACCACAACAACAGCCATCCGAACAGTTCACGTAGCTTGCTGATGAACCTGTGGGGACAACAGGGACAAATCATTTCATCAAAGTGCGATCTTCCACTCCAAAAGAATGGAACATCATAATTTAAGAATTAATCTTTAAAATATAATTTCAAGGACAGAATACCATTCAAATATTTGCATTGAGGAGAAAAAGATCCCCAATCTTCCTCCAACCTACATCTTCATCTTCCTATTTTTTTTATTCTCAGTTTTCTTTCTAATTTCATTCGTTCTTTATTTATTTCAATATTGGATATTTGATCAGAATTTGTTCTGTTGTTTTATCTGTTCTTATTTTTATATTTGTATATCCTATTTGTTCGACTAATGTAATCTCACCAATTTGGAGGAAGTCCATGTTAACTTGGAAACTCGAATATTACGCATTTATTGAAAATAATCCATCGTAGAAACGTTTGGTTCGAATCCGAAGTATAATGTGAAATATATGGTCCAATATATAACTCACATAGGGCATAAATAACATATAGTGAAATATACCTTAATAACTGCTGGTGATGTTTTGCGTTTTCAACCATTCGTAGCTGCATTTCATCCTCAACTTCTTCGCTGTTCCAAACGTCAATTCCATACCGTGTTGCCGTCTCCTCTCTGATGTTGACGAGATTGGTCGATAGTGTATCGACCATTGTTCTGTTCTGTTTTGAGTATGAACCTTCTTCAAAGTTTGCTGAGCATTTTGGTCCAAACCCCTGAAAACTTTATATTTGAGAAGGCTGATCTATCTGAATAGAGTTCGTCATATGACGCAAGAAAAATACATTAAAAAATATAGCATATTTTCATTTCAATATGAATATTTACAATTATATACTTTTATCCCAAATTGTTCTTCAATTGACGACTCGCAATCTCCGCCCCACGACGTCACAAATCATTACATCCAATCGACGTGGATGTTAGAACTGAGGTGAAATTCAAATATCCAATCAGAGTGTCTCTAAATGACCTCAAGTGATATAGATCTAGAAGACCGACTGGTAAAGCCACGCCCATTTCGACTCGTCAATTGAGAAGATCTTCCTCAAATAAAATAATGAGAAATTTTAATTCTATCATAAAATTAAATATACATCATCAAGGTTAAATACCTAGACGCGTGGCCGAGTGATAACACACTGAACCGTCATTCGGGAGACCGGGGTTCGATTCCCGCCATGGTCGACCATCCTGACAGGGTTTTTTCGTGGTTTCCCTCTGTCGTTCAGGTCAATACTGGGATAGTTCCTTAACAACAGGCCATGAACGACTCCTTCGCACCATCCAAAACACATAATAAAATAACCTTTCTTCTCATCATCCCATCATCTCATTTCATCATCCACCGACGCCAATAAATCGTAGCCATCAGTATAGTGCGTCGTTAAAACCCAATATTAAAAAAATCAAGATTAAATTGGCCTCATATTCAACAATTTCGTTTCAAGTCCAAGCGAAACTACACCTTGTTCATGAAATTGGACTTTAAATGAAGAGTACCTCTTTTGTTCAGCTGAAGAAATGCCTACCTGAAGATTGGTACTCTGTCTTGATTTCTCCTCATTCCTCGCCACGATTGCACGCACTGACAATTCCTTGACGTTCTGGATTCTGTGTCGCAAAGTTCTGAAATGCCCTATGAGGTCGATCAACAACGCCACGATAAGTGTGTGGGTGATCGAGAAGAAATAGCCAGAACTCGAGCAGATGTAGAGTTGTCCCGAGTAGAGCACGAGGAATGAGTACAGGTCATCCAGGGGGAAGTACAGTTCAACTGGGAGTAATTTCATTCTTCCTGGAAAAGGAAAGGGGACAACTACATAGGTCTAGTAATTGCTTTACACGCCAGGAATAATTCATCGAAATTATTTGTGTGTCACCATATAAATATCCACTTAAAAATTGTACGAATCCTATTTTATATGTTGGTATATCTGACAGGCGGTATTCTAAAAACCTTGGCACTTTTCTTTTCAAGAATATTCGGTGATTAAATCGTTGAATTTGGTTCAATTCAATGTCTTCACTTTGTCAGAAAGTTAAAAAGCGAGGCCATGTTGTGATAATCATATTGTTGCACGTAAAACATATGAACTTGACTGCGCTAATAAGTACTCCATTGTAGTAAATAATCCCCACAAATACAAACCTGGTCCTTCTCTCAGCAAAGGTTTGAAAGCAAAACCCAAAGCTAATATCGATGATCCAATCAAATATTCCCACGTATGAACACGAATATACCGTCTACTGCTCTCAGCTATCTTTCTCTCTTGCTCATCTCCAGAACCACACGCTCTAGCATGACATTCTCCCGAGAAACTGATCAACTTCTGTATATCTTCTGTCTTTCTCCAAGCAATGCCGTTCAAAATGTATGACGTCACGCCTATAATTACAGCAAACAACACGTCCACAAACACTCCCATACTCAACTTGGACTCTATAATGAAACGGTAGAAACTGAAAAAAGCCCATGGTATGAATAATGTAACAAATCCATGCCACGTCGCAGTATTCAACAAGCACAGTGAATACAACAATGTCTTCCTGTCTTCTTCTATTGGGTGAAATCCGTTATATTGCAATATCTTGACGTTCAGATCCAGAGAGTTGTCATTATTCTTCTGTTGAGACATCGTTACGAGTGATAATTGCGACGTAGTTTGCGTGTAACTGCTGACTGGCCCGGACGATGGAAGGATATTCCACTCTAGCTGATGAATAGTTGATGGTCGTATATTCGTGACGGAAAGGAGGGTAAATATAGTTCTTGCATAATATATGATATTGACTGCTAGCTATATCAGTGGTTTAGGAAAATTTGTGGAGAAATGTTCTTGGATAAAGTTCTCGAGGACGTTTTCCAAAGTGATCGAACGAAACGAATGAAAGGAAAACTTCAAAACTGTTGGAATTCTGCAATATCCCTTAACTTATCCAAATGATTGAATTAATCATGTGAATTATTTTCACGTGAATATTTATCGAATATTTCGTTCTCTCGTCGCAACTATTTGAAATTATAACAATAATAATGATAATTTTTTTTTTAAGATTTTTTATTTATTTGTCAATTCAAGATTATACAGAAAAGTTCACAATATTCCACAAAGCCTGTAAACAGGCTTATCTTTGGTTTGCATTATGATTATAACACATGAAAAACATAACTGATACAAAATAATTACAGGTATAGTGATGGCGTGTTTAGTTTCGTGAATTATACGAGTTCCAATGATAGTATAATGTGCCAATATAACAATACATATATGAGTTTTTTACCATTCTCCTCATTATTATAATTTTGAAATATATAAATTTCCATTTGACATAGAAAATTGAGAGAATATATATATATATATTTATATATATATATATATATATATATATATATATATATATATATATATATATATATATATATATATATATATATATATATATGATGATTTTATTATGAAACAATAGCAAAATTTCTTGTTGGGAAAAATATGGGACTTATTGGACATACGATTGATACTTATAACTACAAAATAATTTAGTATAGTACTTTGTGATTGATTGGAACCGAAACTTCTTGACATGTAATTAGAGTTTTGAGATACAAATAGAAATAATAATAATAATAATAATAATAATATGATAATATTTTTATTTCATTCTTGATTAATCATATGATATAAGAAGCGTCAGTGTCACAGTGTATACATATAAAAAAGAAAACATTCAACATTTTGAATATTAAAGAAGAAAAAAAAACATCATGAAAATAATACTCATATGAGATAGCCATTACCACAATAGCACATATTGAAAATGTTATCTTAGTATATATTGTTATCTTAGTATATATTGTTATCTTAGTATATATTTTATTCATTATTTTCAAACAGACTTAGTCCCTGTCATTCATATACTCCTTGATGAAGTGAAAACACTTTTGAATAAAATATTTTCTTAGTTTAATCTTGAAATGATTTTGTTCCTTGATCAATTTTACTCTTAAAAAGTGCATTATACAGTTTCATGCCTCGAACAATTGGGCTCAAGTCTCCTTTGAGGTATTTTAATGTCCTCAGATCTCTATTGGTCCTAGTTTGCTGATCATGTATTCTGTTTTGTTCCATGGACATGTGATTATTTTCTATAACAAACAATATTGTTTTGAACATAGACAAACTAGGAAGGGTCAGAATTTTAAAAGAAATTTAAAAGGATTTTGAAATTGTGTGTCAAAATACAGACTATTATTATTATAAAACAGTTTTTTGAGTGAATTTTTCCCTCGGAGTTGTGAATATTGCCCTTGCGGTGTCCGTCCAGAGAATCCTACTCGGTCACATTGATAATAGGGAAGAAATTACTTGAAAGGGAAAGCCCCGGCATTAGGTCAGAAAAATGTATCTTGTTTTTCATTTTTTCCAATGTTCATTCATTTTATGATTTTATCACTAATTTGAAGTTTTGTATTCATATCTTCAATAGTTTTTCAGTCATTGAGGTTTTATCAGCGTTGGAACCATTGAAAAATGTTTCTTCTACAAATTGCATTTCTGCCTTACGATCAGTAGAATAGTGATCAACTAATCCATGATTACTAAAGAACTGTCAGTCCGACTGTTCTGACATTTTCACAGGCTATGTATTCTGTTGATAGCTATAATAGTGGGTCGTGAACTTTATTCCAGAAATGAATGGAGTAAGCCTTGTAACATGCAATACTTCTGCTATCAGAATCATAGTGTTTTCACTGTCCAAGTTAAAAACAATGGTAATGTTTTAATTGGGGACTGATTTCAAATATTTCACTATTCACCACGACTACAACTGTGATTCAAAATAAACCGGGATTCTGTGTTGATTAACTGAACAGAACTGGAGATGACTGGTCAGCAAACTGGTCGCAGGTTATGCTATGTTCAGTGAAAAAAATCTCGAACACTGTTTGCAAAAAAAATCTAGCATCATTAATAATTTGTTCCCACATAATTATTTCTTTATGTATTCATAATATTTCTCTCATTCATCTCCAAGAACTTTGAACGAATTTTATGATGACTTCATATTGTTTTGATAATGTGAAATATGGCATGTTTTACCCGTGCTATACTGGGCCAGGTCCCAGATGCTGATGAAGAAAAGTCTCATGGGTTTATATAGTTATATAGTTATATCCGATATTAAGATGTTATGATAATAGTGAATTCATAATTCGTTTATTATTTGTATGTACATGTGTGTGAATAAAATTGTAAATTAAATTGAAATTGAATTGAAACAAATTGTAACGATTGGCTTGAGGATAATTCTCTTCAATTCTACACTTTCTGTATCCAACGTAGTTGAATACTTTAATAATACAAACACGTTGACGCAGTAAAATCAGCAATGAGTCATTGGCTTATCGATTCTGTCCTCAGTTTATTGCAAGAAAATATCCTTTATGACACATTCTTGCTTGAAAATTCTTGCTTTCATTTGGCTATAATTTCCACGAGTAGGTCGTTCACTTTCTGCACTGCTTATCGATCTTTCCCAGCTTGCTGCGTGAAAATATCCTTCATGATGTTTATCGACAAAAATTATTGTTTCCACTCGAATAAAATTGGGTCAGTGGCAAATAACTTTTTGTAGTGGCATGATGATAATATTAGTTATCAGAGTAATTGTTGGTTCACTGTAAATTTATCTACAACTATGTCAATTTACTGAAACATGTTTTTTAAAGCATCAAACATAATACTTTCTTTTTTCTCAACGCACATAATAATTATGAAGATCACTTCTAATTGGGTGAGGTTTGCGACTTTCTTATGATTATCTCGATTTAGTAATTGAATCAATATGTGCTAGGTTCATATTCAGAGGAAGCCATTAAGACTTGTGGTTTGTTCTTTATCCCACGTGAAATATTCAACGAATGATGAGCTGTGTTGAGAATTTGAAGCAGACCAATGCCTCAGTGATTTTTTCTGATCACGTTTTCACTTGATGAGGTCGAGAAATTCAATTATTCACTTTCATTTCCGAGCTTTCGTTGAATTGATCAATTTTCATGAAATATTTTAACTCTCGTTCAATTTTTTGTCATGAAATGCCACGATCCTTTCTCAAAGTTAGAATATTTCACTTTTTGTACATCAATATAAAATTAATATTATGCAAAATTCACTCCATAAGATTAGCAATTTGCGGACTGAGCTTTTCTAGAAATTGATACAAATTCGTATTCCTTAATTATCACGAAACTAATCCTGATCATTTCTCATATTCCATATTGTCATGAGAATAAATCTGCATCCACGCTTCCCTTTCTCCAGGTTAAACAACAATCAATCATGGCATCTTTCTGGATCAATTCTACTCACGCAATTCTGAGTTGATAACTTTGTGTAACCCGAAGCTATGTTTGCTCTCCTTTCATTCATCAACGCTAGCAGAATATAGCGTTGTCGTACATGGTCCTATATGACTTGGAATGTATCCACCACCCTGGAGGAGAAAGCTATGGAAGATTCATTCAACATGTACAGTATATGAATGATTCAACTGAATGTGTACCGACCTCTTCAGTGACTACGTTCACAAACGATACAACTATAGTTACAGGATCCAATATATCGGAATCAAAACTGACCATCAACATCTCTCACATCTCAAATCAACATAGTGGTCAAGAGGACATTGACAGCCCTGTACTGACAATGTTAAATTGCCACTTCGCTGGTATCTGTTCCACACAAACTTTAAAAGGTACATGCACGAAACTTTCACAGTAGTTACTCAAGACCTTTGTACACTTGCACTGAAAATAAAAGAATCTGAAAAAAAATTACATTCAATTCATTTTTTTTCAGAAAGTGTCCAAAAAACATACCTTTTTGAGCATATAATAATTTTATTTTCGATAATATTATGAGTAGATATAAAAAAGTGGTACACAAGTATGGCACACTTGTATAGCTACATGTGGTGAAAATTTGAAGGAATTATCCTCAATAGTTTCAGAGATTCAGGTACCGGCGTTCAAAAAAACCAAATTCTGAGATGAACGCATTTGAAAAAATGTGTCAAAAATGAGTCGCATTGAAATTTGAGAAGTAGGCCCACGAAGTGATTGATGAAAAAATGTATATGATCAGAACCACTTCGAATACTTTGAAGAGTTTTGCAGTATATAATTATTGAAACATTATACTATTAATCGAGTAGAGCACGAGGAATGAATACAGGTCATCCAGGGGGAAGTACAATCCGACCGGGAGCAACCTCAATCTTCCTGGAAAGTAGAAGAGTTCGAACAGATTAATGCAATCTCCCTGCTTCCAATGCTGGAAAACACTTGGCTGTGATCGTTGTTGCCATAACAACGTTCACTTTGAATATATCTCTTGAGAAAAACCATACAATTGTTTCTTAGAAAAGCCTTATTTTATTTGACGATACTTTTTCAGATGAGAATAAACGGAAATACACTTGTTTAACCAGTGAAGTATATTTTCATATATACACCAGAAAAACGCAACATATGCGTTGAAGGATGAGCGAGAATCAAATGAATTGTACTTGCAATAAAGGAGTACGCATCTTGAATTTGTATTTCTTAGCTTACTGCCTACATGAACCACCTAATATTGATTCCAATAATTCATCGAAAAGATTGGTTCAACCTTTTGATCATCGTTCAAAGAGCTCTTCGATTAAAATACACCAGGAAAACGCGCGTTGTGAGATGAGCTTAGAAGAGCTTGAACTCTCTGTCAATCCACATCTACAGACCTTGGAGTACTTCGAGCGTTCTAATACCCCACTTGCTGTCTGTTGATATTCATATAGTGCACCTGTTGCACTTGCAACTTGCACACCTCTAATTCATAATATACAGTGAACTTTTATGGCGTTTTCCCCGTTATTTCTCACCCGATCACCGTGAAAATCGCTGAAAATGTGTATGACAGTTCGTTTTATATTCATTGAAAATTTTGAAGAAATTTCCAAATTTCCGATTTTTTTCAAAATACTTTCCCAGCCTCAGTTTATTCTTATGAGAATTTTTCAAACTTTCCTATTTTTTCCGAGAGAACCGTTCAACCGATTTCTCTGAGAACAATTCCAGTCTATTCCGGTGTCTATTCTGGTGTATAATCCGGTGTCTATTCTGGTGCCACCAATCTGCGGAAAAAGTTCCAAGACTATCAGCTACTTTTTACGGCCTTTATGGTGCGCATAAAATTACCAAAAAAAAATCAAAACAAATATACATAAAAACTAAGCCTGATTATTTTCGTCATGTAGGACGGAGGTCTTCGCTACGCTGATCTGAATATCACCAACGAATCTACCCCTCATAGGTGGTACATGCTTGGTGCCAGAGCGAATCTGCTTCACGTGACCCGAGAGATGAGGGTAGATCGGCCCTCGCTACGGGTTTTCCGGGGTTACTCTCTACAGCCCAGATAAATGTCGGTATGGTACCACGATAGAGACAACAACCGCTTCCTTCCCACTATTCCTGAACTCAAGAAACCTTCATCTCCTCATTCCGTCGATTTCTGTAATTCAATTTCACAACGCGTCTGTAAACCCAATATAAATAAAATAAATCAATATACACGAATAAATAAATAAAGTGATCATATATATTTTATTCGTTGCCAGAAGAAAAACATTTATTTGTTCATTGATTCATCTATTGAATATGTATTAATCTTTAATTTGATCACATTCTATGGGCAAGAAGCTCTACATCCAAATATCACATTATCAATCCAGGTTACCGCCATAGTCGTCTTACCGCGACCATTTTCACTACTAGGAGAGGCAGGAAATGTTTGGATGACCTTGGGGTCAAGTGATCAGACAAGAGTTGAGGTATATCAATGGTGATGGTGATACAACTTCAACTTTCACTTTCATCCAAACTGAGCTTTATAATTAGCTCTAACGGGATACGTATATTAACGCTGCTGCTGAAATAGACTGAGTAATATCTTTCATTCAAAATGATTATTACATCAATTAAATGGATCATTTTTGTCTATCGTCCACATAAACCTACGACCGATAGTTTCACATCAATCCCGAATGCAACCCGCAGAGCAGCGGTCGCGCCAGCATCGGATTGGACGCTGCTCGCATACAGCGGTCGCGCCAGCACAAGCATGCACGGCACCACCACTTATATTTGTCCTGGATACGTTTCATGTTTCACTGATTACAAGAATGGACGGAATTATCTGTACTCTCCACTGCCTATTCAACAAGTAATGTCAAGAGTGCATGGAAGTGTATTTAGCGTCTCGGTGATGACTTTTGATCGATAGGCCTATGAGACATAAATAGGAAAACGCAGTATATGCGTCGTAACATGAGTTTAAAAGTATGGAAATCTAGAATGAAAAATATATGTATTCCTGTTTTTTTTAATGTATATATATATATATATATATATATATATATATATATATATATATATATATATATATATATATATATATATATATATATATATATATATATATTAAAGTGAGGAAGTTTTCACAAGTATTGACATTTCTTTCCATTTTTTGCGGTTTTACATGTCTTATTTTATGAATGAATTAAACTCAATTGAAACAATTTTATGGGTGTCAACGTTTTGTTTTGTTTGCCAACGTGCGCACCGAGAAAACTGTTTTAATTGAACTTTGTTTATAAAATAACACATGCTACCGCAAAAATATGGTAAGAAAAATATATATACATTTATATACATACACATATATATGAGAATTATCTGTTTTATATATTACGTATATCTGAATATTTCACATTCAGTTACGCAGTGAAACATATTGTGACCATATAGGCTATTAGATGGAAAACAAGACCTCATTTTCCCTCATACTTTCAGAAGGTCTCGATTATTTGCTTTCAAATCCATTTCGATTCCATCAAGTTTTCTGTGTCATACTTATAATATCGACAATGTTCATCATAATATTCTAGCCATGCATTTTTTATCAGAGGTATTTACATATCTTCAATGACACGTGATTGATATTTGTTGTGATTATTGTTGCAGTCACCAGGGTTCGACGTGAAGCAGTTTGGCTCTCTCTTCATCCTGCTCGTCGGTGTATTCGAGTTCTTCGTCATCTGTCTGAAGTCGACTGAGATAACCACTGAGGTGAGGGCAGGGAGAGGAAGAGGAGAGAGGGGTGAGGGAGGGAGGGAGGGAGGGGGAGGGTGGGGTTCATTACCGTCATTCGCGTGTGTGGTGAATTGTGGAGTGTAATTGTGGGAAATGGCAATTAATGCAAATGAAGAATTCTGAATTTGGTCTCAGAATTCCTCACAGTATTCAACACGCAGCTGAAAACAGATCTGAGTTAATCCTCTGACGAGAAAGATGTGTGATATGTTTTTAAACATCTCGAATAATACCAGAAAGCAGGAGAAAAAATCACGATAATATCATTTATTTATTTTGTATTTATTATTTACACACAGCTTTGGATTAGGAATCCGTTGGTTGAGGATCAGAAGTTATACATGCATATTGGTGAAGTGTGACAAGAAGAATGAGTATATGAATTATTTATGTATAATTATTTTCAATTTCATTGAAGTGGAAGATATCTTTGGACATCTTTGAAGATATCACTATTTTGTCAAATCTGGTAATCTCATAACTTATTGTGTAAGAACTTCGGACATTCACGAAATTATATTTTCATTCGAGAGACATTTCAGCTCTGCCTTCCGCATCTTGGTTGTGAAAAAAATAGTGAGGGCTCTTTAATCATGACATTTTCATAATCGAAGACGATCTTCTTTTCAATTGGAGTACATAATAATAAGTAACCAATCATGGATCATATATCTATAATTAACTATGAGAGATTGATTATATAACATGTGTGATGTGTGTGCTTGTTCTGTTGGTAATGTTCTCAGAACAGCCTGCTTGGTGAGGCGTTGAACAGCTGTGATTGGCTGGACGCTTCAGACGGTCGACGCGTGCGACGACGCTGTTGAAGTCAGCGTGTCGCAGTCTCACCCTCTCACTCGAGACCTTCCTACCAGTATGTTATACACCATGGTATACTTCACAAGAAATAATCATTGCAACTAATTGAATCCCGAAACTAAGTACAGAGGTAGTACATTGGCACAATGGAGCTGCCAACTTGTTTCAACTGTTCCATCTTCAATTTTGTATTTCTCATTTATGACATAAGGGCGAATATAATTTCAGTAATTATGTATTACATTCAGATCCAAATTCATGGAATATACAAATGTGTTATTAAGCTAATTTGAAGTATAAAAAAGTATTGACAACCCATGGCAGCATAACAAGTCGGTCCGTTAGTTTATTTCTATCAAACCCAGTCCTCAATAACATTACACAAATAAGGGATACAATTAAAAACAGGAAAGAAGCTCTAACTGGCAGTTAAAATATGTATAAGCCTTGTTAACATGGCCAGTTACACATTCTATTCATATTGACCAACTCTCATTAGACTAACCGAACTTTGTAGTAATCTACCACACAGTCAGGCGAGAATACTAAAACAAACATTGTGTTCTCTTTTACACTGATAAACGTCTCAATAATTGA
The DNA here is from genome assembly GCA_964007535.1 of Brachyptera risi. Taxonomy (NCBI): domain Eukaryota; kingdom Metazoa; phylum Arthropoda; class Insecta; order Plecoptera; family Taeniopterygidae; genus Brachyptera; species Brachyptera risi. The sequence continues at coordinate 37,204,523 of OZ023336.1, forward strand.
TTCACGTCACGGCAGTTGGGTCGAGTGACCAGTCGAGCTGTCACGTGGTAGGCCTGGGCCAATAGGAATAAGTACAACACGCAGTGTGTGCTTGGTTAACTATTTCCACGGAATGCTCAGTCAATAGCCATTACCACTGTCAGTCCAGCATTGGTCATAAATAGTTCTTGAAATATCTATTCATAGAGAGATGTAGACGGTTATTCTGGGCTCGAATATTTAATCGATTATGAAACAGTCAATTTACTGGACTGATATTAAACTTGTTTGATAACATTTCCCACACAGAATGTACACATTCAATCAAGTCTCATCAGATCGATGAGTATTCTATCTGATTCTTATTAATTAATTCAAATGTCATAATTTACAGAACATGATGTCACATTTTTGAATAACTGATTCATACAAAATCACTGAATAATGAATAAAAGCGGCCAACTATTTGAATGAGAATTGAATGCATTATCAAGCGATAGTATTTGAACAATACGACACTGGAACAATGTACCAAAATTGAAAATGAGTAATGTAGAAACACTTGAAGAATCCAACCTGGCTTTGGGATAATGAGAGAAAAATCATTCTGTATCATCTTCACACCACTAATAATGTGTTATTGTCTAAGTGTGTAATAAACAAACTATTCTATTCTATTCAATTCCACCATATTCTGATCTCCTGTTTCAAGACCTTTAAATGCTCTTTTTACTAGGTTATATATAAAACACGATTCCAGGACAATATATTTCTGGAAACTCCTCTATATATTTATAATGTATTTTGCTTCCAGGTGCTGAATGAGGCGTATTCCTACTTCACGGTGCTGCGTGTCCTGGCAGGATGAACAGAGCCCCTTGCCTTGATGTGTTCGGGAGTCCTCGGCTGAGCTTCGCATAACTTCGTCTATAGCCGACGTTAAAATTCTACAAGAACGCAAAATATCACACTTGAATTATCCCACCGTGCTGCCCGATGGTCAAGCCTATCTGTTATGAACGCCATAAGTCGTGGATCAGAACTTCCATAAGTGTTGCCGTTCTATCAATACAGATTTAATTAGAAGCGCATAAAATTTAGTTAAAACTTTCAGGCAACTAAATCTTTGATGATAATCAAATGATAGGACTTGTGAAAATTCTAATTATCTAATGACATGCTCAATAGTGTTAACAATAACTTTGGCAAGTTCCAGAGCACTACAATCATTTTTGTGGCATTCACGTATTTAGCGAGCGTTTTTGGTTATTCTGCCGGCACGTGGGAAAAAACAGGAATAAATATTTCGATTTTTTTCTTATCATTTTAATATCAATTCCCTTCAATGGTCATGCATTAGTTGACTCAAAATCTAGTTATTCGTCAGAAGAAAAAATTCTCATTTTTAGAAGGATGAATAGCCGGTGTTTCCTTGTGATCAGGATTGTATATCGCCTACGGTTCAAAATATATCACAAAAAACTGATATTTCGCTAAATCGCTGAAGTGCTGGATTGTGATTGGCTATCGGCCAGCTCGCAGCAGGCACCAGTAGTGGTCGGCCTATGCACTACTTGCCGCACCACTACTAACTACTAGCGGACGAAGGCGAGGCGAGGGGAGAGGAGCAAGTGTGTGTGAGAGTGATTGGCTATCGGCCAGCTCGCAGCAGGCACCAGTAGTGGTCGGCCTATGTACTCACTACTAACTACTAGCGGACGAAGGCGAGGCGAGGGGAGAGGAGCAAGTGTGTGTGAGAGTGATTGGCTATCGGCCAGCTCGCAGCAGGCACCAGTAGTGGTCGGCCTATGTACTCACTACTAACTACTAGCGGACGAAGGCGAGGCGAGGGGAGAGGAGCAAGTGTGTGTGAGAGTGATTGGCTATCGGCCAGCTCGCACCAGTAGTGGTCGGCCTATGTACTACTTACCGTACCACTACTAACTACTAGCGGACGAAGGCGAGGCGAGGGGAGAGGAGCAAGTGTCATTGAGAGTGATTGTATCAGGCAAGCAGCAGAAGTAACAGGTCACAATATAGTCACATGCCGAGAGATCAGTTATTTGTAAGGTTGCCAAACGATAAGATTTTTAATGAGCGATTACCATTGAGTTCATATTAATTACTTCAGATAAAATTGTGCAATGTACTTCAATTAATTGTTAATTGAATATGATTGTACACATATGTTTCTGGTGTGACTTCAAATAATAGTCGAACGAAGGAAGTAGCTTGTGAATATTTTCAATTTCTGTCTAGCGGAATATTGACAATCGCGTACAAAAAAATCTGTCTGCCCTAATCTTCTAATGAATAAAAGTTGTTGAAATTGAAAATACATATATATACATATGGGAATAAAAACGCAATCGCTAATTATATAAAATGAATTAATATCAAACATAATCGATGTATCAGTTGGCAATCTTACATCATTTGTGGTCAGTAACTTTTCAGTACAGTACAGCAATGTCTTACTCCTCCAAAGATTACTTTGGATTTAGTTGATTTATGTCAGACTTCTTTTGGTTGCTGTATGGTTATCCGACAAATATTGTATTCATAAATGTAGAATTGCAACAAATATTTACACTCCAGTGGATCATGTCGCTTGGAAGCGCACTAACAGATAATTATATTTTACATTTAGCTTGAATGTTTTCTGTTCATAAATAATACTTTTCACTTTCTCGTCATGTTATTCGCATGTGTCCATATGATAAGACTTCTTGTGTGTTGATGAATGTACAAAATGACAGTGTTACCTATTCTATCTAACCCAGCAAGAAACTTATGTTATGCCTGCTGACATAATTATTACCGTATTTATTAACAACGACTTTAATTGCCGTTACATCAGGCTATTTTTTAAGGAAGGATTTTTATTTATCGTTGAACTTTTGGAACTGTACTAAAGATGTGTTTATTCTGATATTATTATGTATATTTTTTCTTAGAAAATGAAATTCATCAAACTTATGAAGCCATAACTAGGGCTAGGTAGGATATTATTGAGGTAAAACTGGTGAAATATGACATATAATATGATTTCAAAGAAATAGTCGTATGACTAGAAAATTAGAAAATCTCAAATTTATAAGGGGAAAAATTGGCTTTATATTCTCTCATATTCCAGTGACATGGTCATTACAAGGAGAAACAATTGGAATATTACCTACCAGTAATTGAGTTTGCTCTGAAAAGAGTGGAATTACAATTGGAATAAATGAGTGTTTAATGTCACTTGGCTCAGTTTCACCAAATGTTCTTGTCCAAAGTTCAGCTGGAGGATGAAACATGATATGTGTGTGAAAGAGGCCCATCATGGTGGAAATTCAACTGCATTTCAATTCAACAAAAATTGTTCATTCGTGTATTGACATTTGAAATCATAACTGTTGCTACAATTCATCATTTATAAATAATACATTGTGAACATCAGAACTGATGCTTCTTCAAGAGTATTAGTTATGAAATAGTTCAGGGTGAGATCACAAGTTGAAATAAACTCGGTAAACTGTATGTTGTTTGATTGCTACTTTCATTGCGTTATCCTAATTCCATTTCCCACATATTATTATTATCAATCCCATCCGTAGAATTACACTCGATTTTGAGTACAAATATTAACGAAAGAGTATAAATTAGGCTGGAAATAAATCATTAAAATGACAGTCGATATCAGATAGACAAAGCAGGTGAAATTTAGCAATTTCATTCGTAGGACTGTGAGATGATAGAGAGAGAGAGAGAGAGAGAGAGAGAGACAGAGAAAGAGAGAGAGAGACAGACAGTCGTTTCTGAATACCTGTCACAACATCATGTTTGCCGTGTATCCGAGCTAGATTTCAGAGCAATTTACAGCTCTCTGTAAGGAATCACGATGACCTCCTCTATCAAGATGTTTGCCGTGTACTTTGACTAGATTTCAGAGCAATTTACAGCTCTCTGTAAGGAATTACGACGACCTCCTCTATCAAGATGTTTGCCGTGTACTTTGACTAGATTTCAGAGCAATTTACAGCTCTCTGTAAGGAATCACGACGACCTCCTCTATCAAGATGTTTGCCGTGTACTTAAACTAGATTTCAGAGCAATTTACAGCTCTCTGTAAGGAATCACGATGACCTCCTCTATCAAGATGTTTGCCGTGTACTTTGACTAGATTTCAGAGCAATTTACAGCTCTCTGTAAGGAATCACGACGACCTCCTCTATCAAGATGTTTGCCGTGTACTTAAACTAGATTTCAGAGCAATTTACAGCTCTCTGTAAGGAATCACGACGACATCCTCTATCAAGATGTTTGCCGTGTACTTTGACTAGATTTCAGAGCAATTTACAGCTCTCTGTAAGGAATCACGACGACCTCCTCTATCAAGATGTTTGCCGTGTACTTAAACTAGATTTCAGAGCAATTTACAGCTCTCTGTAAGGAATCACGACGACCTCCTCTATCAAGATGTTTGCCGTGTACTTGAACTAGATTTCAGAGCAATTTACAGCTCTCTGTAAGGAATCACGACGACCTCCTCTATCAAGATGTTTGCCGTGTACTTAAACTAGATTTCAGAGCAATTTACAGCTCTCTGTAAGGAATCACGACGACCTCCTCTATCAAGATGTTTGCCGTGTACTTTGACTAGATTTCAGAGCAATTTACAGCTCTCTGTAAGGAATCACGACGACCTCCTCTATCAAGATGTTTGCCGTGTACTTAAACTAGATTTCAGAGCAATTTACAGCTCTCTGTAAGGAATCACGACGACCTCCTCTATCAAGATGTTTGCCGTGTACTTGAACTAGATTTCAGAGCAATTTACAGCTCTCTGTAAGGAATCACGACGACCTCCTCTATCAAGATGTTTGCCGTGTACTTAAACTAGATTTCAGAGCAATTTACAGCTCTCTGTAAGGAATCACGACGACCTCCTCTATCAAGATGTTTGCCGTGTACCTTAACTAGATTTCAGAGCAATTTACAGCTCTCTGTAAGGAATCACGACGACCTCCTCTATCAAGATGTTTGCCGTGTACTTTGACTAGATTTCAGAGCAATTTACAGCTCTCTGTAAGGAATCACGACGACCTCCTCTATCAAGATGTTTGCCGTGTACTTTGACTAGATTTCAGAGCAATTTACAGCTCTCTGTAAGGAATTACGACGACCTCCTCTATCAAGATGTTTGCCGTGTACTTTGACTAGATTTCAGAGCAATTTACAGCTCTCTGTAAGGAATCACGACGACCTCCTCTATCAAGATGTTTGCCGTGTACTTAAACTAGATTTCAGAGCAATTTACAGCTCTCTGTAAGGAATCACGACGACTTCCTCTATCAAGATGTTTGCCGTGTACTTAAACTGGATTTCAGAGCAATTTACAGCTCTCTGTAAGGAATCACGACGACCTCCTCTATCAAGATGTTTGCCGTGTACTTAAACTAGATTTCAGAGCAATTTACAGCTCTCTGTAAGGAATCACGACGACCTCCTCTATCAAGATGTTTGCCGTGTACTTTGACTAGATTTCAGAGCAATTTACAGCTCTCTGTAAGGAATCACGACGACCTCCTCTATCAAGATGTTTGCCGTGTACTTTGACTAGATTTCAGAGCAATTTACAGCTCTCTGTAAGGAATCACGACGACCTCCTCTATCAAGATGTTTGCCGTGTACTTTGACTAGATTTCAGAGCAATTTACAGCTCTCTGTAAGGAATCACGACGACATCCTCTATCAAGATGTTTGCCGTGTACTTAAACTAGATTTCAGAGCAATTTACAGCTCTCTGTAAGGAATCACGACGACCTCCTCTATCAAGATGTTTGCCGTGTACTTTGACTAGATTTCAGAGCAATTTACAGCTCTCTGTAAGGAATCACGACGACCTCCTCTATCAAGATGTTTGCCGTGTACTTTGACTAGATTTCAGAGCAATTTACAGCTCTCTGTAAGGAATCACGATGACCTCCTCTATCAAGATGTTTGCCGTGTACTTAAACTAGATTTCAGAGCAATTTACAGCTCTCTGTAAGGAACCACGACGACCTCCTCTATCAAGATGTTTGCCGTGTACTTAAACTAGATTTCAGAGCAATTTACAGCTCTCTGTAAGGAATCACGACGACCTCCTCTATCAAGATGTTTGCCGTGTACTGGAGCTAGATTTTAAAGCCATTTGACTCTATATGGAAACACAAATATCTCATATTTCTATCAGGGAAGCAGAGTAGTTGAGGAGGATATACGAAATTCAAGTTGGCAAGCATGCAACTCTCATACTGATATATTCCAGTGATTCTATAGTAAATTTTGAGATCAGTTTCAATATGTTTCAAGTACTTTGAAGTCATTCGAAGGTATATTATTGAAAGAAGTAGGATAAGGACATGGTTCATTACATTAAAATAACAATTTATTATCAAGATTTCAGACACTCTTTAATGAACAATTAAAAATACAAATTTATCTCATAGATTTTCTTGATTCAATTAAAAGTGTATTTAGAATAGAAAATTGAAAATCAGAATATACAATAGGTATAACCACTCACACAATATATATGAATAAATAACCACGTATTTAACACAAAAAGCTTCCTCTTAATTGTAGGTCTACATTGCAATTATATTACAAACTACCACCCATACCTTGAGGCAAGATGTGGGGATACCAACCTTTTTCATCATTATATAAAGAAAAGGTGCTCCAACTCGGGTCTTGAAAGTGAAATATTTCCAGGGTCACTTTTTGAGTCCAGAGTCCCAATTGCCTGAAGTGCAACTATCGCTTCTATATCTAACTATTTGAAACAACAATATTCAACAATGCTATACACAGCTCAGTAGAATTGTAATGTTGGTAGCTGCATTTATTTTTTACGAAGGTGATAGATTTTGTAAGTTCAACAATGCCACCAATACCGTAGCCACTCTTTTCTACATCTAGTTCACAAGGGAATCCGCTAAAACGCGACGGCAATTGAGACCTTTAGCTCTTAACTGACCGCAAGAAGTATGCCCTATGAACCATGAACTATAGCATATGCAGTGCACACAAAAGAAACACAGACAAAGCTCTATAAGACTGGGATGGAGTCTTCACTATTTTTTTTGGCTTCAACCTATCTTAATGAATTCTCATGCCATCTTGAAATCAAACATTTTCACTTCTATAAATATCCTCTCCCACACACAAGCACTGCTTATGTGGGTATTCCATTACTTATTTTATACGTATTTTAAAAGACTATTATTTTAGATTACTATTATTTACTGTTCATGTATAAATCATCCACTATATATATGTAATACATTTTTATAATTATGTTATAATTATGTATATGTAACCTTTGAGTATCAATAACAATTGTTGTGTAGTTGGTAGCCATAGGTCTAACTCATGTAATTTACATTCGGAATAAATTGAAATTGAATTGAATTGAATTGAATAACAATCCTATACAATAACTACCACAAAAAGTCTATCAAATTCTATTCAATCACAAAAGGAACTTCTAACTCTGATTTTTTCTTTGTTACTTTTGTCTTCTATTATAAAAATAAAGGGGCTCATTTTCCATCATCTCATTCATGATTCACTGCCACCAATAGATCTTAGTTTTCATTTCACAGTGTGCCGTTGAACCGATTATGAATGAATAAGAATCACATCTTGCCAGCGTTTCGTCTCTGTCGCACCTGAAGCCACTTCACCTGAAACAACAAGAACAACAACATCAGATAGACAGACACGAGACTTCACCAGAAGTGCGATCACACAGCCCCACAGACATACAGACAAGACATTTCATTTCCTCCCGTCTATCCGTGCCCTGCTATCAGAATATCTCAAATTTACAAATGAACATATTTTCTTGTGAGGAGAGAGAGAGAGAGAGAGAGAGAGAGAGAGAGAGGAGAGAGAGACAAGAGAGAGAGAGAGAGAGAGAGAGAGAGAGAGAGATATGCAAAATCTACATGGTTAGGGGTTGTCAATTGTTATCCCAATATGCTCTCTCTTTAGCAAAAATATGAACAAAAATGTGAGGCTGATAATATAATTATAGGCCTAGATGCAATTACTTTTGAATACTAAAATACTAACAAGGCTGTTGAAAATTGCTCGGCATAAAATTAGGTCTTTGCCCATAACAGAAATAAGGCCAATAACGTGAGACACACAACGTCACGTCGATGATGGGGAATGGTCACATTTCACCCTGAAAAATTTTGGAATTTTTTTCAATTTTGAAGGAATTTAAAGTGATTTTATGGACTCATAAGATATTAAGTGTACTGGCCCTCCCTTGTGGTACAATAGGTACGGCTTCGTGCCCTGTGCACGCTGATGATAAACACATGATGTCTAAATGTAGGTCTGTTGATGTTGTTCTGGTAGAAATATGTGAACGACATCAGAACTGTTTGCGAGGTGAAAAAAACTTCTCTTGGCTATCAAAACAGTTGGGATAGTAATGCAATGCTTTGTTTTTAGAGATGGTGCTGAGAGCATGCAAAATAGTTTGTAAATTTATTTCATAGTATGGGGACCTTAAAATATGATTTGATACTGTTTTGCTCATTTTGGTACCTTCCTGCATTAGTGCTTAAATTTAATTCTAGCATTTGATGGGCCAACTGAAAATGTTCTTATTTCAGCATTAAACTTGAATGAGCCTTTTTCAAAGCTTTGAGTCATTTTCAGAAAGTGGGTGAACTTCTACAAAATTTCTATGAAATGTAAATGATACTAAAATCAATTTTTCCACAGTAATTTCTTATTTTCCTGTACAGATCAATTCCGTCCACACGATTTCCATTCCATTCAAGATCTTATGATATCGTTCTGGCTTTGGGAAAACACATTTCCTCTTTTCAATCATATTTTAAATCAAGTTTAAGATCTGCTTTTTTTCTATTGAGATACTGAAATATCACTTTTCTGTGATTTGTTTCTACTTATTTTGCTTATTTGGGCACTTTGATGTTGCTTATACTGCTCACTTCAGTATTTAATAGCGCTTATTTCAGGTTATGATATACCAAGTTTCTCTACAAAGTGTTACAAATATACTGTTCTAGTCTCCCTAGTAATGATTCCTGGTCAGACTGTAGAGTTACAGCGAAGGAGAGTGAAGACTTACGCCGCGCCATGTAGCCGGCTCCTCCACATCCTGGTTCCCTGATCTCTGCCTTGAACCAGCTGTGTTGTCAGCTACCAGGATCCGCACACCTGAGAACAGTCACAGGATCAAGATGAACCTCAAGCTCTCAGGGCAAAAAGTCCTTGTCAGGGATATGATCTATTAATCATGACAAAACGTTGGCAGTGAATGATGCAAAATAAGGCAATAATTAACAAAAACGCTTCGAGTTAAACTTCATAATTGAAAGAAAGATGGAAAGATCAATTCATTTATTCATTTTTATTTGGTTCAACAATGCACTGTATTGATGACCATGATCTATTGGCATCAGTGATTGATATATTAGATGGTAGGATGATGAGATATTTTATTAGGTGTTTTGGATGGTGGGAAGGAGACGGTCGTGGCCTGTTGTTAAGAAAGCATCCCAGTATTGACCTGAATGACAGAGGGAAACCACGAAATACCTCGGTCAGGATGGTCGACCATGGCGGGAATCGAACCCTGGTCTCCTAAATGACGGTTCAGGGTGCTAGCCACTCAACCACCTGTCTCGTTGGAAAGATTAATCAAGCAGAACAAGTAACAAGGTCTGACATTTTGTGTGACTATTTAGTATTTTTACCGCACCATGGAATATGCAATTAACAATAACCTAATGTGAACGTTCACTACCCTGACAACACTAGAACTCCTGAGGAGGTACTGAGCCACTCACGTTGGGCATTCTGCGCGCCTGAAGAGCGCCTTGGGACTTCCCCTCTAATTAGGGTATATGGACTGACATAATTGGAAAGACGCCACCAACAGCTAGATTATTTGGGGATAATGATAGTTTATTGGCATGTACAAATTGACCCATGCCTTGTGCAAAGCTCTAACCCATTTGACTTTACTTTCTAAAGCAGTGTCTTAGTTCCCTGAGCCAGGAGAGCAGAAAATACTATCCAATACCAGGCTATGGTGGGTACACTTTTTATATGCAAATCAATCAACAATTCCGCTGCTGAAAAATTGAAAATGTAGGAACTGTCTCGGTATTAGCGTAGGCTACAGAGAGAAACCACGAAAAATCACTTTCAAGATGAACGGTGGCAAGGATAGAAACAAGGCCTTCTGATTAACTCTTTACCTTATCTCTCCGAGTTGGTTTTTATTACCAAAATGAAGTGGGACTATAAAAATATTGATATATTTGGTTATCAATTATTTCAAGTTGATTATTAGAATCCTATCTGAAATATTCGATGTTATATATCTGGTGATAATTGATATTGGGCCAATGGTTAGGGCCCATGCACCGATCATGAAAATTGTATCAACTTGAATAATCATTACCGCGCGGTCAAGCGTTTCTGGTTTGTAAGTCAGCTATGCTCGAGCTGTTGTATTACCATTACTAACGGAAAGTATCGGCAGTGTTGTCAACGTGTCTAGGTTCGTAGCGCCGCAATCGCTCCACGCTGTCGCGACACGATGTTACGCCTGAACTCCTCTCACTCGAGCACGCCAGATGTTTACGCTGGCGTAGAACGCTGCCTTCCAGCTGCAAACAATTTCCCTGCAAGAGTTGAACACAGCGTTAGCACATTGCGGCTAGAATTCCCGCTTTGCTCTTCATTATACTGGGTATTCACGACTGATAATATGATAATACGTATTACTGATAATAGATCAATGATATTTATTGGCGTCGGTGAATGAAGGATAAGGTGATGGGAAAATGAGATAACAGGTGTTTTATTAGGTGTTCTGGATGGTGGGAAGGAAACAGTTATGACCTCATAGTAAGGAACCATCCCATTCTTCACCTATTGACAAGAGGGAAACCCCGACGCATCTTAGTCAGGATGTTCCATCGACCATGGCAGGAATTGAGGCCGTCTCCTAAATGACGGTTCAGCGTGCTAGCCACTGAGCAAGAATACTGAATCTCTACAACATGGAAATTCTATCCAATCGAAACTCTTTCCCTTGTATTTATAAATTCTGAAACAATTAATAATAAGATTGTACTCCATGGGAATGAGTCCAAAATGAAACTCTTCATGTTGGAAAGTCTTCCACCACACAACTCTGTGACATAATAAATCAAGAAATAAAACTCGTATTTACTGAAACTCTACCCCATGGGAAATCGTCCTTGATATTATTACATTTGATTATTTTGCAAGTATTCGCATCTGAAACTCTACCATTTGCCAGCTCTTCTCAATTGAAGCTACCACCGAGTGTGTTGCCTGAAGTCTAGCCGCAGTCGCTTCACAAGATAATGAAACATCGGTAGAATAAAGCAGAAGAGGTCAGCTGTTTTACTATTAGTTAGATCAGGTGAGTTGGATCATGTCAGAGCAGTTTAGTCGCCATTATGCCAGTAGAAAATGTTTATCCTCGAAAATGTCAAGATTCATCTAATAATTATATCCCAGAAAAAAGATACTCTGCCCATTTTTCCTCGCAATGTAGCCATTCAACTGAAAATTAAATCCTCCGAATGAAATAGAAGTCAATTATTTTGTGAAGCGACTGAATGAAACCGCCGGGCAATTCACACGACGTTGGCTCTCTTTGACACTAGTCACGTGTCAAAGAGTTGCCATGAGAGTATCTTACATCTTCAAGACTTTTGGAATCTCTTGGTCATCTTGTAATTTGTACCAAAGTTATTTTCGTAAATATCTTTGTCCAATTCTGCACCTATTAGCCAATAGATTCTAGAGTTACCATTTTTACAGCACCTATAAAATGTAGTGAAGCACATTCCCAACTTGTTTATTTTGAATATAATATATGGGAAGTAAATTTGAAATACGTTTTTAATGGATAGTTTATTCATCAAACAAAAAGACACTCTACCCTCTCTGTCACAAACTGTCCCAATTCTCTCCCCTCCCAAAATGTCATTGATGTTATTCAATCGAATGTAATCATGTTGCTGACTCTTTTTGTTATGTTATCCACCTAATTCTATGTAGAGAATAAAATACTGGGTTGTTACAGGCATCTACCTGCTGTCACAGTTATTGAGGTAGGCCTACTTATATTCATCAGAATTCAATGTTCATACAAAAACAACAAGTGGTTTTCAATGTGGGTTCCTTTCTATGACTACCATCTATTTACAATAACACCAATCCAATACTTACCATACTCTGCACTTCTGTCCTCTATTCGTGTAATCTGAATTGTTCAGTGGATGTGATGGTATAATACATCAGTGTCAGATATGGACATATTACATACTTTAATTCAAAGTCAGTCTTATATAGTCTTCTTGACCCCCAAATAACCAAGCTGTTGGTGGGGTCGTTGAGCAAACAATAATCATAATCATTATAATTTATTATTCTTTTTAAGAATTTAGAGATCCACAGAAAAAGTGCAAGTGACCGAGAAGTCGAGAACTAAGTGTGAAAACTCTGAACAAAATGAATTGGGTTCACATTTATGAACTTTAAAGAAATACAAAAATAATCCAAATGACGAATCGATACGGGTTCACTAAATATTACGTCTCAATTATTTTCAAACTACTCTATTACAGTTGGGTTATCTCTGTAAAATCAATCAATGAATGAACTAGCATGCCTAATGAGTAAATAATTACCAAAGTGTTATACCGACCATACCAATAATTACAGAATATACTTCTTACACTACTAATAGTTAAGTGAAAAAGGCAACAAATATCTGTCAATAAATCATACAGTACCGGTACAGTTATTTATAACTTGAGTGTATAAAACAAACATGAGCCTACTGCTCTAGATACAACAATACCTATACTATATAACAAATGTATACGCTCAATTACAGCTTATGTTATGGTAATTTTTCACAATACAGTATAACTTGTGCGCTGACCAGGGTTATAAGTGTTCTCACGCGTGCATTGCAGGTTGATCGTTGCAAAACATCTCCGTACCATAAATAATGTGAGTTCATCATTACAAATTATGTTTTATATCATACATAATTAACTTATAAATTATTAACATAGTAGGGGGCCTACACTACACACACACAGTACAGTCTATGACCAACAATATATAATATAGGCTATAAAACTTCAGTGTTTATTCAAATCTATACAATATATGACCTTTTCCACAGAATGTTGAATAGTAATCGACTTTTAAAATGGTATGCGACTTATTGTCCTCAATTGCTTATCCTGTTGCCCTCCTGGCTCAGTCAACTAAGGAACTGCCTTAGAAACGAAGCGAAGTCGGGCGTGGATTCGAGTCACTCATAAGTCATAAGGCATGGGGTTTTATAAACATCATGCATCTATCATCTGCCTATTTTTACCCCGAAATCACCGAGCTGTTGGTGGGGTTGTTAAGCAAACAACGGTCAATTGCTTACTTAGCCTACCCCCTCAAATGTCGCACTTCAACATTTGTACGTCAAAACTATTTGGGCTCATTTAATTTACAATTCAATCTTTTTCATAGTTAGTATGGCCCTTAAGAACTTCCCTGTAATTCAGCAGTTTGCAATATATTGTGTAACAGCTGTTTCGTTGTTGAAACACTGTTATCGGTTTTATGCGGTGTCTGTATTTTTTCGATTACAAAAATCAAACCAGTCCCGGTATAGGCCTACATAAAGACCAAAATAAGTGCTAAGGATTCAATCTTCATGATATGTATACCGACGTAACTAAATCCTTAGAACCAGATCTTGAAATTAACAGCAGGTCGGTCGCCCGAGGCTGCTTATATTGGTGTTTTACGGTAATCTATTTTCTCAACAAAGTAAATGACGAATATCAAATGTTATTGAAATATAGGCCCAATGGAATATAAGTGAATAAGTAATGAACGAATATATGGAGACATACAACGGTACTATACCAAAATCAAATGAGGTTTTGGTATGAGGTCTGAAAGATTTCTTAAAATTTCAAATTGCAACCTTCAAAGTCAAAAGCCATGACAAATCAAGTCCGGTAAGTCAATGAGCCTACTATTGCTAGGACTATGTTCAAGAAAAGTGCCTCTTGAACCTACGAAGGCCCAAGTCTATAAATTCTGAGGAATTTTATTGTAAGATTTGAATAATCAGATATTGCCGGCTATCTGAATAAGCTGCAGACTACCGTTGAATAAAACCAGTAGCCCGGAGAAACACTGAATGTCAATTTCAAGCACTAACTGCAACACTATTTGAATCCAGGCCTATATTAGTTTGGTGATGAATCAAATCGCATCAGGTTCCAAACAACAGAGAAGCTGGACTAACAATAAGTAGCATTACGCATCTCGAAGTGGTTTAATGAATAATAAATAACAAGAGACCAGTTGTTGGAGATTCATTTTATTCTCTTGTCAACGTACGTAACAGTCCCCTCAAAGTCTACACATTTCCCAATGCGGCTCGTGCTGGGGTAAGTCCGACCCGGCCTTCTTTTCCTCACGCGTTTAGGCCCACTTTGACAAACGTCTGCGGGATTCTCAACTTCCGACGGCTCCTCCAAACTCACGACACAGTTAAACCCATATTCGGAATTGTCTTCAACTATGTTTGAACTATGGTCATCAGCTACACTCTTGGATTCCTCGCTTGAAACAACAAACTGTTGAAACTGTAGAGACTTTTCCATCAGTTCTTTTGCACATTTCTCCAACGTCTCAAGTACTTTCATGTCGTCACATTGGTACGTGATATTATTAATCGTATTTAAGTAATCGTTTATGTTCAGTCGCACTGCGTCCTTGTCTTTCTCTGCAGCATCCCCCTCGTGGTCCCCACTATAACACATGACGTCATCAGCCGTTACATAGTCTGTGACGTCAACACTACTGTTCTCTAGCCGTCCCTCCTCGTATTCCGCGACGTGCTGTGTCGCGTCCACACCTACATTCATCTCCTCACAAGTCACAAAGTCCCGCGTAACGGACCGACGCTCCAACGAGGCTTTACGGATATGGAAATGCATGTTCTTAGTCGTCGGATAGAAAGCAGAGTTCAGTCGACTCGGTTTCGTCTCGAGGGATTTGAATTTGTCGTCAACAAACTGATCAAGCAAGGGTTTGATTTGTTTGGACGTGTTGAGCCCAAGGTGGACCAATCGGTGTATTTCTTTGACAAGGTCGGGGTGGATGGCCTGCGTGATCTGAGCAGAGTCGACGCTGTGGGAGTGGCTGTTCTCGTGGGAAACTATCACATAGTATCGCAGGATGGTGAACAACGGACGGGAAGAGGCGACCGCTTCATTGATTCCTTTTTTCACCTGCAAAAGTTAGCGTAGGTCAAAGGTTTATTATTTTATAGATCCTTCGAAAACAATGAGCCATCTATCGGTGACTTCTGAAGTGGATGGAGATCTTGATAAGCCTGTTCGAATGTCTTATGCCACAGCTGCCATTCGGTATAAACGATCTGTATTTATGCTGTAGAGTGAAGTTATTTACTTGCGATAGATTAGAAGTTACAAATTACAACATTGGAACTAAGAGCTGTTGGTATAAAGATCTATTCATCAAATAACTTCATTTACCGGTACAGGTAACGAGATAAAATTGGCAGTGGCCGATAGTGATTTCCATTTTTTCTGCCTTGAATTAAAATTATGTGAAACATATCTTATCTAGACTTAATAATACTGGCCCTAAGAGATCTACATTAATAATATATAATATTAATAATAATAATTGTTTTTATTATCGGTGCCTGTACCGTCATTCGACGGTATGGCGACTATATGGCAACATTCCGTCAGAGTTAATGAAATAAGAAATAACGTGCGCCAATGTTGGTGTTTTGCCATTAGGAAGCAGACTGATATTTAACACACCTACTACAATACCCAGATTGCAATACCACTGATCTTGGCTGCAAGAAAACGGTATAGCAGGCAGTGGCCATCTGTGCGTAGAATTATTGAAAAGGCCAAAATTTTAGATAATTTTGTTGGATTAGCGTAGGCCTAATAATTTCATAGACACATAGGCCTACAGCATATACCTCCATGTATTATTTGCCTGTAACTAGGTATCAATCTTTACTCCTCAAGGGAATACAAATCTACTGTCCATCACGGAAGTTTCTTCAGGAACGAATTGAACTGATTATATTTTGACAAAGGAGAGAAGTTTTTTTTTTTCAAGAAGACAAAAGCGAATTGAAAAGAATAAACATGAACGTCGGAGAAGAACAAAGTCCTTTTTCCCTCTACACAAGTAAATTTTCAAGTAGAAGAAGCAAAGAATGTTTGGAAGAAAAGAAGGGAATAAGAAGAAGAAAGAGAAGATATATTCAAAGAGGAGATTGAAAACTTTTCTCCCAACACGACTTTAGCATTGTTCTTCATTTCTCCACTCATCACTATAATTGTTACCGTGCGTTGACCTGTTCAAACAATCCTTCATCCTTTGCCTCTGTAGCGAAACAACGGCTTTGAGTCGAGTCTATGATGCTAATAAAAATGAACAAATATTTCACTTCGATTCAGCGTTGCTGTCAATGACAACAATTTGAACTCGATGTCAGGTTCAAGAAATAACTGATTTTTTCAGCTCGAGAACTGTCGTTGAAGTGGAACATTTCAACATGGCAAGATAATTACCATTTACTAACATTGATGTTCGACATCATGAAGTAGGCCTAACATCAATGAATTGTATTTTCAGAATTGATCAAACAATAGGCCCAGTCAATTATTTTTATATCAATTTAACCAATTCTGAGAAATATCATTTTGAAGTTTCTAAAAACTATAAGATTTGGCTGGGCGGAAAATTTTGAAAAATGAAATGCCTCTAAAAAAATTAATTCTTCCTGAATGTGAACACAATGATGATACATTACTACAATTTTGTATGCAATTCGAATCAGTCATTTCGGAGAAAATAATTGAATTAATGTTTTTCATTCAACAAATAGATTAGATTGAAATAATAACACAACCACGATGTAGTGATGCCAACCTATTGTATCATAATATAAAGGAGATGGCCCAACTCACATACCGATAGCACGGAAAGCATTTGTTGTTTCTTGCGGTCATTTCAGAGCCAATTGTCCTGATTGCCTGTCAAGATTTAGCCGACCACCTTGTGAAGTAGATGTAGATAAGAGTGGCTACGGTACCGGCGGCATTATTCAACTCACAAAATCCATGATTCTCATAATTTACTGGGCCGAGTACCGGTATAACATTGTTGGGTATTGTTGTTTTAAGTAGTTCGATATAAAAGCGATAGTTGCGCTACAGACAATCAGGACGCTGGACTCAGATTCTGACCGCGGATATACTTCACTTTCAAGACCAGAGTTGGATCACCTTCTTTATATTATGATAAAATAGGTTGGTATCACTGCATTGTGGCAGAACCATTGCTGAGATTCACTGCTCTCTAGATGTAATATTTGCCTGATGAAGTATATTTTATATGAGTCAAGGTGTGTAGAATACCAGTGTCAATAAGGTAGGAAAGGTAGAACTACTTTAACGACTCTGATCATACCAAGTATTCAGATATCTCGCTCATCTTACAACGCAGCATTATGCTGCGTTTGCCTAGTATTGAATTGCTACTAAACGATTGATTTTAATGATAGATCAATGATTAGTGATTGAAAGTATTAAAAATGATAATAAGTGGTATCAGTAATAATTACCTGACCTAACACTTTGTTTAGTTGAGCCTTATAATTATAATCATGATAATTACTTGGTAAATTCAGTAGAACAATTAATAGCCAACTACATTGTTGAACAGGCCTATTGTTGATATATAAATATATATATAGAGATTCAAGTGAAGCTGCCACTGCCGGCAAAGCCGTGAAGTGAAGCCGTGAAGTGAAAGGCTGGGTGAAGCTGCCGGTAGCTCAGTCAGCTGAGGCACCGCTTTAGGAGCTGAAGCCACCATTGGGCATGGGTACAATTCCTGCATCAGGCATGGGTTTTTGTAAACGTCCTTTCACTCATCATCACTTCAGCTAAATGACCTCGCTGTTGATGCGTCTTAAAACCCCAATATTCATTCATTCATTCAGTTTCCTAATCACCTGCTCATTCGTAACCCCGTATAACCTAGCTGTCGGTGGGGTCTTCAATCATTATTTATATGGTTGGTGAGTGACGTCTGTAGAGGCACTATAAAGTCTACTAACCTTGGCTCGACCAAGCCGATTGCTTGGCCTATCGATGATGTAGTCAGGGTAATATCTGATGCATCTTATTCGCATGAACGCAGGGCAGTCAAGTTTCTTCGTATCGAAGTAGCGAGTTCGCTTCCTGCTAGGATTCACATTGTCGCGCTGGAATTAATTTCAAATGATCAGCGATGAGATCAATAATCAATCAAGCAATCGTCAATGATCACCAATGAAGCAGGCACGTAAACACATAAACCAGGGGCGGACTGGGTGAAAAGGGGCCGGGCGGTGATCAAAATGGAAGCTTGGAGAGAAAAAAGTAGCACAATGAATTTTAGCGATAACAGAAAGTCTGAGCAATAGAATAAGAGTTTGAAATTGAATCTTGAATAGATTGAATTGATTAAAATTGAATAAACGAGTATAACGATGCACTGTAGGTCCACTGATGACCTAGATCTAAAGGCGTCAGTGAATGATGAATGAAATGATGGGAATGAAAGGTTATTTTATTAGGTGTTTTTGGATAATTTGTATTGCTTGGGTTTAAAGACGCCCTGTACTGATAACTAAGATCTATTGGTGTTGGTGGATGATGTTATGAGATAATGAGATCAGTGTTTTTGGATGTGACCGGTAGAGAAAAGGAGTTGATTGTAGCATGTTTCCCTTCCCCTTCCATCTTTCATCACCGGCTTCGGCCATCTTTCTAGTCTGTACAGTTACAGGGGAGAAAATCTATTCTATTTTCCTGCTAGGGGTCGAGGTTCAAGTCCTTGATAAAGCATGGTTTTGTTGCCCGTACAGCTCCTGGTAGATAGTGAATGGCATTTTTCTTCATTTCATGGTACTATAGGTCTTGGTTCAATTCCAAGAAAAGGCTAGAGATTTTGTACCTGTCATTCATTTCTGTCTCTGATCTGTACTTTATTGTCCTCATTCTCAGAGGAAAATGATCTAGGCCTACATCACTTGATCCATTTTGCACTTTACGAGTAAAATTTAGCTACATTCAATATTGATGAAAATTAATATTTCAATAGGTCTATATTCCAATCAATATTTGTTGTAGAAATGATGATATCATTTGCAGTTTTTCTGTCAAACTGTAATCCTAGTCTTTATTACATTACCATAGGCCTAAAACAGTTTGTAAGCCTGCTGGTATCTTTCCTGCCCATGTGCCCCTTGAGACATTGAATACTATAGACCTATATTCGATGCTAGAGGCAGAGTACCGGTATAATACTTACAAGTTCGTTACATTGTTGACGTTTATTCCTGTAATAGTTTGGGCCTTGAGAGCACTGTAGCATTGTGCTTGCTAAGATGGTGAACGGAGATCCAAAGAAGTCAATAGAACGAGAGTCGCCGGTCATATGCTGGAACTTGAGCCCAACTGACCCTTCGGAAACTGAAATTAATAGTTCAATTTCATCAAACACTAGTATGGTACTACAGCTAATCCATTACATAATGCATAGCTTTAAGAAAGAGTTGAATAAAAATAAACATTTTGTTACGGTAGGGGCCTACGCCTACCGTACTAGAAAAGCTTTGCATTGATAGACTACATGAGCAACGAGGTTTAAAAATGTAGGCATCGACACGTATAGAAATAGGCAGAGGCCTATGAAGGGCGTATTGGGTTTCAAGGATGCACTGTAGGCCCAGGCCATAATTATTGTCTATTAGCGTTGCATAAATGATCATTGGGATACTTGATTGATGCAATTTTATCAATGATGCAATGAAGGTTTCTTAGGTAAGAGTCTCAACCACGTGAGATAATGAGCAAATAGTTTAGTTGTAATTTTTGCTTACTAGGCCTAGCGTGTACCCGACACCAGTCACCGATAATCTGCCTGCCGGCGGTATACGCAAGGTTTGGACACTAACCTAACCTTAAAAACCTAACCTACTATCTGCAACCTGGCTTTTTCCACATAATTAACCATGTTCCTTTTAGATATAAACTCAGGAGGAGTCAATTGAAAAAAAAAATTAATCACAAGCAGGATGCGATAAGAGCTCCCTGGCAAGGGAGTCAAGTGTGCTAACCACTGAGCTGCAGTAATCACATTGCTTGGAAGTGTTATTTTGGCCATTTGACTACCTAGGTACTTCGGTGGATGAGACACCTAGGCCTAGTGGCGAAGAGTTCAACTATTTTGTCTTGCCCTCATGTCTCCCGTGTGTAAGTTGGGTAATGGTTGACTATAGTGGGAAGGAAGCGGTCGTGGCCCATATTGTAATTACCGGTAGACCTATCTGTTTTTGCGTAGACCTAGTTAACGTCATCAATATAAATGCTCAAGCCTAGGCATTGAGTATATATATATATATAGGCCTATAAATAAACTCAATGGCCTAGGCCTAGGCCTAGTAATACATAAACAAAATCCTAGGCCCCTAGGCATTGAGTTATAAACTCGATGCCCTAGGCCTAGGCCTACAAAACAAGCCTAGCTAGGCCCTAAGGCTTAATATTATAATAAAATCATTTCACTAGACCTACCTTTCTTTCCTCGTTTAGATTTAGGCTTATTGCTGCACCTTACAGAATATGAGTGTCCAAGTGCTTTAATAGAGTCCATCAGATCCTGATAACACTCTTCTGTATCGACATAACCTGAAAAAACACTTTCACTATCGTTATTTTTAAAGTCACTTAACCTTTCTTTCATTAATGTGTCGAACCCACTACTGTTACACGCCATGTTACAGCTAATCCAACGCTATAATTCTTAGGTCTTGTGCTGAACAAACTATTAATGATTATCTGTCTACATTAACTTAAACTGACAAACTTCATTGCAAACATTGACCAGCTTCAACTTCCAGCTGTGGTGCCTGTGGGTAGTGGGTACGCCTGCTGTCACTAACAAACCAAACGGAAGAGAAGAGCCGAAGTGCGATCGTTTGGCCATGCCTCATAAGCCATGCGAATATTTAATCGACTTTATAATATTCAACGAGATCAATAGTTCGACGTTAAAAAAATAGCTCATCCCAAAACATCGTAATTCGTGAAAATAGCTTGAATGTTCAATTTGAAAACCAGAAACAGTTTGAAGTGGCAGCATTTGAACCAGATCCCGGTCATCCAATGCGCTGGGAATTCTTGCCGACACGAAGCGTTCGTGGGAATAGTCTTGGACTGCTGTTGAACAACACATTCCCATTTTGCTGTTTTGGCATCCCTTACTTGTTGAAAAGGCATGTTAACAAATATGAAATTGATAACATACATCTTCAGATGCTTTTATTTTGGCACAATCGTGTAGTACGATTCTATTGTTGAGTATTGGTCATTCTGATTTCTGAACTCGCATTATGTTATCCCATTATGACCAAGTCCATTTAGAACTCATTATACTTTGTTTTACATCATTTTCTAATGAAAAGTGTGATGACCATCTGTTTTTGACGGAATGCAAATGTGTCCATTTCTCAATAGATTGTTTCATCAACGTTTGGTCGAACGACGTACTGAATCGTAGCGTAGCGTCGGTGAATGCAAGTGAATAGAAAATATTTTGTGTTTAAATGCAAGTGGGAAGGAATCGGTCGTAGCCTGATGATCAAAGACCTTTATATATATTACTTCGTAATAAGACCCGCGACTCCCTAGCGAGCAAAATGACTAACGTTTTGGAAAACTGTTTTACCGTCATGTTTGCTTCTGTGGCGCCATCTCTGGTCCAGTAGGGGAACTAAACCTTCATTTGGCGGCAAAATGGGTGTGGGGGAGAGAATTTCTGAAATGATTTTTCATTTCCATTTTCATTCTTACTATCCACCACTCATTCTATTCAATTAGTACATGACTTTTGAGAATATTATTCAATAAAAAGTATTATCTATTACAATAAGCCACTTATAAAAATACAACCACATAAAATTGTATAAAAATAATAAACTCCAGCAAGTCCAGATGTAGCTGACTACCTATTCATTTTAATTTGTTGGTGTTATTAGATATTAGGTAAATAGCATCGAATTGAAACATGATAATTATGTGATACTATTAATCAATATATAAAATACAATAAATACCAATATTTATTACTCAATTAAAAAATACCAACTCACCAAAATAAGGAAGCCTATAGGATTTTGAGGAGCTCCTAAAGAAATAATACAGAACAGTTTCAAATGTTGGTCAATAATACACATGTTTATTGAATTAAACATAGCGGTACCTAAATTTTACATTCTGACTTGTAACATGACACTTTGACCACAGCAAATTATTGCTGGAACAGTTGCTCACATATTAGAGTGATGTGTAAACCAGTTATGCTCCAAGACACCATTTATTACGACAATTCCATCAGGAAGGATGATTTTGCAAACACTGATATATATTTAATATAATGCAAAAAATATATGAAAACATATAATTCAGTCAACACTGGGATAAGCTGGTATGCTAGGTCACGACAATACTATTATTTATATTGTGATGTAAACCATGAAAGCTCTCATTCAGGCATGCACAGCTAGGCATTAGGCCTACTATTGCAAAGCCATTTAAACATCCGCTAATGGAAGTGTTCTGCAAAATTTACCTAAATAAAAGATTCAAATCTAGCAAGGTGAATTGACTGATTTCACATTCAATGCCCGGCATCCATATATATAATATCAAATGAGAGATGCACCTCACTAGGTCTCAGGCAAAGCCTTAGGGAATTAAAACCAGAACTGAAGAAATTCCTACAGAGTTTGTGAAGTACGACTATTTTCAAAAGTTCGTATCTACGCGCACTCGCCACACATTTCAATCGCATCTTTTCTTGTCTCGTGTCTTTATAGGCCTATCATTTGTGTGGCTCGAACTTGAATTATCGAAATTAGGTCTCAGCTAGCTAGTATCTGCATTGGGAGAGAAGTTCCGAAGGCGTGTAGACAAGAGGCCACAGAAAACCCAAGCGATTTCAATCCGGTCGAAGCATCTGAGAGACAATCTGAGGGCAAAAAAAATAATAAAATACAAATAGGGTCCACAATACACTATTAATCAATATTATTTGATGTTATAACATTATAACAATATCAATATCTACCAATCAATATTGAGAGAAGTGAGCCACTCTGTAGGCCTAACTATTTCTACTTCATGCTAGAGAATGGTGTTCTTATTGCTTCCCCGAGGGATAGAGTTTTACACTTATCACAGCTAGGCTATCATTTGATATTAAATAATCAATCTTGCCAAAAGTATGCCATACAGATACGTGGGCATGTATCACTGTATTCCTCTTTCTCGAAAAATACAGAAAATTGCTCCCACTAAAAGCTAAAAGACCAATTTTACAGTGAGCACTGAGCATTTTACATTGAGAACACAATCATGGCATAGACAAAAGTAGGGGCATTGAGTTTGTAGGGGCCTACCGGTATTATATAATTATTTTGTTGATGATTGTAGGCCTAGTGTGTGTTGACATTATGATATTGGGTAGAATCAAGGCCATAGGCCTATCGCAAAAAGACTCGGACCTGCTAGGACTATAAGATAAATTATAGGCCTAGGCCTGATAATGATGCTATTCATAAAGCTTTAACGAGTAACTCAAATCAGGTCCTTTGAATTTCATCATAACGTTATGATGTACATGATGAACATAACGCTGATAGCCGGACACTACTGGTAAACTAGGCCTATATAGTTTACTTATTCACAAACTTAAAAAGTGGGCCTGGGCCTATGTCACTAAGTTTGTAGCTAGTTTTGTAACACTACAAATACAATGCATGTGTTCATGAATGAGATTGAGAACAAACTAGGAAATAATCGACTAGGCCTAGCCTAGGCCTATTCTGAATGGAATATTCAAGATCTAATATCACTTATAGGACATGAAACTATACTTACTTCATGTTTGTAGATGGTTATTGTAGTATTCAGCTACACAGCTGAATTCTCTTCTTCTCATGCTCGATAAATAAATGTGATTTGAAATATTTCAACACACGCAACTGAAAAAACACCAGCCATTTTCTTGAATTTTGCCACAGTTGAGTGGTTGTCATGGTAACAACGTAAATAAAGATACAGTTCGCGCATTCTGTTGCCCAGTAGGAAAAGTTATTCAACGGTATTTAAAGTGCCGGTAGCTCGATCGTGAAAAAAATGTTGGTATCGTTTGTGATATGGAAGATTCAGGACCGTGCTGATGATGATCCCAATAAGGCTTACGGAATCATGACCCATGGCGGGTATTTAAATACCACCCTTTGCTCGGTACTCAGTTTATTCCGGGGCATGCGCGTACGCAGCCCCGACTACCAAAAATTACACGTCCGAGTAATCTACATTTGAGATCATCGCAGGAGTCAGCCCAACCGAAGTGGAATGGAAGAGCCTCACCCTGGGGGAACCGCCTTGTTGATCACGGTAACCCCTACGCCAGGTAAGTATGCTTAAACTAGGGAAAAGACGAGACCGGCAAAGCTAGTACGAATGACTGGTGCCGCGTAGTTGTGCAAGAAACGATCGCTGCGCATTCTGTTGGCGAGAAAATCCTGCAACTCACGTCACAACCATGGCGTTATTACTGTGGACTGTGGACTGTGGAGTGTAAACAAGAACCAAGAGAAATGTTTTTGTTAGATGAGCGTGGCGAACATTTCCATTTCACAGACCGACAAAATTTGGGCTTGATTTTTTATCTATTTTTTTATTTTGTGCGCGGTCAGGAGAAAAAAACGATCAACTTGAGACTTTTCCTACATATTGATATCATACTAGAATAATTCTGGTATGATCAAAGTGTCTTAATCAATGTGTCTTAATACTGGTTTTATGTGATTATTTTTGTCTTACAATCTTGTACAACTGTCTACTTTTTTCGCCACTTGATGTAACTTGATTGCCCAAAATTAAAATTAATAGTAATCAAAGATACCTTACACTTTGCAAGTAGAATGTAACAAATCACTCAATGTTTTGCTTTTTTCTTTCTACTTCAAAAAATATTATTACTTCTAATGTTTGAGAAATACGTCCGAATTTGAATTGTACTTATATCTCACTATTCTCACCCACAGTTAAGCCTTTTTGAAGGGCTTTGTGGATGTTTTCACTGTCGTAATTGTGTTCTTCTTTCTGTATCAGTGTATGTCACCATGCAGTTTGAAGATGGTGGCGACACCTGTTCCATTCGAAAGCAGCACTTATTCCGTTCGGCCTCCAAAACACAAGTCTATAAGCTATGATGAACAGGACCTAACTCATTTATTTTCGAATGTCACTTATTCCAGTTGGCTTCTGACCCCCTCATATATATATATATATCAATGTGTTGAAAAGTCTCAAGTTCATTGTTTTTTCTCCTGACCGCGCAAAAAATTGAAGAAAAATAAAATTAACCCTAATTATAGGTTGGCAATATTCTTAGGAGAATTGATTCGACGGTTTTTCCGAAAAGAAATCATAAAGTTGAAAAATAACCCTGATGAAAAAAAATTGAGAGACAAGAGTTCTTCAAAAGCTCTCAAATTTTCACTAAATATGAAGAATACTATTATATACACATTTTCAGAGATTTTGCAACCATCGGATCAGAAATAATGAAGAAAATGCATTTTCACATCAAACAGAGCTATTGAAGGAAACCTATAAGGAAACTGGAAACCTATCATTTTATAAAACAATATGAAAAAAGTGGTTTTTGGGACCTTATAAATAAAATTAGTATTAGAATTAATTGACAATTAGGCCTATTAATGATGAAGTAATAGTTGATAATTATTAAGACGATATTATTAAGTATATTGTAACATTATTGTAGATAGCCTATGTTATATTTGTACTGTATTTATATGACTGTATGAATTTGTATGATTAGATATAGGTAATATATTTGTCTTATTGTTTTCAAGCTTAGAGAAAATATCAGGTAACATTGTATTTGTTTGTAAATACTAAATAGCACATTTTTACTAGTAAAACTAATTACCACTAATATAAAACATAAAATTTCAACTTCTCACAGTATATATATAATGCAGTCAATATTAATTACAAAGAAACGTCTTCATAGTCAAACTTTGAATAAAAACATATATGAATGAACATGATACCAGGCAGAAAGAAAATCTTAATTCTAAAAAATATCGATCCAAATTAACACAAATCAACTCTTGTTAGACGAGCTTTAGCGAGGATTCAATTTGACATACTGAAAAAAATTGGTGTTCGTTTTTATGTTTTTTTTTTTTTTTTTTTTTTTTGTTTTTATGTTTTTTTGTCGGTTCTCCACAGGTCAAACGGCTACAGCTATCAACTTCAAACTTTTTTTCGTGATGGTTCCTCATCTAACTTAGATCTGTATAGTTTTGTGGCATTATCAAGTGGTAACTTTTTTTTTTATGAATTTTAGAAATTTCAAAAATCCCCATTAGAATAACCCGGAGGAAAATACTTGAAAAATCAAAATTTTTCAAGACCTCTCAAATTTTCGCCGAATATAAAGGAAACTATTAAGCACATTTTGAGAGATTTTTCGCATCAATCGGATGAGAAATAACGAAGAAAACTTATTTATAAAGCATTTTCCAATCAATTTAGGCTATTACGGGAACCAATTAAATCTATAGCAACAAGTGTCACCAATTGATTCAAAACGATTGAAATTAATGAAGAGGAAGGCCGTGACATAACTGATTCTCGTGAGGTTTTTGAACGTTTGGAGTGATCCAAGGTCTGTAGATGTAGATTGGGTTGACAAATTATTTTTCATTCTAGATTTCTATACCCCTAAGCTCGTCTAACAACGCGCATCCCGCGTTTTCCTAGTTATATAAATGAAAAATTATATAATAAACTCCCAAGTTATATCAAATTAATGAAAAATCTGAAACTTTTCAACACAGATTGAAATGTCTTTTAACACGAAAAGCATATTATATTATAGAGGAATATCTTGCTGGTCAAAATTCAAGTTGATGCAAACATAATCAGAATCATGGATGAATCTACAAAGCAATCAAAATAACTCATTTCATCATTCAAATTACAATTTACAATAAATTACAGTCACAATTTAATTTGGTTTTTCTTATTCATCATTAATGTCTTTTTCTAGATTAATTACATTTAATGTATCATTGTCTATCATTGTTGCATGGAATAATATAATATTTAATATGATTCTAGTTTCGTGGGGTGGGGTGGGGTGGGGTGAGATATTTGGTTTATTGTAATTAATTTTTTTTATTATTATTAGAGAATATTGCAAACATTGGAAATGAAATTTGTAAGGAGTGTGTTGGGTGTGAGTAAAATGGATAAAGTAAGGAGTAAAACAATAAGGAGGGAATTGGAAGTGGATGGATTGAGTTACAGAATGGGAAGGGAGAGACTACGGTGGTATGGTCACATGCGAAGGATGGACAGTGAACGAACACCGAGGCGGGAATCTGAAAGGGGAACAGTCGGAATAAAGAGGAGAAGAGGAAGACCAAGGATGAGGTGGGAAGAAGTGATAAGGTTAGATGTAGAAGAAAGAAGAGAATCGTGTGAGAGTGTGAAGGATGAAGAGTGGGGAGCTTGTGGAGAGAGTGGAAGATGGTGAGGGGGTGGTGTGCCTGGCGAGCACAGCATCGAAGTGATTGGCCAACTACAGGCGACAGACGCCATGAATGTCCGGCGGAGCACGCGAGACACGGAAACTAGACAGAGAGGGCAGACACTCAAAGAAAGCATTGGACCAGCCTCGAATCAGCTGATCAGAGAGAGGGTCATCGCATGGAATCTGGGGGAACCACAATTGCTGCATGACAAAAGGGGTGAGAAATCCAAAAGGATCGCATATCCTTGCAATGTACAAGAGCCCAGTGGCTTGAGAGATGTGATGTGAGCCAGGTTTCAACAGAATCTGTGCTTCCGTTTGACACAACAATAGCATGCAAGGAATACTACACAGTACCTTTTGTATGTGTTATATTCGATATATTTCCTAATTGGGTGAACAAAACAAAATATGTGAATTGAAATGATCAAACGTTATTTGTTTTTTCAATTGTTAGGTAACAACGGAGGTGATATTCGTAGTCCTGCTTCACAAAAACCAACAGAGTACATAATATGTTACAGAATATGTTTTATTAAAAAATAATTATGTATAAATAACTAAAAATAACAGTACCAATGAAAATCAGGATTCATCTGAATCTATTTCATCCCAATTTATGTGAATATTTCTCCTGAAAAGACCGTCCGCTTTCTTCCCTTTCAACGATTTAGCAATCCGTGCCAACGCCCTGCCAGTTGAGTTCTCTTCGTACTCGCATATGTAGTTGGCTCGACCTGCGCAGTCGGATCCTTGGTACGAGTACGACTGAATTGCAGGGTTGAAGGCGAGCTTCAAACATCGGCCGGTGCCTTTTATGTTGTCCGTAGCGCTAGTTGTCGAGTTGGAGGAAACAGGACGGGCGCTGTTTGCCCAGATCCAGAGTAGTCCGGGATTTAGGCCACCGGTCCAGTAATCGTGACCTGGAACAATAAAGGCAATAATTTATTTGATGTCTTGAACACTTTACCAACACGGACAGCATATAAACCCTACCTCATCTCTTGGCAACTTGTCTCTTCACCGATATCCATGGTTCTAGTCACAGTTATATTATTTTACGCTTTACCACAAGCTCTTCCAGTTCCACTCTTACTCTTTTGTAGACTCCCACTTCACTGGCTTACCGACGTAAGATGACCTAGCTGTTGGTGGAGTTGTCAAGTCCTGTGGCGAATAGCTTGATAGTGATTACGGACACGCAAGATGGCAGATGGGTTGGCTTCACTCGCTTGCGGGTAGATTGCTATCGTCCGCTATCCACTAGTATAATAGAGATCAGTGGTTTTGAAAGGGTTATGAAATAAGAGGGGAATCCTGAATTCTGTGCTGATTGCGCTGGATTTTACTGTTCACTGAAGATATACATGCATATTCACAAGAGATGAGCGAGCAAACCACACGTGCGCTATTGCTGTGGGATAGGAGAGACGGTCGATCATTTCATTTTCTTTCATATTGCGGCTTGAGCGACGCACTGAAATGATAACCAAGATCTTTTGGCTTGAAACGATGGCATGATGAGATGAAGATTCTTAGGTAATGGGAAGGAAGCGGTCATGTCCTATATCGTAAGAACCAACGGTATTCTATCTCCTGAATAGATACAAGTATGTAGTTGTGGGTCTATTTAAGAGTTAAATATTGCAGGTCTTATATAGGGAAAACGGTCGATCGGGACATTTATCTCTCACAGATACAAAAAAAGTACGGCTACTATATATTTCAAGGCAAAATCTAACTGCTTACACCAATATGTTGCATACATTTAATAATAATAATAATAATAATAATGTCTCTATTGCCCAATTGGATCATACATAATATGGGATTGTCAATATAGTAATGGTTATGAATTATATTTATATTTATGAATTTTAAATTTCTTCAATTGTATTTGTAAATATGTACTATACTCATCATACAAAATTGCAGTCAGCTAGAGGGAGGGGGGGGGGGAGGGGGAGGAGGGGGTTATGAATAACACGTAGGCCTGCATATGGAGTGAAAACTTACTGTCGATCACCAATCAGAGAGCTGAGAGAATTGTGAAGAATGCCATTCCGGTGGCCCACATCGATTTTGAAGGATCAGATACCCACATTGAAAAATCATGGTAAACAGGTCACCAATTGAGTTACCCATATGCCCTCATAGATGTTAATTTATTTGCTGTACCGGTATTTCATGACAATATTCAAAGACCACACCTCATTTTGATATTTACATAATTTTGAATAATTAGTTTATTTATGGTTTAAAATTCTCTCTTCTGTGGGCCTATATTCATGAATAGTGAAGTGAAGAGAGACAGCCAAGTGATTACTAATGCCCCCCTCACAAAACCCATTCACTTTGGAAACAATGTTCCATCAAATACATAGTTTTTAGTAAATATATCTCAAGTTTTGTTTCTATACTCACTTTATTCATCAACTGACATCTCACAAGTCACAATACAAATGTGAAATATTAAATAATGCACAATGAAAATGTAGATAGATAGATAAGTCTCTATTCATACATGTAAAATACAGTAAAAAAGGGCGAGGTTTGGTCGTACAATCTTGTGAAATGAAAATGTAAAATACACTGAGATATGTTCCAATTTCAATCCCATTTTCATCCATAGCCTCAATTGTGGAACAATGATTTTTTATCAAGTTTTGATGTTATTGAAAAAAAAAATTTCAATGGGCATGAGAGAATGTTGCGCCCCTCGAGTATGTGACGCTCCCCCTAAGCCCCCAATGAGAATTGTGCATGGTACGTACCCCTGAGGTCGGCGTGCGCTTGCACGTACGTCACCACGTCCTGGTTCTCCTCGATGGTCTCCAGCTCGGCCAGGTTGGACGCCAGGCTCTTGCACATGGACGCCGACGACTTCCAGTTGTAGTTGCGCTGGCTGAAGTGGTAGCAGTTGTGGCCGACGCGCGTGAAGTTCGTCGGACACGGGTCGTGGTCCACTGGGCACACAAAGGTCATTTACATCGTTCCTGAACATCGACTGTCGCATCGCTCATTTCATATTTGAATAATTCTCTATTTCCAGCAATGGTTGAGTGAGGAGGTCACCAGACTCGCGGGCAAATCACTCCCAGTGTGTTGTGAACACCAGGCACAACATCCAATTTGGGAAACAATATTTTGTATGAAATTTCGATGTCAATCAAAAAATAAATACATATATATATATATATATATATATATATATATATATATATATATATATATATATATATATATATATCCTACATATTTAATTTCATATGATAGTCCTACATAGGTGAATAAAATTGATGGTGATACAGTAGTAGGCATATTTAGTGGGACGTATTGTATTAATATAAAATACCCTCACATAATTGTAACACTGCTGCTATATCAATAAATAAGAAATTGAGACACAACAGATGAGGCAAGTAATTACTTCTGAAAATACAACTCACAGAAATGGAGCCCCATGAAATGAAGAACCAAAATGATAGATATAAATATAAATAAAATATAAAATATATACATATGAATACAAAAGAAAAGAATGTATAGAAGATATAAAGAAGATGAATACTTAAGCCTCAAACTCGGGTCAATTTTACGAAATATCAATCAGATGGATTAAGCGATAATCACCTAATTATCACTCAATCTTTATTACCCTTGGTTACCATCCCCTTTGTGTGCCTTAATCTCCATACTGACAGCTTTTCATTTTTATATCAGGTTTTAACGACGCACTATACTGATGGCTACGATCTATTGGCGTCGGTGGATGATGAATGAGATGATGGAATGATGAGATGAAAGGTTATTTTATCAGGTGTTTTGGATGGTGGGAAAGAGTTGGTAGTGGCCTGCTGTTAAGGAACCATCCTAGTATTGACCTGAACGACAGAGGGAAACCACGAAAATCCCCTGTCAGTATGGTCGACCATGGTGGGAATCGAACCCCGGTCTCCCGAGTGACGGTTCAGTGTGTTACCACTCGGCCACGCGTCTCGGTAAGACAGCTCTCCATTCCCCCGCCCGTCAATGTTGTCCTGTCAATGTGGCACTCACCCTTGTCGTTGCTGCCAGCCATGACGTAGTACAGCAGCTCCTCGGTGCGACGAAGTCTCTTCTCCATAAAGTCGACGCGATACACGAGCTTCTCGATGGCTCCCAGCAGGTAGAGGTCGGTCTCGGTCACGTCTTGCCTCATCGGGGCCCCGCCGTTAGGGCCGTGCGGGCCGTTGGAGGGCCGCGTGATCTTGTGGACGTTGGTTGTGACTCTCGTCGGCGTCATCTTCATCACCTGGAACATGTTCAAGGCCCATTCACAACTTATTATTGTTATTATTTATTTTTGATACACAATACATTATATACATAAGTTTTAAATGTAGTGTATCGCTGGTGGTGAGAATAGAGCAAGCTCCGTAACAACATGTGCCTTACCACCAGCCCAAACTAAGATAACTAAATTAGCATACTGGAATAATAAAATATAACATTTAGGGGATTGAAAATTGTAAGAAAATAACATATTGAAGTGACACAATGAAAAAAAAAAAAACATATACTGTATACATAGGGCCTGATATTATAAAAAAAAGGGTTGAAATAGAATTCAAAAAAAGGTGAATGCACACAGTCATGTAGGGCAAACTTCATTTTCACGTAGTAAGGCTGCTCTTAATAACATTTTAAATTTGGAAATATCATCTTCTTGATGGAATTTTGATTTAATTTGATTGAAAAGGTTTATAGATCTGATGTAAAAAACATTTTGCTATTACTGAGTTGAGCAAATGGTGTTACTTACTATTGTAGGACAGCTACTATTCAGTCTGGTTGATGCTGTGCTATTATTCACCATCAATCTGTCACCTGGATCAATATCAACTACACGTAGTAACATTTGTTTAACTTATGGACTGTTGAACACATTGTTGGAAGCAGAGCAGGTGTGAAGGAAGGGGGAAGGGGGAGGATAGGGAGGAAAATGACCACCTCACTCTAGATGCATTGACAGCTTCATAGTTCACTTACTTTCATCAAAATACACGCCATCTTATGCTATCCTTCTGAGATGGGCAAAGGACAATGTACGAGCTTATTTCATGCCTTCGGCAGCAATCCTCCTTTTGTGAGAGAAACCCACTAGATAAATATTACATTTTTATTTACAATTGCACCCCCCCCCGCCCTCCCCCCCTCCCACCTCACTCAGATTGAAGTTTCTACATGCATGTCCTTATACAAATAACCCAGAGAGGGAAAATTGTAAAAAATATTTTCTTCGAATAAATACAAATTTCCACGAAATTTGAGCAGACAAATGATACACACATTATTGTAGAGTTTGTCATAGATCGGTCAGTAGTTTTGAAGAACACAAAATGATACACACATTATTGTAGAGTTTGCCATAGATTGGTCAATAGTTTTGAAGAAAACAAAATGATAAAGATGCTATTAACATCCAAATAGAGACTTGTGGAGCTATTGAGCAAGAGCAACAAGTGAAACCAATTAAATCATGGAACGATTAGAATGAGCAAAATAAAACAGGGAAGCAGTGACATGATAGTTTCAGAATCAAGGTGTATATAGGTTGCTTTCCACTACATTTCACACAAGCTCCTCCTACAACACTTACATTGCGTTTTCCTAGTGCTGATGGATTATTACTGATTGTAGCTTACTACACATTTGTTGTGTGAAGGGTCGTTAGACAAATCACTAATGATGGCAGGGTCTAATTAACGTCATTATGACATGTTGATGACGTATTATTAACATTCCACAGCCATGTTCTTTCCTTGTCTCGTTCGTTTCACTCTATTGTGTTGTTTCAAAGCTTATAGATGCAATCACCGATACTTCCAGACGCAATAACTTGAGAGTTATCAGACCACTCGAGACTTGACATTCAGAGCAGTCAGTAAACCTTGACATGGGTATTCACTCGTGAACTTTCAGAACATACATTCGGGTCTTTAGTTTTCGTCGTGAGTCCATTATTTAGAATGAATAGGAAATGTTATACCGTTACATGCTGACTTTTAAATAAAATACCAAAAAGAGGAACAAAATGTTGTTCTACATGTTACTTCATATATGTTATTTCATGTAAATGTTATTTCATATGTCATTTCAAATAAACGCACTGAGGAAAACCATGTTTTTAAACAACTACTCAGAGAGGTTCTTACTGAACACTCATTTTACTCTATCGATGACTTTTTAGAGCATAAATTTCAGTATGCTTCTTAGTAGCTCTATTTTTATTTGACATCTTTATATTATTTGACCATTCTTGACAACATTTACAAAGTGTACATTTGAAATGTGTCAACCATTAACAAATGGCTAAATAAATAAATAAATGAAAATATTTTTTGTTCACGATAATAATCATAGATAGATTGTACAATAGAAGTTCCATGTACAATTATTACGGTCACACAAATTGATGTATTTTTTCGATTTTTAAATTCTACATACACTACACGTCTAATTTGTTCATAGACTGCACGTGTAGTATGTATAGATATATTGTCTGCTTACTAGAGTGCGTGTGATATTCATACATTTCCTTGATGATGTCATGATGTGACTTTATATGACCACAAGTATACTTGCCTATTACGATATTTGTATCACAACGCATCTTTTCGGACAGATTTTTGGTAGAACAGTTGTAATGAAAAAAATATAACGATTATAACATATTTTCAGTTGACTTGTAGGTTAGTTAGTTAGTATAGAGCTTGGGCTATAGATTTCATCACTTACATTCGAGTTATAATAATTTACATTCAATTCCAATAATCTGGTACCGGTATGTGAGATTTGTGATAAGGCAGTTATTCAAAGAATATTCAATAACATCATTTATATTCATTAAAATTCTGGTATAACAGATTTCTGATAGAATTGAACAAATAGAGAATGAATAATTATCTTAAATAATTAAATAATCCCCCTGAAGTGAAAATATTTCTTATTTTACAGTGAGGACGAGGCTACAATTGGACATGAACTGGTGAACTTTGATAAACTAGGAAAACGCGGGATGCGCGTTGTGAGATGAGCTTAGAAGTATGGAAATCTAGAATGAAAAATATTCTGTCCTCTCAATTCACATATACGGACCTTGGATTACTTCAAACGTTCAAAAACCTCATCTGCAACTTGTTGATATTTATAGTGCTGCAACCTGTTGCATATACACTTTGCAAAACCAATTGATCTAATATTTCTGTACAAAGTTGTAAATAGTTATGTAGATTCATCTTACACTGTTGGTCAATTGAACTTCCATGTAGCACCTCGTGTAACCCGAAAACAGTTGAAATTTCACCCAAATAATAACAGAATAGATATCAGTAAACACTCATGCATAAACCGGCTACAGAATTCATTCAACTCTATTTCTCACCTTAACACTAGCTTAGACCTGCATTTCAATAATCTCTCACAATTCAAATCCATTTTAAGATGTATAACAGATAGGCCAACTTAGTGTACTACTTCACGCTTCACGTTCAATTATTTAATTATTGTACCTATGTTTATGTTTATGTTTGTGTTATGTTTGTGTTTATTGTTTGTGTTCATGTATGTGTTGTCCATTTATTAAATTAGCACTAGTGGAAATGTATTTTTCTGTTGCTAATAAATACTAAATCAATCAATCAATCCAAATATTCAATAAAATGTACACTTTTATTGGGTTTCTTTGTTATTTCTCATCCAATTGTTGCAAAAATCTCTGAAAAGGTGTATAATAGTATTGTTTATATTCGTTGAAAATTTGAGAGCTTTTGAAGAATTCTTGATTTTCAAGTATTTTCCATCGGAGTTATTCTTATGGGGATTTTTCAAACTTTCCGATTTTTTCCGGAAAAACCTTCTGACCGATTTTTCTGAAAAACAATCCCAGCCTATTCTGGTATGACAGAAATATGTAGAAAAAGTTTCAAGTCGATAGGTATTTTTTCCTGACTGTATGCAGCGTACAAAATTCCGAAAAAAAAAAAAAAAAACGAAGCCCATTTTTTTTCCCCATGTGAAATGGAATCTTCGCTACGAGTTCATCTAATAATAGCCACAATATAGTCATCTTTAATTTAGTAATATTTTAACTAACCATATTTTTTCTCTCGGATTTTTGCTGTACCAAGCCATAGCATTACTTCTCAGTTCTTACAGGCCACATGCTTATGTTGGTTGGTCTAAGGATAGAGAAGGTCTGAGTTTATGTTCATAAAAGAAGTTATAATTGACTTATTCAATACTTTACTTGGAAATATATAATAATAATCAAAGTAGCAATTCACACAGAACAACAGCATGAAGTAATAAAAAATAAATTATGCAATAGAAACTTTTACCGATACATGAATATAAGTTCATTGAACTTAATGTTCGTAACCGTAGCCTGCAGGCCTAATAATAATAATGGCACTAATAAAATACCTCGTTAATATCGATAGAATTGAGTTCTCACAAAATGTATATATAATTCATTGTCTTGATTCTTATTTGCAGTAGAATATTAACGAAACGTTGATGGCTGAAACTCTCCAATCACCAAGTCCCGACGTAAAAATTGAGATCAAGTAATTTATTGTGAAAAATATCATCGTAAATAAAGTCTTGTTACATTTTTCTTCAATTAATGTTATTAGTGTGCTTTCTCTGAGATTAAACCTTGAATCAATTTGGAGGGTTAGTAAAATTTTATCTCAAATCATACAAAACGAATCGGGAGAAGAATCTGTAAGCGGAGGGATTTGGAGTGAATCCACCATTGTTTTGAATGTCAGATTATACAGACCTCCAAAAGCTTGAGATATGACATTGTGATACATAAAAGTACCTTGTCCTGTCCGCTAGTTTCAGTGCGTTTAACGTCAGTTAGGTTTGCTACGGGATACACCTCAATGTGACCTAATATTAGGTCAACTCCTGATCTTCCAACGAGTCATGGGCTCATGGCAAATCTAAAAAAGGACCATGTGTCTAGGCCCATCCAACTTTGGACAATCGTTTATAGTCGTCTATCAAATCTAGAACAAATTATAAATAGTTTGATATTCAAGCGCAAAATCTTCAATCAATCAATATTTCTGAAGAATGGAAGATTTTAAAAATCGTCACACGTGGAAATTGAATCTAAACAGTCATTTAGACTCACTTGTAAAACCTTTCTTTCATGCTAATTCTTAATCGTATTCATATGTACAATTCTATTCATATTTATATTTATGATTGTATTCATATTTATGATTCTATCCATATTCATATAATTAATTGTATTCATATTTATATTTATAATTCCAATCATATTTATATTTACGATTCTATTCATATTCATTTTTTTTCAATTCTATTCATATTCACATTTTTAATTCTATTCATATTCACATTTATAATTCTAATCATATTTATATTTATAATTCTATTCATATTTATATTAATATATTTTACCATATAAGGTGGTTTTAGGTAAAAAGGCCACCTCGGGTATTAAGGCCACTAGCTTGTATCTTCGATGCGTTCGATTTTTTTCAAGTTTTGGCGCTATATTAGGATTCCTTGACTCCGTCCGAGGAAAATGACCACAGAAAATTCTTATAGAAGACTTTTTTATAAGGATTTTTCAACTCGAAATACGAAATATATATGCATTTTGAGTGAGAAATTAGTATTTTCATATTATTCTAGAGAAAAAACGAACAAATAATTATAATTGGGGAACAATGATTTTGTATCAAGTATGATGTTATTAAAAAAATAATAATAATGATAATAATAATAATAATAATAATATTTATATATTCATTTATTTAATATATATATTTATATTAAAAAATATTATATATAATATTTATATATTTATTTATATAATATATATATATATTTAGATTGAAAAATATTGTATTCAATATTTATATTATATAATATTATGATTATTATATGATATCATATTTTATATATAATATTTATATATTTATTTATATAATATATATATATATTCATATTAAAAAATATTATATTCAATATTTATATATAAATATTATATTTATGTGATATTTTTAATTCCATTCATATTATATTCAAAATTCTATTCATATTTGTATTTATAATTCTATTCATATTCATAATTCTATTTATATTTATGATTATATCCCTATTTATATTTATAATTCTATTCATATTTGTATTTATAATTCTATTTATATTTATAATTATATCCCTATTTATATTTATAATTCTATTCATATTTATATATATAGTTCCATTCATATTTATATATTAAATATTGCATCTTGTATGCATTGTATTCACATTTGTACTGAGTACTGGCATGTCCTATCTGTCTGCAGATCAATCTGATTCATATGAACAACACTATTCTAATCATTCATAAGGTTGAACATTAAATAGGGCACTCTGGTCTTGTCTAACAGCCCTACAACAACTTGCTGTATTTGTTTTGTACCACAAGAAAACCATGAGTCAATAAATATAAATACATGAATAAATAAAAAATGAACAAATATATATAAATGAAGCAATCAATGAATGAATTAATTAATTAATGAACGAATGAATGAATGAATGAAAATTAAATAAAAAATGTGAATAAATAAATAAATGATAAATATATATACAATATTCACATACTGTTGGTCATGTTCGTGCTATCCAATGCGTGAATATAAACAAATAGTCCTACTTATCCAAGGTCATTCCTACCTTGTTCTCCCTGGATAACAGCACCCAGTCCAGTAGGGGCGACCAGAGTCCCTTGATGCCCGTGACGTCATTGTCGCGCTCCTCCTGGCAGGTGGCGAGCGCCAACACCGCCAACACCACGCCGCCAACAATCATGTCGCAAGCCAACATCCTGGTCGAGCTCGAGGCACGTACTGACTGACTGACGGACCTACTTTCTCTCGCTCACACCAGCCTCTTGTCTTGTAGGTTAGCACGCTCATCGTCCGACCTGAAGGGGGGGGGGGGGGGGTCGAGACCCGCGTGCAATCACACATAATCGAGACATTGCGATTATACGTGGTGCGAGTCAGTATAATTACTTTTCCGGAAGATGAATTTTAAGCGGACTCTAGCGCGAGTAATTATTTTGTAGTCATTATTATTATTTTATTTTTTTATAGTTCTCCGATGATTTTTGTATCAGAAAAAATAGAGAAATACGATAGAGAAATGTCCATGGTGCACGATGCTGATAATTAAAACAAAATTTGTCCAACGCAATTAACAAGAAGCTCCTGGAAAAAATTTGCCCACGCCCAACTGCGGGTTCGAGTTCCGCAT
The DNA here is from genome assembly GCA_964007535.1 of Brachyptera risi. Lineage (NCBI taxonomy): Eukaryota > Metazoa > Arthropoda > Insecta > Plecoptera > Taeniopterygidae > Brachyptera > Brachyptera risi. Next base: position 37,243,679 of record OZ023336.1, read on the forward strand.
AAGGCATGGGTTTATGTGAAACGTTCTTTCACTTATCATTTTTTTTTTTATAACATCGAAACTTGATACAAAATCATTGTTCACCAATTAAGGCTATGGATGAAATGTAGGATCGTTTGGACGGGGCACCACAAGGGCGATCTTATCACCACATTTTGATTATTTAAAACTAATGGTCTTCAACACTTATCATCACGCCATAGTCTCATTATCTTTATATTGGGTTTCAACGACGCACTATACTGATGGCTACGATCTATTGGCGTCGGTGAATGATGAATGAGATGATGGTATGATGAGATGAAAGGTTATATTATTAGGTGTTTTGGATGGTGGCAAGGAGTCGGTCGTGGCCTGTTGTTAGGGAACCATCCCAGTATTGACCTGAACGACAGAGGGAAACCACGAAAAACACCTGTTAAGGATGGTCGACCATGGCGGGAATCGAACCCCGGTCTCCCGAATGAGGAATGACGGTTCAGTGTGTTACCACTCGGCCACGCGTCTCGGTGTCTCATAATCACCTGCTCGTTCGTACCCCCGTATAACCTGGCTGTTGGTGGGGTCGTTAAGCAAACAATAGTCATACGGAGATGATGTAAGTGAACGTGAAAATATAGTTTCATTTTTAATTATAAGAATAGTGAAACATTTGGCTGTCTAGGTCAGAAGACCTTGGTTCGATTCCCGCCGGGTCACTTATTCTGGATGAGGTTCCTCGTGGTTTCCCTCAGTCGTTGAAGATGATGAATAACCTAACCGTGGGATCGTGAATTCTGACATCTTGTTTCAACCCACGACCGCTTCCTTCCAACATCTGCACAATCATTCAGTTCATCCCGCCCAACTGCCGGAATAAAATATTACAAATATCACTGATATTTACTAACTGAGAAGTGTGGCTGAGTGGTTAATACACTGAACCGTCATTCAGGAGACCGGCGTTCGATTCCCGTCATGGTCGACGATCCTCACAGAGATTTTTCGTAGTTTGCGTCTACTGGGATGAATCTGGCCACGACCGATTCCTTTCCACTATCCAGAACACCTGATGAAATAACCTTTCATCTCATCATCCCATCATCTCATATATCATTCGCCGACGCCAATAGATCGTAATCAGCAGTTGAGTGCGTCTTTAACTCAATATAAATAAAAATAAATTAATAAATAAAGAGATATTTACCATGTCTAATGACTTACGGACATATTGGAGGTCTTTCTTCACTAACATACCTGCCTCTTATTGCAATAATGAAATAAAATACTAAATGAAATGAATAAATAAAAGTTCACTGCCCGGAGTTGCAGTTCTGTCACTTCCCCAGCCACTCGGGGCACCCACAACTGCATCCGTGTGCACCAAGGTCACGTGCTCTCACTCATATATCACCTTCCTTGTCTTACTCACTAGACCACCTCTCGGAAACCACAACATTGCCAACACCCCGGATCAAATAGAAAGTCGAACTTCGCCGGAATTACAAACATGTATTGTTGATGGAGCCGATTGGCCGTCTTTCCTATCCTGTACCATTAGCGAACAGGAGTTTCGACACGGAAATTCTCGTAAGTGTGACTACTAATGAAGTTTGTGTTCATGAAATGAGAGGTTCCGAACGACCGTCTCCTCTATTCCACATCACTAACGCACGGGTGTTTCGAGCCTTCTTCTTTCCTGGATTTAAATATATATGTGGAGTGACATAAAACAAGGCCTATGACGTAGTGAAGTGTGTGATACATTGTTTTTAGATCATTGTTGTCTACATTGGAAAAACCCCCAACTTGTAATCGATTACGTTTTATAAGAAATATTTGGCCGAATGTTTTTTGTAGAAACCTTTTTTGTTCATCATGACTAATTAAAAATAATGATATATATTTAAAAAGGGTTCTTTCTGCAAACTTTTCAGACACTTTGAGTAACAGGAGCTGCTTTGTTCAAATACAATCAGACCCTATGTTAAGTAAGACAGAAGAGGAGTCAGTTTGACGAATTTTACTATTCTACTATTTAGTGATTGAACGACATGCAAGCATTTTAGTGATTTCTTCTGAACGGTATAAGATGTTTGGAACTCATTCTGATCGCTTCCAAGCTTACAAAATAATATGAATGAACAGTTCTTCTTTTAAATATGTTTTTTATTAAAATAATGAAGATATACAGCTAAAATGTGACTTTTTATAGGCTTAAAAGAAAAAAGCTAAATGCATGAATGTTAATTAATCCTGTCTAGGTAGCAAAAGCCACGACCGCTCCTTCCCTCCGTTCTGAAACCTTTCATCTAATCTTCCTATCACCTCATTCATCCTTCACCGACGCCAATAGATCTCGGTCATTATCTGAGTGCGGAGTTAAAACTCATCCCAATATAAATTAAATATAGGCGTAAGTGTTCCTTCTACCTTGGACATCCGCTTACAAGCGTTTCAAACGTGCAAAACGACCCCAATGGATGTACATTACATTATAGGGGGAAGGAGGGAGGGGTTGCAACTTTTACTTACATTGAGTTTAACGACGCATGGTAATGATAACCAAGACCTATTGGCGTCGGATGGATGATTATTGATATGATGGGATGATAAGATGGTTTCTTAGTTGATGGGAAGTAAAGTGGGAAGGAAGCGGTCGTTTTATAATTGTATTCAACGACGCACTATCCAAAAACACGTAATAAAACAGCCTTTCATCTATCATCCCATCATCTCACATATCCTTCACCGACGCCAATAGATTGTAGCCATCAGTAGAGTGCGTCGTTTAACCCAATGTATCAGTAAATACAAATCAGTCCAATATATTAAATTGCCTGGTTGATTAGTTTAGGAGCAGAGTAACACATCCACAGTTCTACTCTCATAAATCACACAAGCAAAACCTGAAGTGATGAAAGTGATTAGTAATTCTGAGGCCGTTGCTCTTCCACAGTCGGTGAGATTCCCACTCAACTCATTGTGTCCTGTACTTTCCCAGTTCAGTGACAGTAGGTGTAAGTTGGTGCTAATCTCACAAACACCTAGGCTGTTATTAATATTTCTACGTCAATTTGATCGACGTTTGAACGCTATGGTCTTGTCAACTTGTACAACTAACCCAAAAAACAATCTGAAAACAAATTGGAAAATGTTTTTTTCAATCTCAATAGGAACCTTTCCTCCAAATAATTTGTTGGTACAACAAATGTGAATACTAGAACCTTTTTTTTCCATTTTGAGTTTAAAACGACGCTCTCTACTGATGACTGAGATCTATTGGCGTCGGTGAATGATATATGAGATGATGGGATGATGAGATGAGAGGTCACTTTACTAGATGGTTTTGGATGGTGGGAAGGAGTCGGTCGTGGCCTGTTGTTAAGGAACCATACCGGTATTAACCTAAAAGACAGCCACGAAAAATCCATGTCAGGATGGTCGACCATGACGGGAATCGAACCTCGGTCTCCTGAATGACTGTTCAGTGTCCTAGCCACTCGACCTCTCAAAGATAGTGGTATGTGTCTGTACTGAAACTTAATTTTATTTTGGTCTGAACTGAATTTCCCACTTTTGAGAAACGATCACATGTTTTTCGTATAGAAGTACCCTTGTTGCAGGTTCGAAACCCTCTAGCGCTAATGCCTGAGAATAGCAATAGACCCTCGCTCGTCCAGTGATCGTGTTCAGCGCGTGTTTCCCAAGTAACTGATCCCTGATTTCCTGGTCGCCTGGTACTCAGTAGTGCTTGCTGTACTACGAACACAACAGCTGTATGTAGCAATGAAGGAATGTTATTAGGGTTTAAAGGCACGTCGACAGCAAGCAACATTTACTGACACTAGTCAAACGCGAAATATGCGTTGTAAGATGAGCGAGATATCTGAATAAGGTATAAAAGTCCTTGAAGGAGTTCTACCCTTGCTACTTTATCGACTCTGGTATTCTACACACCTTGATATCTGAATAAGCTATTAAAGTCGTTAAAGTAGTTCTACTCTTGCCACTTCATTGACTCTGGTATTCTACACACCTTGACGCATATAAAAAATACTTCATTGTTGGTCAACTCTTGAATCTAGAAAGCAGTGAATCTTGACAACTTAATTCTGTCACAATTTTTATGATATTATATTTTATGAATATTATCAGTCATTTTATTTTTTTCTTTAAAACGACTGATCAGAATTGCTTAAAAAATCGTAATAATGTGTAGAATCCATGTATACACATTTAGAGAAAATTTCATCCCATTTGGAGAGATTTTTTTTTTTAACATTTTCTGCCCAGCCAAATCTTATGGGGTTTTTAGAAACTTTGAGATGATGATTCTCAAAATCGGTCCAACCGATTCATCCCCAAAACTATACAGTTCTAAGTTGGATGAGTTTGCGTGTACAAAAAAAGTTTCATGTTGATCAGTCAACCCTTGCGACCTGTGGAGTGCTTACAAAAAAAAAAAAAAAAAACACAGACAAAGCCCTATAAGAGTGGGATGGAGACTTCGCTACGCTCATCAATTATGTTTTTTTTTGTTTTTTTTTCAATAACATCGAAACTTGATACAAAATCATTGTTCCCCAATTAAGGCTATGGATAAAAGATGGGATCGTTTGGACGGGGAACCACAAGGGCGATCTTACCACCCTATTTTGATTATTTAAAACTAATGAACTTTAACACCAGGACTGCGCTGTCTGAGACCATGTTTCGCCGTAGATAAAAGTCTTTCAGTATAAACACACGAATGTTGATATCTTCCACTTTGAACCAAGTCTCTTGGGCAATGATCACTTCTTTCCCTTGACAGCAGATGTAAAATTGATCATTATACAAAATGCACAAATTAAATTAGTGATAGGCCTATAATGTTATAATTAGGCCTATTGCTCTACTAATTAATGGTCGTGGCCAATTAGTACTTCATCCAAGCATTTGCTTCGAGGACTGTGGGAAACCACGAAAAACCAAGTCAGGATGGATAAAAAAAGGTGTTTGTTTGTCTTGAGATATTTCTTCCAACTTCTTCTCGTTTTTTCTTCTTTTCGTGTAGTGTTTGATATATATATATTTTTTCCTTCTTTTTTCTTCTTCTTTTCTTTTTCTTTTTTTTTCTCTCTTTCTCTCTTTTTTTTCTTTTCCCTCTCTTTTCCTTTATTTATTCATTCATTCTTTCTCCTCATTCCATTTCATTTTTTTCATCTTCCTTTTGTCTTTCATTCATTTATTTATTTATTTACATTTTTTTTCTTTTTTCCTTTTTTTTTCTCTTTTATTTTTTAAATTTTTTTAATTTTTTTCGTTTTTTTTCTCTTCTCTTTTTTTTCTTCTCATTTTTTTATCCTACTTTTTTTTCATTTTATTCATTCCTGTTATTCTATTTGATTATTATTATTCAAACTTTTCTTTTTCTTTCTTTTCTTTTTTTTCCTTCTTTTTTTCTCTTTTTTTCTTTTTCTCATTTTCTCAATATTAAATGCTTGTGAGTTCTGGGACGTCTGAGGGAAACCATGGAAAACCATCAATTATGATGGTTATCAATTATTCTTATGAAACATAAGAGCTTACGAGAAAAGCGTATTTTATTTAGGAATAAAACTGTATAATCATCTGCCAGAGGAAATAATGACAACAAATAATATAAATGTCTTCAAAACAGTCATTAAGAGATATTTACTTGAAAAGGCGATGTACTCAGTAGATGAGTTCTTCAACTCGAATATTGTCTTCTAATCTACTGGTATCGAGCAAAATTGTATCTGACTCATCATTTTTATTTTAACTGACTCGAATTATTTTTATACTTTTATTTGATATTTTTATATTTCAATTTTAAATTACGTTAATTTTTATCATTGTAACGGCCTTAATTAATTCAACTATCACCATTAGGCCTTTTTTAATTGTATCTAATTATGTCTCTAACTGACATTAGTCACTTTATTTTATATTATATCTGACGAGTCCAACATCCTGTTAAGTGTATAATATATATTTCACTTATGTATTGTGATTTCTACGGACAAATAAACTATTGAATTGAATTGAATATGTAAACTGTCATTTGTTTTAAATGTTGCGAGTATGGTGTCTTAGCTTCGCTGATCCAATAACAATAATAAAATATTTATTGTCTCCATATTTTGATCCACATACAATACTAAATAAAATACATTAAATAAACTTATTGAAGGATGTTGAGAAATTTAATTTAAAAAAAAAAGCCTGTTTTTTTTGTTCGCGCTCCACAGGTCAAACGAAAATTCAACATCAGTTGAAACCTAGCTCACACAAGTGTCCTTATCTAACTCAATACTGTATAGTTTTGAGGCGCGATCGGTTGGACCACTTCTGAGAAACATCATTTCAAAATTTAAAAAAATCCCATAAGAATAACTCGGAAGAAAAAAATCGTCAAAAATATTTCCTTAGAGAGAATTCAAATTCTTAGTGAATTTCAATATAATGATTATACACCTTATTCCGAGCTTTCAGTCCAATCAGATCAGCCGTTTTGATGTAAAAAAATATATGATCCAATTTTTTTAAATCCACTCAAAGCTATTTAGAAACCAATTAAATCCAAGCAAGTGTCAGGTGTCACAAATTAATTGGAAACGATTAAAACGAAGCCTTCTCTATCATCATAGAAATTGATTAGGAAATAGGAAGGCAGTGACATAATTGTTTGGATCTCAAGGTGTATATATATCGATGGTGGTAAGCTAAAATGTGGTAAGCGCCATTATGAATATTGTTCATAGGAGGTTAAAACGTTTAATAAATTCAGTATTTGAGAATGATTCTCAAAATTCATGTGTGATATTTGTGCATTCGTTCTCAGATCGTCACCAATTTTCATGGAAATTCATCGAGTTTTCACGAACTTTTGGCGCTTACGACAAAATGTTGTTCTCCTTATGAAAAATTGCATAACATATTTGGCGCTTATGACATGTTTTCCGATAGTTACCTTGTCAACATTTTTGTCAAAATATCATATTTTCATATAAACATCCCCAGTGGCAGCTGGTGACTTTAACAATAGGGAGTACTGCAGTTGATAAAAAGATGATATACGAAGGTCCAAAGCCACAGAACAATGAGTGTCTATAAGGAATATTTTTCGCCAATATTTTATTTTTCAATAATTTTTTTGTGCGGAATATTTTACTCTCATAGTCGCAATTTTCTCATTTAATATCTTTATTCAGATCTCAACATTATTTCTCTTCATAACTCAATCATAATCTGTTGACCTTGTCCTTGCAGATTTATTGAAAAAAGATATCTTGAATTTAATGCTGCCAATTAATGCTGCCAGTGGTAGTGCAGGCAGTGGTAGACGAGATGGCGGGAGGATAGAGAATGGTGGAGGGAATTCGTGGGAAGAGAAGAGTTGCTGTTGATGTTCACTGCAATTGTACATGTTTGCACGGTGGCAGCTGTTTTTTTTTATCCTCGAGCCTCTTCTTAAACTCGTCCAGGCTCTTTGCTCCTCTTGCCTCTGTACACAGATCATTCCACTCCCTTACTGTTCTTTGTTCTCCTTCCCAATCTTATGTTGGCCCTCTCCAGAGAATAGTAGTAGTGAAGAAGAGGAGGAAAAAGTCGGAATTGGCAGGAACCAATCGATATAAAAACCCTGCCCTAGGAGTGGTGGAAACACCCCCTGGCCCAATATAATTGGTCATCTGGGTTTGAGAGATATATATTTAATATTGATGGTTTTGTTTAAATAAAAGGGTACCGGGAATGTTTTTCCTACAGTAAAATTTAGTGTTCACTTAAGCTCACCTTCACTCAAACTTACTGGCATTACATGATTGAATCCAGCAGATAATCTGAGTAATTTTATTTAGATTTGAACTTCATGAAAACACATCTAATGTGTCGCAATTGTACTCTCTAAAAAAATCACAGCTACCTTCAAAGAAAACTGGCAATTATTTTGCAATTCAGAGAAACAGTGAAATATCTTGGCCTATTCATCGCTTCTCAAGGAACCAGGAACATTGAGCATCAGTTACATGAGAGTAGGGTGGGATAAAGTGGATGATAGAAGCGGGGAGCGATGGATCCAGGAACGATGCATCAGGATTTTGCTGTGCACTGTGCCGTATGGACTGATGTGAATAAAGGCATGTATGTATGTATGTAGTATGTACTGTCAAATAATCAATATTTATTTTCTTGATATTCATACAGTATAATATATTATATTACGTATATTATATATACAAGGTGAAAAATGCAGGTGATACATCCTAGGGTGCTTATAAGCTGAATAGGCAAATACAATTACATTTTTGGTAATATGCGATACTTATTAAATAATTAGTAACTAATTACAATGTACAGTACGTCAAGTCACTATCAACAACACACAAGATTTTCTCCAAAATCAGTCTATTACGTATTTAATTTCATAACAAAACATCATAAATTATATTACGAATGATCGTCAATCGTCAACATGTGCTTAATGAACGTTCAAGTTGATCTTCAAATGCTAAAATGAATATCTAATACATCTCTTTTCCACACCACACCAGTAATTCTAATTGTCAACACATTCGCTATTTTCTGTCCGTGTTCAAAACATCAGCTACATTCAAATTCAACTGTGTTATTTGTGTTTGTCAAGTTGATGTTATTCTCTGATTTATAGCATTGAATTCAAATACGTTTTTTCAATGGATTGCCTACGACTACTAATAGTTGAGCCAATTACACAATTTAACACAGCTAAATTTCCCAATTGTATAAAAGCATTACGTATAATACAAGACCTCATCATTCAATGATTAAACAGTGTGCCTGTTGAATCAGTACAATAAAAGAAGCAAGCGTACCTTGTGAAATTATCAATTCTAAATATAAATCACATTTTCTATTGATTACTTCTGTTTGCACGAATGAGATATAAACATGTTGGTTCAGTTGATGGCGGCGATATTGCGCACCGTCGTGAGGTCGCGCAGCAGCATCTTGATGGTCTGTTTGGTCTGCGGGTAGAACGAGACCGTCTCCTCGGCCAGAGTGTCCGGGTCCTCCGCTTCCAGCGCTGCAAACACAACACAAACTCAGTTCTCATACAGTCAACGGGGGTCGAAACACGTGATCCCGTACTAAACTCTATGATCTCATTACGGATGTAAGAATCCTTGCCATTTTGAACCGCTTTGATTGGAAATCTGACTCACTACAGTAAAGCCTCTATACATCGTTCCCAGATCCATCGCTTTCCTGCTTTTATCATTCATTTTTTCCAGCCCCACCCCCATATAATCAATGTTGAATTTTCCTGGTTGATGGTTTTTCTGGATGGATGATTTCATTTTCCTGGTCACTTGAAAAACGATGGATAGAGGTTTCACTGTATTACGAATCATTCGAAATGGGCACATCTTGCCAACTCGTCCAGCAAAAAAGCATGAAGGGCTTAAAATTTGTAGGCTTAAGAGCAGCACAAAGGTTTCATCATTTTAAATAGGCCTAACCTCTTCCTGGGATTGTTGACGTATTACGGCGTAATAAATAATAGGCGACAAACAGTAGGCCTGCTTCATTATTGCCAAGTTACTAAATTTCCGTCACTCATAGGCCCATGTTAATTCATCATTAGTGCTGTATCGCATCAAGTATTTAGATAGACAAGGACTACCTTCATTTAAGATGATCATGCATAGGAGCCCCTGAAAGATACCGTTCATCAGCACATGAATGAAACTAAGTTTGCCTGCCTCCCAGTCAACGTAAATTTCCTTTTCCATCCATTTGGCAGATGCGATGCGAGATCATCAGTTATTTCCCGTTACACACTCATTCAAGTAGTATACGTAATTAATTGAATTTTCACACCATTCAAGATGAAAATATAATTTTACGATGAAATGTAAAAATAGAACCAAATTAGCATTCAATACGGTGACAAATATTCGTAGGCCTAGCATTTGGATTTGCAGACCTTTTGAAAGATTCGGTTCACATTCAAAAGAGAAAATGGGGATTTGTACTTCTGTAAAATGTATTGAAATGGCAGCTAAAATGAGAAAGGGAGAGGAAGCGTACCTGCGATCTGGTCTTCCAGCAGCTGCAGCTTGTCCTGGACCTGCAGCTGATGATGCTGGATGTGGTCCAGCATCAAGAGGCGGCACTCCACTGGATCTATCGGCTTCTCAGGCTCAGGGGCGGCGGCGGGCTCGGGGGCGGCCCCCACTGCAACAACACGCAACCATCAACACTCACGCAGGCAAGGGTACAAAATATCAAGATTACAACTTGTTGGGAACATCTATCAATTTTAATGTTGCCCAACGACCCCACCAACAGAACGAATGGCACGAATGAGCAGGCGGTAATGAAACGATGTAACGGTGATAGGTTAAAGGACGTTTATGCAGGACTCGAACCCACGCCCAACGTGACTTCAGTTTCTAGCACAGTGCGCGATAGTTGACCAAGCCACGGGGACAGTAAAGACATCGTCCATCATTTACATACAGTGAAACCTCTATGCATCGTTCCCGGTTACATCGATTTCCCGCTCTTATTAGTTTCGTCTGACCCTACTCCCATATGACCAATGTTCAATTTTCCTGCATGGATAGTTCATTTTTCCTGGTCCCTTGAAAAACGATGAATGTAGGTTTTACTGTAGGCCTACAGGTAATGATTGAATACACTTATATCGCATGAGAAGGAGGTTCCGCGAGACCGGAACCAATAGTGCACGAGTGTTTGGCTCCTCCATCTTTCGAGGATACAAACTTGTACAGCGTAACTAACCACTATCGGTTCTCAAGGGACCAGGGAAATAGTACTTGATCACAACGACTGATGGAAGCAGGAGAACTACGGGTCCAGGAATTATATGTAGCCTACTGTTACATCAAGGGCACCTGGACATATCTATGTCAACACTGTTCAATTAGGCAACTTCTTGACCACTTTTCAAGACAATGGTTTGGGCCTACTCAATTGGCATGGAGCTTTTACCGTAGCTTACCGTAGTACATTCTATCTACACATTTGGAAAAGTGCAATTTTTTCCACACATTCTCTCCTTTCCTCTTCATTCTTTTCGCATTCTTTGCACTAACCAAACATGTCGGATGTTGGATCCAGCCAAACAGTATGGCTACATTTCAGCTCGTCGAAGAATTTATTCAATTAAAAAATATATATTTAATTTGATTGGTTCAAAATGTGAGAAACGAATGCACTAACATGCAGTAGACATTTCAACTTGATTGCTGTATTGGTTCAAGAGAAAAGTGACAACATGAGGGAAAAACATGAATTTTGCGATAATTAGGTCTACACTTGAAAATTTACGGTATTTAAAAAAAAGAAAATTGTTTTGTTCAGAATATGTGAATGGAATCCACTGAAATTGCTCTTGAGAAGATTGTGGCCAGTGCAGGTCACGTACCGGTGACCTTGAGGTTGTCTGCCATGCTGTGAGCGAACCGCATCAGCTCCGACTGGCAGATGGGGAACTGCAGCAGCTGGTTCTGCGTGTCGTCGTTGATCAGGTCGTTGCTCAACGAGCCGTTGTTCGAGCCGCCCGTCAGAGCTTGCAGCAACAGGTTACTGTCCAGCTGCGACGCGTCTGCAAGTCAAGGTCAAACATGAACGTTTTTCAAAAAGTCTACTGGTCAAGTCAATCCAAAACTACATACAAAAATTAACAGTCGCCAGTTGATATCGGCTGTTTTTTAGTACGGTTGCCGTTCCATTTCGATATTTTATATAATCATAATAAATCATGTGTAGACATTTGATATCACCAGTTTGATTGGATATCGGAATGAATCCTTTTGGTTTACATCATTCCAATATCGAATGAATAAACATGTGAATTGGGTGAAAGGAAAAGAGGGCACAGTACTGACTTTTCCAGTATTTCCGATTGATTTTCAATATGGCATTTTCGGTAACGTTTACATGGTTTTGATCGAACGGCAACCCTACATGTAACCATCAAGCCACAGCCTGTTACAGTCAACCCGACTCTGCTTGCACTTACATTGCAAAGCTCAATAGCGACCGAGTGTTGAAGAAATATGAACATTGATGGAGAATCATAAAAATCCAAAGTTTCATTTGCCGTTCGGCTACGTTCTCTTGATGCGGAACTTTTGTTCTCCGATTTCTTCCAGAATTATCTAATGTACATCGCGATCAAGTCCTCACCTTCTTTATCGCCATTGTCGCCACCAGTCTGCGCCAGCGTAGTGTCGCCTGCGCCGCTCCCCGTCTCCACACCCGTAGCTGCGCCAGCCTCAATTGCGCCAGCCTCGGCCTGGGAACAAGCAAATACCTTCACTCAGATATACGTTCCAATAAGAATGTTTATAAACTAAATCAACATTTTTTGCTCTCTTCCACCCGAATTAACGACGGATTACAATCCCAGCAAGTGTACACGAGTATAACACGTAATTTAAAGAGAAATGCAAATACCGTAAATTACTTTTTATCGTTTGTTTTCATGTATGTGTTGTCCTTTTATTAAATTAGCAAAAGTGGGAATGTATTTTTCTGTTGCTAATAAAGACTAAATGAATCAATTAAATCCTGGATTTCGTTCAATTGGTGATTTTTACGCATCAGCTACACTGTAGGACGTTCGATAGATTTTGATTTATATTGGGTTCAACAATGTACTTTAATGATGATTAGGATCTATTGGCATTAGTGAATGATGAACAAAATGAGGGGAAGATTAGTTGGAAGATTACAAGTATTTTAATAGGTTTTAGGAGTATCAGAATATCTAGTCGTGGCCTGTTGATAAAAGGAACCAACCCAGTATCAGGATGAATGGTTGACCACAGAGAGAGTGTATCGGGCTGGAAGGCTGGTACCAACCGTGCTGCTAGTTCCACTGTAATCTGTGCGGAACGCTAGGTGAAAAGAGGCCAGTCGCATGGTACAGCTGACGTCTTGCCACCAGCAATGATGCATAGCTAGCATTCTGCAAGGATTTCAGTGGACTGTTGGATCAGCTGTAACGGCCGTGATACAAGACCGAGTGTGTTCGGAACCAAGTCAGTCGACTAGGAGATAACGAGCGGCTCACCGGTTTGACGGCGTCTTGCTCCTGCGTTGCGTCAGTCTTGATGTTCTTGGCGACGTCAGTGAACGGTGGCTCGGGTTTGGCAGGCGCCTGGTCCGGAGCATCGAAAGAGTCCTTCTCCCACGGCTTGGCCCACAGGTACAGCTTCGGGTGGTCAGCCGCACTACGCCAACAAACAAGTACATTAGATTAGATTCCTTTATTAATCCACACGATTTTACATTTGAAAAAATGAAAAATATATGGCAAGTCAATTTACATAATTATTGTATGTTCTATACAATGTATAGAAAAATGTACATGAATAATCTGGATTATAGTACACACAAACACAACAAAACATCTAAAATGAAGGATAAAATTAACAAACACTATTATATAAGGTAAAACTCAGTCATTATACATTAAAATCTTTCATGCTATATACTGGTTTGGTAATAATAAAATCTTTCAGTTGTTGTTTGAACACCTTCATATTCTTTTGCATTTTCAATTTGTCAGGTAAATTATTATAAGGAACTGTACCCTTATACAAGCAGTCTTGTTCGTACATTACAGTATTATGTGAGCATCCTAGATATACCGGTCTATCATTTCTACCACGTGTATTGTATTGGTGTATGTCCGAGCTCAGGCTAACATCTTACAAATGTTTCCTGATGAAGATTAACAGATCAAATATATATAAACCAAACATTGTCATTATTTTAAAATCCTTTACATGAAAATCGTCCCTTCTTGTTGTATGAAATTCGCAGTAATTGGTTTTGTACTCGAGAAATCCTCCGACTTACTCATATTGCCCCAGTAAATAATTCCATATCTCATAATTGATTCGAAATAACCGTGATAAACATCTTTAATCAATTCCAATAACCAGCCCAAGACAGCAAGCTACTCACTCGGCCATGTTGACCTTGACCCTGAGGCTGTGCACGACGTTGCGCACCTCCAGCAGGGTGGCGGCAAGGTCGTGCGACCTGCGCAGCGCGTCCGTGTGCTTGGGGGGTCGCGCGGCCGGGTCGAACGAGGGCAGGGTGCCCTCCTTGAGCCACGCCTGGTCGTGCAGGTGGCGCATGGAGGCGCGGGCGCGCGCCGGGTGCAGGCAGATGGCGCACACGTACTTGTCGGGCACCTGGCTCTCGCGCTCGATGCCGTTGCAGTGGCCATGCTGCCAGCACAGGCACAGGTCGCACTGCGTAGGAACCACACTCGGTTAGCACGCCTTGCAACTCAACGTGGCATCGGAAATACTTGCAAAGTTACCAAATGGAAGGAAAATGTGACTAAATAGAAGGAAAATGTGACCAAATGGAAGGAAATGTGGCTGAATGGAAGGAAAATGTGGCCAAATGGAAGGAAAATGTGGCCAAATGGAAGGAAAATGTGGCCAAATAGTGACCAAAATGTAGCAAAAGTACATGTAAAACTACAACGATCTCACTCAACGCTGCATCCAGGTAGAGGCCGTACAGCGGTTCATCAAACGTTATGAGGACAATTTGAAACATTCTTTTTTTGTGGAAAATTTTTCAAACATCCAAATAAATGTGCCAAATAAAAAACCTAAGGTAATAGTTTAAACCAACAAACGATTATAGGCTTACAATGCAGTCGGAATTATCGAAGTATTTTAAGATGGAATAAAATTTGAAAACTCCCTAATGCTGACAAAACAACTGTGATGATCACGTTCATGAATCGGGGACTTTCAGTGGGCAAGGCTTGGTCACGACGTAGTGATACCAACATTCGCTTGAAACATTTCCAAGGTCAGAATCTGAGTCCAGGGTCTCGATTGCCTGTAGCACAATTATCCCATGCCACCAGTACCCTAGTCACTCTTTATCTACATCCAGTTGACAAGGGAATCTGCTGAAGGGACGACGGATAGCGTCCGACGACGAGGTATGTTGGGCAAGCTGACCTGTATCATGAGTCCGTCCTCCTCGCCTCCGCCGCACGTGCAGTTGATAATGTCGATCTTGTTGAGCTGCTCCGCCACCAGCTCCGCGGGGGTGAGGGGGGCGGGGGGCGACCCCATCGGCTCCAGCGGATCTGAAACAACCAATCCCAACACTTGTCTCATTCAACTCTCTGTACGGCAACCAACAATAGAAGGGTGTTTGGTGTGTATAGGAAAAAAGTCTGAGGCTGAATACATGAATTGAGTGAAAGGGAAAGAGATCAGTAGCTTACCGAGATTTATGAGTAGAGAAAGGCCTACTCATAGTGGAGAGCCCGTTGATAGAACACATAGTGATGAACATAGCTGATGAACATTTGTTCATCAGTCTCTACTCTACTGTGACAAGGCAATAGCCGAAACGGCAGAATCTCGTGTACCTTTCATCTCTATGTGTTCTATCAACAGGCTCTCTACTATCAGTAGGTCTTTCTCTATTCATTAATCTCGGTAAGCTGCTGTTCTTTCTTTCCCTTTCACCCAATTCAAATATAAGGGTGTTTGTATAAATTGTCGATTCCGCTATCTATTGCTGATTTGTCATCACATTTCATTCTGATAATGGGATCACTCAGGAAGTAGGGAGGGGGGGGGGGTGAATTGATTGGACGGCAGTAATGTCAGCCTGATGATGATAGAGAGTAGGGTGAGTATAAATGTGAGATGATGAGGAAACAGAGGGACTTGTTTCAGCATCAGAACCCCGGGAACGCAAGCCTCCATGACATCAACTCACACGACCATAGTTTTCAAAATAGTTCATTTTTGTTTCATTCTATTACAGTGGAACCTCATTTATACGTTCTTCAGGGGACCAGACTAAAAAAGTGTATTAATGCCAAAAACTCATTAATGAAACTATTCAACATGTGGAGCATATAGGTTGGATCAAAAAATAAAACTTGGGCCTATAAATGTAATAAATGTACTAGGCAAACGCGAAATATGCGTTGTAAGATGAGCGAGATATCCGAATAAGCTATAAAAGCCGTTAAAGTAGTTCTATCTACCCTTGCCACTTTATTGACTCTGGTATTCTACACACCTTGACGCATATAAAAATACTTTATAGCATTAACCACAATTCTATTTTTAGACACATTCGGACAAGAAATGTCCGAAAACGGTCTTCTTGATTACGATATGTCATTAAAATTTACATTGAAGAATCTTAAAATTCGATGTGGCTCTGATATTTGACGTCACCAAGTGGGTAATTGTGGTTAATGCTATTGTTGGTCAACTCTTGAATCTAGAAAGCAGTGAATCTCGGCAACTTAATTCTGCTTCCACTTCTATAATATATTTGATGAATAGAAACAGCTAATTCAATTTTTTTCTTCAAAACGGCTGGTTAGAATTGCTTACAAAATGGTAATAATGTGTGTCATACATGTATATTCATTTACAGAAAATTTTATTTCATTTGGAGAGATTTTATTTTTTCACATTTTCTTGCCCGGCCTAATCTTATGGGATTTTTAAAAATTTTGATATATTTCTAAAAATCAGTCAAACCGATTAATTCCCAAAACTATACAGTTCCAAGTTGTAAAATTGTGCCCGTACAAAAAAGTTTCATATTGATCAGTCAAACCATGCAACCTGTGCAGTGCTTACAAACAAACAAACACGGAGACAAAGCTCCATAAGAGTGGGATGGAGACTTGCTACGCTCATCCAATAAACAAGAAACTTATAACTGAGATTCTACTGTATCAGAGAAAAGAGCTAGGCTTATGGCAACACGGAATGTTGTGCGCGAGCAGGAAACTCACCGAGAGGGTCCGGATATGATTCGCCCGGGGACGTGTCTGTATGAGCCAGCGCCGCGGCCAGGGTGGGAGTCTTCCTCTTGACGACGGCGCCCCGGGCGGCAGGCGTCAGGAACGACGGCGTGAGGCAGTCGTCTCCGGCAGACACGGAGGGGAGGACAACCGAGTCGGCAGAGTCATCCAGGCTCTTGGGCTTCACTGCGAAACAACAGGACAAGCGTGATAACACGAGCAGCTTGATATTCTCACACGCTGGTCACCCGTAGCAACGCCCAACACAAGGACAGCGAGATACAGTTCTACGGTTGATCAGTTCAGTCATTTATATTGGGTTTAACGACGCACTATACTGATGACTACGATCTATTGGCGTCTGTGAATGACATGTGAGATGATGGGATGTTGAGATGAAAGGTTACTTTATTAGGTGTTTTGGATGTTGGGAAGGAGTCGGTCGAGGCCTGTTGTTAAGGAACCATCCCGGTATTGACCTGAACGACAGAGGGAAATCACGAAAAAAAAAAACAGTCAGGGTTGTCGATCATGGCAGGAATCGAACCCCGGTCTCATGAATGACGGTTCAGTGTATTAACCACTTGGCCACTTGTCTCAGTACGGCTAGTCATAATAGCAGGCGGTTTTCAACCGCTAGCTATCTCCTGTTTATCCTGTTTCATCCTGTTCATCTTCATCTTTATTCACAGTGATGACTGAGGTCTAACTATTCAGATCTACACCAGACGCATCAACATTTTCATAATTTCTTATATAAATTCACTTTATTAAGTAACCCCAGTATTTTTTTTCATATTCTTTTCATTCAATGTTTGTAATAAAGGCTGTGGATGAAGATTTAGGATTGTTTGAACGGGGCACCACGAGGGCGAAAGAGATAGTGATGGTAATTAAATTAATACGTGGTGCTATGTGATCAAAGCATGCATTGAAATACAGTACCCTATGTATACCGGTGGCACATCTAACAAATGAAGATAATGTGAGTGACAGTTGGCAACTCTGTACCGTCGTACCTAGTTTCTTCCTCTTGGTGGGGTGAGCGTCGACGTAGTTGTCAGACAGCCTCCGTTTGCGCACCCTCGACTTGTGGGAGGAGCCACCCGGACCGGCGTCGCCAGGTACACTGGGGCTGGGGGTATAGCCTGGCCAATCGTCCGCCTTCTTCCTGCGAGCACAAGTCAATCCAATACACTCTCGTTCTACATCTTTCAGACCGTCGGTCTTTAGAGCTGCCAGAGTCTCAAACTCGACTGAGTTATTACTGAAACCTGAGGTCAAGAAAAAACAAATGTCTCAAGAGTTATCTTTTGACAGTATTTTTAATTCACTGTTCAATTAGGCCTAGGCCTACTAAAAAATTATGGAGAAAATGTGATTTATGATTTATGAACATATTTTTCAATTCACAGAGACCTAGCCTATTAATTTTATTCTCATTTTAAAATGATGTATTAAATCAGCAACGCTCTTGAACACACTTCAATTGAAAAAAAAAGCTCTCACAGAACTTGGCCTCTATTTATAGCTCCATAATTCCTGGCAAATTTATACAACACACACGTTGGATAAGAGCTCATAAGTAAAAGAGAGAGAAAGAAAGAGCTCATAAGTAAAAGAGAGAGAGAGAGAGAGAGAGAGAGAGAGAACGTACTGCGTGGGCAAAGCTGCCGGGCGGTGGATGGGCAGCAGGGTCTTGATGCCTGCCGTCACGCCCTGCTTGGGCCCACGCAACGGTGCCGGCTCCTTGCGCAACAGGTCGCGCAGGGGTGTCAGGGTAAGAGAGAAAGAGAGAGAGAGAGAGAGAGAGAGAGAGATAGGGAACGTACTGCGTGGGCAAGGCTGCCGGGCGGTGGATGGGCAGCAGGGTCTTGATGCCTGCCGTCACGCCCTGCTTGGGCCCACGCAACGGTGCCGGCTCCTTGCGCAACAGGTCGCGCAGGGGTGTCAGGGTAAGAGAGAAAGAGAGAGAGAGAGAGAGAGAGAGAACGTACTGCGTGGGCAAGGCTGCCGGGCGGTGGATGGGCAGCAGGGTCTTGATGCCTGCCGTCACGCCCTGCTTGGGTCCGCGCAACGGTGCCGGCTCCTTGCGCAACAGGTCGCGCAGGGGTGTGGACTGGGCCGCCGCAGCGCACTTCATCGGCTTGATGAACTGCTCCAGGTCCAGTGGCGCCCCGCTCAGGATGTCCTTGGTGGGCGGGGCTGGCGGAGGGGGCGGCGTCTTCGGCTCACTACAGGCACACACGTCAACGACCATCAGGATTACCGTTCCATGTGGACAATGCAGACGATATTGAAACTTTCATATCGAATGACGATTGAAATAGTTCAATTTTCAAACGATAATTGTTTAGAAAAAAATGCGAGATTGGTAGTCATAAAGCTTGACCATACAGTTTCAAGTACGTATGCTAACGTACAAGCTATGTGTATGTGTGTGGGGGGGCTAAGTTTACACAAAGTTTGCTACATCGCTGTATTAACAAAACAAATTATCATTTTTTATTTAAAAAACGTGATTCTCTTTTCAATGTCAACAATACACAACAATGTTTACTGGCAGCAACGAGAAACTGCACGTGTAGCACTTCATGAATAGGGCCTATGTGGATTTTTTATACTCAGCATATTCCTATAAGAGTAATATTTTTCCAATCGATATCAATCATTGTTTCGATATTGAATTCATTGAGTATCGAATATTCCGATATGCTCCTGAATCGAACTTCTAGAATATCAAAACCGAACAAAAATCCTGATGAATAACAATTCACATTTGTTCACGTTTACTAACTATATTTATTCATACTGGGAGGTTCTAGCAGTTGATCAACAGCTAGATTATTTGGCAGTACAAATGACTGAGTGATAGAAGAATGATATTCACCAAAACCCATGCCTTATGAGGGACTCGAACCCACGCCTGACTTGACTTCAGTTTTCAACGCAGAGCTTTAGCTGACTGAGCCAACCAGGCGGCCAATCAATGCACTTCTGTGCTTCAATTCATCACACGGCAACGGGTTTGTGTAGTACAGCATTTATTAATGGACGTTACCTCCTGAATGCGACGTAGCACATGGAAAAGGTAGGCTAAGACTGCGTCAGTCAAGCTTAAAGCCTTGTACTCACGCTTTTGTTGTCTTCCTCGCGTCGGAAGCAGCCTCCTTCCTGGGGGGTGGCTTCTTCTTGTCCGCCTCCACCAGCGGGGGCGGAGACATGGCCGCCAACTGCTTGGCCTTCTTGCTGGCCTCGAAACGGTTCACCGCCACGGCCAACGTCCTGCCGAGAACAAACGCGACGATAAGTGCTGTACTTGCATCAGAGAATTAGATTGTCGTTCATCAATCGAATAATAATGAAGGCCTCAGTAATTATCGAGAAACTCATTGAAGCTCCAGAAATGTTCAAGAGTTTTGAGAAATGCACCTGTGTTTCTGATAGTAAATCTTGTCCGGAAAAACCATTGACCTTCAAAACACCGCAGCGATACAAATATAGCGGTGATAGTTGCGCTTGTCAAGTTGATACAATAGAACCTCTTTTATACGATCTTTATATTTATATAACCTTCATATTTATACAACCTTTCTAGGTGGTCCCAGCCATTTTCATAAGACTAGATATTCATTGTATTCTCTTATACAACTAATTTATTTACAACTTTTCGTAAATACGCCTCAATTTGTTGTCCCCTTCTTACATTTTCAATAATCCCAGTCAGGTGTTCGTCCTAAAGTCGTAAAAACCCCAAAACGTAAACAACAAGTAAGCAAGCACTCCTGCTGTTTCTTAGTAAAAATACCACCCCACCCGATCATGGCATCTTGCGTCATCTCTAGTTGGCCAATCAGCCGCATCATCTCAGTTGGCCAATCAGACGCGTCCTAGCACTTGTATCTACCCAACAGCTTATTAGGTTCACTTTTCTTGTGACCTTCTGAGGCAAGGCCTTCTACATTATTACTAATATATATCTAATACAGTATATATGTCCAATACGACAGAAACTTGACGGTTTTTGTTGCAAAGCAATGTGAAGCTACTGCCGAGACACAAATATGTACGCCTTCTCAACTTTGAGTAATGTATCTTGTATATATATATATATCCATGGTGTGACAATGGGGATGGGTAATACATAGGCCTACTACAGTATAATACATATTATTTATTCATTTCAATTTTTGGGAAAATCAGTTGGCGCCACATAATTTGTGTGAAATTATATTTTGATAGAAAATGTAGATGGCTGTGAATAGTTTTGCCGTGATAGTTTCTTGTGTTACCTGGAGGGAGGCACGATGTCCTCGATGGGCTCTCCGACGGTACGCGCGTACGCCAGGTCAGCCACGTTGGGCGTGGAGCCGAGGAACTGCGTGTACTCGGGGTGGTAGTGCTTCAGGTGCATCTGGAGCAGGTTCTCGCGCCGGAAGTGCTTCAAGCAGCCCTCCTTCGGACACACGAGCGCGCTGTCCTGCATCTGGATCTCCGTCGTGCCCACGTACACTGGCGGAACAACACCACGTCTCATGGCATGTCACTTTACAAGCAGTCAACGCATCAAAGCAGACAGTAAAATGTCTGAACTTGGTCAAACGAATGACAGGGCCTGAAGGCCGCCATGAAGAATGAAGCCACTCACACTCATCAACACAAATGTTCAATGGTATACGCATTTCAATTTGTTTTAATATTGGAAAAATTATACTGCCGCAATGAAAAACACAAAAAATGCCCAAATTGACACTAATTTCAGGCTATATTTTAGGCAATTTCAAGCTGTACAGGCTCTCCTATACAGTGGAACCTTATTTTATAATTTTCCAAGGAACAGGAAAGCAACAACATACACTCAGGAAAATCATCCACCCAGGAAAATTGACCAATGTAGATGGGCGTGACTTATACGAAGCAGGGGAAATTTTAGATACCTTGATTGGTCATTTCCCTATTTCCCCTGCTTCACTGTCCACTTGATTGGTTTTTATATTTTGTGACATCACGAGGGCGGATCGCGATGGTCAATTCAACATCGATGACTGTAGGCCTACTACATGGAAGTGGCCGTGATCTCTTGTGTCTGGGTCGCGGTCTCACACTCACCTTTACCGTCGTCCGGCGGCGGTAGGGGGGCGGTGGCGGGCGGCGCAATGGTGCAGGGGTGGTGCGGAGGCGGCGGAGGGGTGGCTTGCCCCTCCCCCCGCTGCTGCGACGGGGTCTTGGGCAGCAGGGTCTTGACGCGGCGATGTGACGCGTCTTCCTCCGACACAGGCTCCGCAGTGGGCGCCTGTGGAGCGGCAGGCTTGGGTCGAGCCGGAGCCTGCTTCCTGTATAAGGTCACTAGGTTACTGTTGCGTGCAAGAAGAGATTTGATAGAAATGATTATCAAGGTTACGGGTTTAGCGACCGGAGTAAGAGATATTTGTTATTGAGTACGATGAAGAAATACTCAACGTTTCGGCCTTAGAGTTAAGACTTTACAAGAGTGATTGTCAGTCCGGTTCGAATAGAACAAGTGCTTCTGAAAAAAGAGAACAACTGAATGTTCATTATTCAGAGACGATTCTTTCTTTCAAACTGGACCGACGATCACTCTCGGAAGTCTCTACCGAGGCTGAAAGTGTAGAATATTGATCTGTCGCACACGAGCAAGCTAACTCATCTGATATCAAGGGAATTATTGCGTTTCCATTGCTGTTCTCTGTGTTCTGGACCAAAACATTGAGTATATTTCAAACTTGAAAGCTCTCAAATAGAGAATACCCTTCAGGAGGAAGATTTAGATTCATTATTTGAATTCACTTCACAATTTCTTCTCGATTATTGTATGTTCAAAGACACCATCAACAGCTAGGTTCTAGTGAGCTTTTTCTGTCTATATTTTAATCATTATTCAACCTCCAAGTTTCACTCGCTATTAGCTTGTTTTAAAACACTGTTTCGATGAAATCAATGCGTTTACAAATTATATTCGAATCTATTTGAAAACACACAAACACAAGATTCCTACATAACCTCAAAATAATGTTTCTACAATACGTAATTACAGTTTTTATTGTGTACATGCTATTTACCGAACACGTTAACCCATGCAAACATAGAACAGACAACCAGCTACGCACAAACAGCACACAAACACAACAGACAAAGAAAACAGCTGATCGTTGACTCGATACATATCTCGAAAGTGAACTTTTACGCCGAGCATAGAACACCAAGCTCGGATGCAATAGCTTTAATAGAATATGACTAGACGTGTTCGGCACAAGAGATTCCGCTTATATCCGGTATTGATTCAAGTTGAGGATATTAATATAACGTAATGGTGTGTGAGTGTATGCTTTTATGCTTTACCAAAACCATAAATTTAAGAAACAAACAAACTAGTGATTGCCACACCCACAAGTCACAGAACTAAGCATCCAATCAAGTGAGCTGTTTATCAACCAAGATATCAAGACTCCTGATCACGGTGTCGTTCAATGCTCACACGACGTATAGTCTTATAGATCTACGCGGATCACTAACTACAAAGATCAAACTCAATTATTTTTCATTCAGATGAAAATGATCATTATAAAATGAATTATCAATTTCAATCTGGAATTTCAGATAGCCTACTTCAACATATTTTCATTTTGTTCAAGAGTCCATGGAAATCAATTTAGCAAAATACCAGTTTTTTGGTGATAACTTCTGAATGGTACTGATAACCTACTTGTTTCAATTTCAACTGTTCCAAAATCTCAACGTAGTAATACACGATGAGAAAGAGAGTAAAGAAAACTTCAAGAACTAATCACACTTAATAATATTACAATATGGCTAGTAGGGATTTTTGCCGCCAGAAAAAAAACCAGAAAGCCTCACATTTTCATTTCAATGTAAAATTTGATGCGTCACGGTACCACGGACAAGAGTGCAGATTTTTCAGATCCAGAAAACGCCTGAAAAACAGCTGGGGCCTCATTCCTCCACTTTGTGACTGTCGCAAGTTATCACTCAGTTCAACTGTCGTACCTTTTTTCTACGAATGAGACCATTATACAGTAAGTACAATCTCTTTAGTGCGACCTTGAGGGGAGATAAGCTAATGGTCGTTATATCACGATGGTCGTTCAACCAAATTTTTCAATTAAATTCACAATGAAACTTTGTGTGTTTGTTTTACAAGGCATACATAAAATACTGTCAGTCGTCAGTATTATAGCATAGGGCGGAGTTCGATCACTGATAGCCTGCCATGTGGTATGTATACATTTATAGTAAGACACTGTATAATAATGCTGTGTAATAATATTTAGACGTTAAGTTCATGTTATCACTCTGAATTGATGCTTTAATAAAATATCCCCCTCTTCCACCTCCCTACTGCAATTTACTGTGTGATTGCAAGTGTCTGAAGTGTTCAACTGTATCATATTTCTCCACCCGTCAGTTGTAGTCAAGCAGCACGCCTGACATTGGACAGACGTGGTGACAATCGTGATGTGTAGAAGTAGGCCTATACACTTCGCTTTATTTTGGAAGGGTATATAATATAAAAATAATACCACCTTATAGTGTCTCTAAGTATTTGTACATACGTAAGAACATTGAAACGTTAAAAGTATCATTTGACGACCGGTAGTTAATCGCGTAAAATGCACCGAGCGCGAAGGGAATTGTCTACCGGAGTTGAGACCACATAGACCGTCAAACTAGCACGCATGGCGACGGTGCAATTGCCGGCCGCTAAACGCTAAACAGTCTCGTGCGTGTCAATGTCAGACAAGGTCAGACCACACGCAGTCAGCACTAGGCAGTAGGATGATGCACACCATGCAGCCAACAGCTCAAAGTGGTCATGTTTATTATTGCGCGTCAAATAAAAATGCTGGGAATTGGGAAAATCATGCTTGTTTATGATGAAACATTCATTAAATGTGTTTTCAGTGGAATATCTCGCAGTTTCAAGTCGATTCCGTTGTTATGAGTGTGCGGGTGTTGTACGCCCAATTAAAATGAGCAAAAAACGTATTTTGGACCAATTATAGGCCCAGATTTGCAAGTAAGCTGAGGGTGACTTTAGGGCTTGAAATTTGGAGAAAAACCCTCAGCTTATATTCAGGACAAAACGGTACAAACAATAACAATTTTTCAGTAGTTTCGTCGTAGTATTGATGGTTTTTCGTGGAGGGGAACCAAAAAAGCGTCGTTTTCTCGCGATGGTCGTTAAATTAAGTGACGTATTAACGAAGAAAAAATACACGTGGTCTTATGGGAATTGGCCGGGACCATCTCAAAACGATGATATATCGCGATGATCGCTGTATTGAAGGACGTTCTAAAGTGATTCTACTGTACAAATAAAATTTAGGTATATTGTCGTATTTAGTGATATAATTTTATTATAAAATTCAATCATGTAAATTTTACTCTCCTGTATGAAGTGAAAACTCCATCGTTTCTTAGAGGCCCGGAAAAGAAAACCATCCAAGCATGAAAATTTACGTTGGTTATGTGAGAGTGCGGTGGGTTAAAATAAATTATGGAAGATGGAAAACTGTGGGTAACGATGCATAGAGATTTCGCTGTATTCATAAATAGGATAGAAGATACGACAGTTAGGTCAAGAGATCAATCAAGACAGTCACAATGCACAGTGAAGAGGTCCAAGTCTTATTTACAGGGAGATATAATTTGAACATCTTAGTTTCAGGACATTGTAGAGAATACATGATACAAAAAATCCTCGCCCACAATTGCATCTAATTCCAAACCGAAAAGAACGTGCGTAGCTTATCTCCGGGGCAAAAGTCCCTACTAACTGATAGACAGTAATAAATACAAAACCGCCAAAGAGTTTATAAACGTGTCGCCTCCTCTGCTTGACGCGTGCGCCCACTTACTGTCGCTTATCCACCTTCTTGATATGCACCGTGTCGTCCCGCTTACGCGTCATATTACACCTGGCAATACACACAATCACCAACGGTTACGCAAGCGCAGGCGAGGTCTGGTCGCGCGGCCGAGGGGAACCAGTCGCACCAATACAACAAACTCATCATTTTTAACAATGTCCCATTTGAAAAACGTCTGGATTGAGTGAATTAGGTTTTTGTAGTAGGCCAGCAAGGAGTTGGCTAACTCTATGAGATATAGAGACATACCAAGATATAGAAGTGTCCAATATACAAGACATTGAACCCAACTCTTGTTCCATCAAATGAACTCCAACTTCGATCTACGTATGGCAAGAGACATGAAAGACCGAGATGATCTTTAGAGCTAGTAAATTTACTGAAATGCCCACTACTTGTGTACATTTGAAAGGCTCACTACTACTTATCAGATCCTCAGTAATAAATGCTTCAAGTAGAAGTGAAAACTGGGCATTTTTTACATCTCAATTTCAAGTTCCGTCAGATTCGTTCAGAGCGAGACCCGCTAGTTCTCGTTAGTACGGACAAAAGTGTGCATGTTGGCGCGACTTAATGCCCCCCGGCCATGTCGCGGCAACCGTGCGGCGCGTAGTGAAATACCACGGCGCACCGCTCCAGACAACAACGCCACAAACAACAAACATGCGGTGTGAATCAAGACCGTAACCTAGAGTAGGGAGTGTTCAACTTACACGTGACGCTTACAAAGTCCCCTGCAAAAACGCACAGAAAATTCAAAGTATTAGTAAAACATATTGTAAAATATGGTAAGTGTGCGTGACTAGGTTTATCACACTGTGGGAAACAGTTCAGCCGGAAACGGTTCAATCGTGCCACACGTCAACACACAAGCCACAACATACGCCAACATTAACGTCAACGTTGATGTCTATTTTTGGCCGCGTAACTATCCAGTTCCAGAACGTTTCAACAGTGCATGCAGGGAGTCGATTTAGCGAAATATCGGTGTTCTGGGGATGATTATTGAATGATGTGAGATGGAGATTCCAACAGGGTGATAATGAAGACACAAGTTTCTTCAATATCTTCGAAATGATGTGAAATCAAAGACTGACTTTGGATCGTAACATTTTCACAGATATGCAGCTGAAAAGTGAGCCTTTGTCGCTGTAGGCCTGTGAAAATCATACAGTAAAAGTTGAATAGTTTTCACTTATATCATCTCTAGATAACCCACAACACATAACCCATGTCAGAATATTCAATGTTGATATCTCGTACCGTTCAGAGCTCATCATCAAAGAACTGACATTCAGCTCCGTCGACTGGACTCTACAGGCCGAGACGGCTGGAGGGGCGAGCCTGCAACTCCAAGCCGGTAACAAGGCGGTGTGAATAGGTAAAAAATTCTGGGTATCGTGAATAACGTGTCACATTTCAACCGTTTCAAGCTAAATCGCTTCGACTAAACTATTTCCCAGCTGTGGAGAAACAAAGTCAATAAAGCCACGCTGTAGAAAGTGTTTCTTCGCCAGGTTATTAGCATTTTCTAGATGATTTTGATTCCGTTTACTGAGTGGTGCTAGGGGATGTTGGCATTTGTTTTTTATTAGTTTTCAACTCGCTTCTCGATGTTATAGTAGTCTCCGATAAGCGATTAGGACGTAAAGCCAAACCTCCGCAGCCCCTAAACAAAGCTGAGCATGAATCTAACTGACTGAACTCGCAAACCTGCAAGCTCAAGCAAGTTGAAAACTAATAATTAAACCACAAATACTCATGTAGATCTACCCTGGCATCAAGAGTCCAACAGAGGAAACCAAAATGAACGAGAAAACATCAATAGCAAGGCTATAAAAAGTTTCTACGCTGCAGCAAAGTAATACATAATCAGCTAAAATATAAATAAACACATCTGCCCTATTATTATTCCATCAAATATAAGAACGAACAACCACGCCAACCAGGTACTACGATAGTTTGTTATCAATGTCTTGGGTGATACCGACAAATTAATTGATATAATTGGACAACCATTTGGCGGCTTTCGACCAATGCGTATTGAGTTCGATATATGTGCCATCTTGGTATTAGGTATAGCCATCCAGATTACAAAAAAAAATTTATGCCATAGCACAGTGCACGTAATTGCAACGATAATTCAACGATCCTAACCGTACTTCTTGTCTACCGTGGACAAAGAACAAACGACACTGTTTAAGTTGGCTAGACAATGTGCTAGATGCAAGTAATCGCGGCAAGCATCGCACAATACCAACCTGAATCATACAAAAAATTCACTGGCAGTGTGAGTGATAAATAACTATGAAAATCCAAAGAGGCAACAAGAAAACCTTTTGATGAAACAAAATGTTGACATCACATTACAACAGATTCAGATGGCCTTGAAAATCAAAGCCTAATAAATTTAGAGACATGTTAATGTAGCTTCTATTTTTTATTTTTGTAGCATTTGGAATTTGAAAAGTAGCATCTATTATTTTGAAATGTCGCGTTTTGTAGCGCAACAACGTTCTGTTGCGTAACAACAGATAACGTACAATAGGCATATACAAGAGAAAAACCCCTACTGATATTTTTAGAAAA
This sequence comes from Brachyptera risi, assembly GCA_964007535.1. Lineage (NCBI taxonomy): Eukaryota > Metazoa > Arthropoda > Insecta > Plecoptera > Taeniopterygidae > Brachyptera > Brachyptera risi. The sequence goes on from OZ023336.1 coordinate 37,272,002, forward strand.
ATGGTCTCCACAAGCGAGTTAAACCTACGCCTCATCTGCCGCCTGCATTTGCAAATGCACTTTTTTCCAAATTCCCTGACCAACTTCATCCGTTTACACCTCAATTGAAATAATTTTGGGAAAAATAGCATCTACAATGCTTCTATTCCGAATATAGCGTCTATATCGTCAATACATTGAAACGTAGCAGATTCAGACGTTTGTAGCGCTTTGACACCTTTTTAAAAGTATTATAGACCAATATCAAACCTATTGAGACATGAAAAATTATCGGAAAAACATGTAAAAAAGCACTTTTAGATTTCATTGCTTTTATAGCAATTGCTATTTCTACATGTCTCTTTAAAGGTGAATGTAAGATGGGTACTTGAGTTATCAAAATAGCTTCAACTTAGAATTCAACTGAAATATGCTTCATGATACATTTGGTAGGCTAGTAGCTTTTGATCGGCTGTGAGGTTGTCGCACTCATCAGGTTGTGAACTGAGAGTGACGTGAATAGTGCCGTGGCTTGATCGTTCTTATATTCAGTCAACTGAAAGCCACCATCCAGATGGAAGTAAGGATTTCAGATTACAATCTAGATTCAGTCGAATGGGTATCCACACAACCAACTTGAACCGAGTCGAGATAGCAGCCTTTAATCTAGTACATTGGAACCTCTTTAGTATGTTTTTCAGGGGACCAGACAAAAAACTTACTATAAAGTAAAAAACTTACTAAAGAAACTATTTAATATGTGGACCATGTAGGTAGGATCAGAAAATAAAACTTATTTAAGGGGACAAATGTACTACAGAGAAACTCCTACTAAAGAGGTTCTACTGTAACGGGAATGATGAAATAAATATACTGGTGACAAATCATGAACAAACTTGTTTGATGTACCAAATTTAAATATGTTATCATAAAATATAATGTAAGGTTTTACATTATTGGAAAGTAGGACTTGATTTAAAGAATATTATTTTGTAATGGACGATATGAGATGAATGATTGATGATGATGCGGGTTTAGAGAAACTAGTGATGTGAGAATGATGAGGTGGGTACAGGTTGGAGGAATTACCTGTACCCACCTCATCATTCTCACATCACTAGTTTCTCTAAACCCGCATCATCATCAATCATTCATCTCATATCGTCCATTACAAAATATATTCTCTAAATGTAAGGTTTTAATTTGATACAAAATTGCTCATAACAGGCTTACTGGAGTTTTCATATCGAAAATTGATTGAAATATATATCAACATTTCGAATCACACTTGATACTGATACTTTATCAAACGAAATGTAGAGTTAGGAAAAGAAATGGTGGCAGTAGCTGTAGCACTAAAGAGCAGCTGAATGCATGCTAAAGGAGATGACAATGGACAGCCTTGCTTCCTGCACATACGATGGCAGATGTGGGCCAATTGCTAGCACTTAGCCACTTGCTATTGTTAGGACTGCCAGGGTTTGATTTCTTCACATCAACCCATTGGCGACACACAATTTCACATATTCGCATAATTCAGCTGCCATTTTATAATTTAGCTTTTATAATTTAGCTTTTATTAATTTGATTGGGTTCAAAGATGCACTGCACCGATGACAAGATCTATTCGATTGAATGAATGGTTAATGAGGTAGTGATGGGAAGGAAGCAGATGTGGCCTATATTGTAGGAAGCATCCCGGCATTCAGCTAGCCTCCAGAGGAGAACCATGACAAGCCATGGCAGACATAATGGCAGACATTGAAGCTGGGCCCGGTCTAAACCCTCACCTACCAGTCACATGGAGACAGCAAGGATCATTACGGTGTATTGCTGAACACAATATAAATAATTAGCCATATTTTTTCATTTTTCAATATTATCCATGACTTTTAGTTGGCTAGGGTGATTTTTTTGATAAGTGAAAATGGAATTTTTTTGGTTGACTTTATATTTGGGTTTTCTGGGTCACGCTTCAGCAAAAGCTTGGAACCTGTTGGGACAGTAGGTTGAATGCGGTGCTAGCAATAGGAGAGCGTGGTGATCAAGTACCTCAGCGTGAAGTCGAATAGCTCCTTCTTGTACTCCTTGCCGCTGTCTGTGAAGTAGGTGACCATCTCCTTGCGGGACCTGAACCGCCTGCCCGTCGGGCTGACAAGGAACACGTCCCACTTGCCCGCAGAGTTGCCGCTGCGGCGCTGGATCGTGTGCTTGGCCCAGCCCTCGGGCAGCCGGTCGTCTGCCACGATGATTGACCGACGAAGACCTGCAGACACAACGTACATCAACACACACCGAGAAAGGTTAAGAAGTCCACGAGGAAGTTGCTTGCACACCTGATGGCAACTCTCGACGCACTGACATTATCGCTAACAATGGAATCACTGAAGTAGACCATATATTGGACCTAACTGTGCGTTCTGAGACATGTGCAGACAGTGTTGAATTCAGAGACTTCGTCGCGGGGGAGCTTTTGTGTTTTCTGGGGGGGAGGGGGGGGAGGGGGGGGAACCGAAATTCAAGTTTCTCAAAAATACACTATAGGCCTAATACCTAGTGATTGATACCGTGATGTTTATCAATGAATGGGTGGACACGGCGAAACCTCCCTTGTTCTTCACGGGACCAAGTACAAACCCATCCACGCAGGAAAACAAGACATGCAACAACAGTCAACAGTCGTTAGACGTAGGAGTTCAGCATTAATTAAATAAACTATCAAATCTGATATAAATATTTTATAAGTAAAGTACAAATATTTTTGGTTTTCTTCATGTCTCACGCTATTCCGATTCATTTATTATATTTGATTTCACTATTTCTTACTATGAATCTCTTCTTCGTAGCATTTAGCTACACTTGGCCATGTCGTGGAAATAAGTTCACGGTGTGAAGAAAATGAGCTGTATTGTATAAAAAATTGTTTTTGAAAAGTGTGTTCAAATATGAAATTAAGTGGAGAAACAAATGGTCAAAAGAAACGTTGATTTTTTGTCTTTAAATTTTCAGGTAACATTGAACGTGGTAATTTTGTCACCCATTTTTCAATTTTATCAAAAATAACTGGGTGTAGATAATTGAAAGACTACATCGTATTTTATTGAATAAATCAGTTGAATTCAGGACTTTGAAAAGTTTGTCAATACATTTTGAATCATCTGACAATACTTCACTTGAAGATGTCTCTTTACTCGGATAACAACAGTATGTGGTATTCCGACAGCTTTCTCAGGCACAGACTAGAAAGTACGATAGAATGTATATGTGAATATTCCCGTAGCTAAGTTTGCAGCTCCTGTTTTTTACTGGTACAGTAGTTTGCTACAAAATGCTACGTTTCACATCAAAATTGACAACCAAAACTGAATGTGAATGCTGTATTCCAGGTACAACTCTGGTTATAGGAGATCTTAGAGGGAGAAGAAGAGTCGACAATAGATCCGGGAACGACGCAACGAGGTTTCACTGCATTAGGGTAAAACAGTCGACAGCGAACATTAATTGTCCCCGTGTGCGAGTGTGAAATAGATTCCAAGCCAAGTTAGTACGATGACTCTTGGCTCAACTAGCAGGTACACTCGTATACACAAAAGAAAAGGATGTCGACCAACAGAATAAACATAAATATCACCATTACAGTATATTTAAATATCTGTGGTATTTTCAACGTATTATGATTTTTCAGAACAAAATTCAAGATAAGAAACGAAACTGTGTCTTTCAAAAGTATTAAAACCCCAAAGATGCAGTGACATTAAAGAGTTCACACATTATTTCGTTGGTGGACGACCAGGCCATAGGAATGGGCAAACAATATAAACATAAGTGTTTAGGGCAAGACTCGAACTCGCGACTTGACTTCACGTCCTGTGCAATGCGTCGACAAGCCAGAGGCTCCGAGTTGACTCACCGTCACTGGTCTCCACTACGTACGCCTCCTGGCCCTCCGGTTCCCAGTTGTCGTAATCGTTGGGAGCGATCGCTTCGTTGGTACGACGCCCTGCAAACAACATGCAGTCGTCCTTGATTCAAACAATAGCAGACTCAACTCAGTGCAGAGTTTTGACATGAAATCCAAGTATTTCAAGAAATCAAATTTGTAAAATTCAAATGGGTATTTTTGAGTCCTCTGAATTTCGGATGAAATAGGGTTTACTGTATGAACGTAGGCAGTGGCGTAACCAACGAACCGCGGTCAAGGGGCGCGTCAAAAAGAGCTAAAAAATGAAGACGTATTTTGAAAATGTTTTTTGAATGATCCAACCAACTCACAAATCAACTTTACAATTAAAACAAAAATGACAGGCCTATGAACATTTTTTCGACAGTTTGTTTCATTTGAAAAATTCTCAAAAGAAGAATCTACACCAAGCTCTAGAGCAGTGGTAGAATAAGGAAAATGAAAAAGAGGGCTATTTTTTAAAATCTTGTGGGGGGAGGAGAAGGGGGGGGGGGGGGGGCACTGGAATACCTCTGGGGAGGGAGGACAAAAGGTCAACTATAGGATCTCAAAAGTTCAGCCCATTCAAATTATGTCTCAAAAGACATACAATTATGATGGATAGATATTCCGACATTGGTGGTTCAGGGATTATCGTACGCGTAATGGCTACCAACCTTTGAACGGGTAAGTCTCCCTGAAAGTTCCGGCTGGAGAATCATCGAGAAACACTTTATTGTATGATCGTTTCCGTTTCTCCACCTTGCCTCCCTTCTTGGCGTCAGCCGGTTTCGACTTGCTCTTCGTCTTGCCGGCCTGTTCGCCCTTCTTCTTGGCGGGCGCATCTTCCTTGGCGGTCCCCTCCTCCTGCGTGAAGCTCGTGTTGAGGTCAATGTACGTCTTCTCCCCCTCGTTGTCGCTAGCGGTCCAGTCCGAGTACTTGGACTTGCTCTTCTCCGCCTCGCTGCCCGAGTCCTTGGCGCTATCGTCGCGCGACGGCGACATGAGCACCGGCCGGGGAGAATCAGACACGCACTTCGGCTTCTTCCACGTCTTCTTGCATTGGAACAGCTCGACGACGGTTGGTATCTTGCGTTTTCTCTCCCGCCTCTCCGCCTTGCTCATCAGTGTAGCGGGTCCGTGCGGTGTGCTCGGGCACAACGGGAAGCTGCTAGGCGGTTCAATCTAAACACCATTCAGTGTTCCTCATCAAACGGTTACAAGGGAAATACTTATTTATATTTTATATTTTTTCATTTATTTAAAATTCATTTTATTCATACAATCAATATAATACAGGTAAGTTAACAATGTAAGTTACTATGTGAGAAGCCCACGTGGAGTATGAAACTCTGTGTGTGGGCCGAGTATGGTGAATTGGTTTTTGTGTTTACAAGATGGCAAAAGCAGATAAGTTGCAAACTGATGGGGAAATAACAGTAAAAAACAGATTTGGAAAAGTTGCAGAATTGTTTAAATATGCAAGTGACATGATCTGTGAAATATATATATTTGATTACGGCAAAAAATAAGTATCAATTAACTTCTTGAACAATTTTTTTCATCAACATCAAAATCTTGTTAGGCTATAGGCCCTAAAATTATTGTTCTTGATTCAAGTCCAAGGATGAATTGATTGGACCGATAAGACCTCTTTGTGATTTTAAGACTCCAAGGCAGTCTTGTCACAAAGTATAAATTAATTATTTGTATATAGGCCTATCACATTATAAATTGACAATTTGAAGAGACCTAATGATCACAATTTCTCATAATTGGACAATCATGTGACGTCAACATCTCCTACCCTGAAAGTTTCTAGGCCAACTTTCAGTTAGAATGCCGTCTTTGAGTAAAGGTTGACAACTCTCAGTACTCGTTTCACGTATCGTTAATTAGCTAATGTCGGTGTTCAGAACAATCGCAGAACAATAATCTTTTGGACAGATAGTTCTGAGAAAAGGCCATTCAATTATAAAACTAGTAAGGGTCTAATGCTATCATCGCATAATACTCCAACAGATTGAAGATATTAAAGAAGATAATACATGTGAAGATCTGATGAAAGGCCAACTTGTTGAAAATACTAAGGTGTAAACGCAACACATTGCCAACAATTCTATGAACTAAAACATTGTTAAAAAAGAATGTTGACCTAAAAAGAAAAGCCTGAAATGTAGCCAATTAAGGTAATATTTACCCCTTGATCTCCAGTACATTTGGCTATTTTACTGAGTTTCATTCTTTTTACGAAGCCGTCGAAGAAGAGCACTTCAACAATATCTGAAAATAAACACACGCTGAATACATGCAATTGTTTTGAGAATGTATGCCACAACAGGGATAAAGTCAAGTAGGGGGTTGCAGTCATACCACTACGGATACTGCTGGAGATTAATTATACATCAATCACATTCCGTTGGGGTTAGGTGCGATACATTATCTGTCCAAGGTGGTTTACCAGTTAAAAGTCTCAATCATACGCAAATGAAGATTATACGTTCAAATGATACATAGTAGGCCTACCCATTATTTTTTTTACAAAATTGCTATGTGAGATATGTTAGGCCTATGTACCTTCATACGAGTGCGTTGAAATTAAAACGCACTATAGAATGCACTACTACAAATATTGTCATTTCTAGCTATAAATTATAATGAAGGCTAACTAGAATCCAGCCGACGTCCATATCCAAAATCATGTTTTTTTCATGTCATTAACAAATCCTGAAAGTTTCATGCTTTAGTCACAAAATACACAATAAAAGCTTTAAAACATATACTACTCCCTAACCCTCTGACGGAATAACTTTAACCCTATTTGCCTAATTATCTGTGCTATTCATATCTCATTATTCTTCACACCTTTCATACAATTCGTAGGGTGATGTTCTTGGCGTACTTAGCATGATCGGTATAAATCTATTGAAAATAAAGCTAGATAAACATATAGGTCCGACTGTATATATAATAATACATTTTTGAAATTGTGAGATGAGCCTAGAAAAAATCAATGGAGGCTACAACAGATAATCAATACCATTCATTTTAGCCATAGACTTTATAATTCACTATGTTGCATTTGGTTCGCAGCTTAAAAACGGCCATTTTGAATTGCCGACACCGAGTCAGTTAAGAGGCCTGTTTGTTTGTCTTGCACCAACCTGCACTCAAGTGTTGCTGGTGCAGAAAGGAAGTGCGTCATATTACGTGTTTGGTTCAAACAAACACGATAGTGCCGATTGCAAACGGTTCCTAGACGCGAATTTTGAAAATGGAAACAGATCAATTGATCGAGAAAGCTAGATATTATTTTTCATGGAAAGTAATTAATGAATATTCGATTTCTGCATGTCAACAAGTCTTTAGCTATAAGATGTTCTAGGCCTAGGTTAGAGCTTAGCTAGGACGAGGCTTTGCCCAGGATAAACCTTTTTGAAATTGACATCATTGCCAAAGTTATTTGGATAAAATCACCGAGACCTAATTCTGTATGTCAACTTGAAAATAATGACAATCCTTATTCAGTTACATATTTTTTCATTCTCATCGACACGAATTTAAGCGTCAACTTGTAAGCCTACATCGTGTCCGCCTACAATTTGATTTTGGCGCCTGCTATCTTGAACCCAACTAAGAAAACGAGCTCTGTAGCTACTACCTGAACTAGTGCAAGTGAACTGGGACAAACAAACACAAAAATGCGGCTTTAGTGCAGCATCACGCTTACAAATAAACACGAAAGTGCAAGAACTGAAGAACCAGTGCAGGTAGTTCAGGACAAACAACCAGACTTAATATAACATTCATTGTAAGCTAGGTTATATAGAATAAAACTCTCAAAGACATTCATACGTATTTCACAGCTGTTACGATACTCATTACTCGAAAGGCTGAATCACATCCATCCCATAATTAGGCCTTGGTCCACAACCAGTATGGGTAGGCCTACATGGAAGCCTATAAATGTATTACTAAAAATAATATCAATTCTTTTTATGCATACACAGATGTGTGCTGTAGATTGGCGATAGGATTTCAAGTGAAGTTCACAGAAAAGTAAAAACAGATCTAAACCTAATCGTTCATCATTTTGTTCCAAGGCACCAAGGCTGAGACCTACGTCATGTGATGTTTGGGAGAACTTTGCTCAAGGTAGGCCCAGGCCTATATTAATTCAACAAATTCCTCAAGATGAAAAATGTTCAACAAAACACAATATTGATATGTCTAAATTAAAATGTGTGCAATGATGTAGGCCCACGCGACTTTGAAGACTATGAAAATCTATGCCTAGATCAAAGTTATGTGCCCAGTGAATTATGTAAGTCTTAAATAGGACATCTGACTATAGGCCTATATGACTTTCCATATGTAATGTACCAACCATATCTGAAGGCCCACTAACCACACGTAATTACTAGGCTATGGTGGCAGTTCAATTTCTTTCAACTATCTACATTACTAGGGCCCAGTCTAGGCCTAGATTAGTTGATAAACAAGTGACAACTAAAGAATGACATTTTTTAGGTTATGTTTCCAGTGTAATATCATAACAACCAAGTTATGTCAAGTTATGGTCTAACAGAAATCATCAAGCTTAGAGATGTTAATATCAAGAACTTACCTCCACTTAAAATAGCTTTCACTCTGGCAGGATATTTGCGACAATCACTCCACGTTGCCATAACAGTTTCACCAACCCGGTAGCCCGACGGTTTGTCAGTTCTGTCAAGAGGCAAGGACATTCTAAGTCTAATAATATTTCAGACTTCTGTGTCCTAAATTAAACAGCAGGTCTAGCTAATGACACTTTGCACTTTCAGTCTTTCAAAATGATTTCATCACAGATTCTTTGGTGTAGCTTTGACATATATTTATAATCAGCCTATTTTAAGGTTATTGACAATGTTCATTGATATGTTATTTTGAAAATGTTAATAAGCATTCACATGCAAATAATGACTAGAAGACACTGTTAGAATATAAATTATAAGATCAAGAAATAAAGATCTCCACAAAAACTATTACATTTTTTAATCTGGCAGTGAACTACTAGTCTACTATCTATGGTCATGCCAAGCTTGCAAGAAACTCCCTAACAAAAATAAAATCCCTAGCTGAAAAGCCTACTAATACTAATAATTTATAACTTGACATATTGAGAACATATTTGTTTAGCCTGAATTCGTAACTTTTGAAAATGCATTTTATTTTGCACAACAAAATTGTAAAATGAATATATATTGAGAATATGCAGTTTTAAAATCATACTATGACTCGATTAAGTAGTCATTGAATTGAAGAGAACCACGGAATCTCGGAATTGTAAAGAATCTGTTACCAATATCAGAACATCTCAATTAATGTGTCGCTACCCAGCTTGCTGACAATTCATAAAAATGCATATAGCAGCAATGTGACATGGTAATGTAGGTTATAAATGACTTAAAATGAGGCATTATATTAAAAATGGCTACCAAATTTGTTCCTCAAAGTGATTACTTACGCAATAATAACTTGGCCCCATATCATAATACAGTTTGCACAACACACAACCCTGAGGAGTATCAAGCACAGGACCTCACATTGCATTATTAATAGTGGAACTCCTACATACAGTATACCACCAAGGCTCAAGAAGTTGAATCTTGCTGATGAAATATGCATTCAGTTTCTTTATACTGGATGAATACAGCAGCACATGCATCATGAAATGAGCAAGAGTATTAAAAGAATTGAAATAAAAATAGTGAAATAGATTCCCGTTGTTTTCCTCAATGAATGAATATTGGGGATTTACGGCGCGTCAACGACGGGGTTATTTTGCTCCGTGTTTCCCTCAAATAGCCAGTCTAATTTATGAACAAAATGATAATGTGTGAGGTAGATCTATTATTCCAGTGTTCAAACAGTAGGACTACATACAATCATTTGGTTCCACAAGCTTTGTTCACATTTCCCCACTAAGTTATAGTTATCCTTGAGGAGTTTTCAAAAATGTATACGGTACTGTAACTAATTCTTCTTCACACTGATCCCACACGTGTTACCCGAAAGCTACAGTATCAAGTTGAATAAGTCCTTCTGCCCACAACGGTGTTCAACCATCCTACATTTGCAACACGTACAAAACCGCACATGGAGAAAGTGCCACAAGAGTGGCACAGAAGTATTGGCTACCGCTCATTTAGACATTGGTCTCAAGGCCAAGAGAATTCACCCGACTGATTCTGTCACACTGTCCCGTAGTCTTTGACTGACTACCAACACAATCAAGAGTACGGTACGGTATGTAGGATTACATCAAGAGTTATGTATTCACTTGTACTGGGTTTAACGACGCACTGTAATAAAAACTAAGACATACTGGCGTCGGATTAATGATTAATGATGAGTCTACAGAGGGAAACCAAGAAAAACCTCTGTAAAAATGTACGGTGGCAGGAATCGAAACAGGTATGATATGCCCTTCAACTCCCAGATCACAATTCTGGAGCGTGTTAGCAACTGAGATGCATATGCCGGTATGCAAAAGTTTTCCAGAAAACAAGTTCAGTCCCATCCCATGCCATGCAAGAGCTCATCACTTCATGGAAAACGTATGCAACAGATCGGATATTTATCCTGGCTATTGTATAGAAAATATGATTTACCATTCATTGTTGACCATAGAATGAGGTGAATTTGTAACTTTGATGATCAATAAAGGTTACTACTTACTAAATTCAATACCTTTGCAGTTGACCACCTCGATCATACAGTGTAACTTCTATGCATCGTTCCCAGATCCATTGTTTTCCTGCTTGTATCATTCATTTTTTTTCACCCCACTCCCATTTAACCAATGCTACATTTTCCTGGATGGATCATTTTCCTGCATAAATGGTTTCATTTTTCTGATCCCTTGGGAAACGATGGATAGAGGTTTCATTGTATTTGAAGTCTCACATTATACCAAATTTTACAAACATAGTACGTATTCATTTTGATCCTACAACATGTCTACATAAGTCTAAATTAAGGAATGAAGGACACAAAACAGTGGAAATTGAAAAAGGATATAATTGCAAGGTTGATTGTTAGAAGGAAATGGTTGGTTACAGAATGATACATTATCAAAGAACTGGGTGAAACACTGAGAAGTAGCAGGAAAGACAAACACCACGTTGCAAGGAACCTGAAACACACTACAGCACATGCCAAGGACTTTGGTACATCAAGAGACCGGAGCAAGCACCACAACTCAATCAATGTCACATTTGGTCAACTCGAGACGTTTCAAGCCAGGCTTTCGAGCCACACTGACTACGTTCATCACACAGCTGGGAAACGGTTCAAATATTTCACGTTAAAATAACCTGAATCGTTCCAGTCGAAACAGTTTGGAAACCTGAAAACGCCAGCCATATTTGCTTATTCACGCCACCTTGTTATTGGCGTTACAAACAAATACCCTTCACTACCATAAGGCTGAATACCAGAAAATACCAATACCAATACCAAGAAGGCTGGCGTTTAGGCAAGCGACCCTAGCAGACAGGACTGACCCTGTTAGAAACTCACAAGTTATTTGTTGCCAAAAGTCACTTGCGCAGCATCTACGTAGGCGGAGCTTAGTGAGGGATATTCAGTCCCTGCTGCTAGGGCGCTCTGAAATTCTTGTTGCAGTTCATTTACATTGAAAGCATTTACATTTACATTGGGCGGAGCTTCCCGTAAAATTGGAGTAAAGTTGCAGGCACGCCCAACCAAACTGTTTTGGCCTGATTTGACAGCACCAAATCACATCTTTAACCGTGTTGGAACTGGATTGGTTTTGCCCAAAATCAACATGTTTGAACCGTTTGAGGCTGAACTGATTTAGTTGGATTTCAACAATGAATGTTTTTCACTCATTTATATTGGGTTTAACGTGGCATTGTATTGATAACCAAGAACTGCTAGCATTGGTAAATGATGAATGAGATGTTGGGAAGGTCTTGTTGTTCAGGCAACATCTCAACGACAGAGGAAGAACACGGTAAGGGTGATTGACCGTGCAGCAGAAATCAAACATCCTGAATGACGGTTCATTGCGCCAGCGACTGATACACAATGAAGGCCCACTCACAACAAACATTCATAGTAAATTCAACGTCAAGAGCAAGGTTTATCAGATGATATTTCACATACCCATTCAGAAAACCATGCAATAAGGAAGTAGCTGTAAGAGCAACGTCTGCATACTCCAGGTCTTGCTCCTACCAATACATCAAGCTATCAACACCGGCCAATCAGATTACAGAGTAGCAACAACGTGAACGTTAGCAGTCGCTTGTATCAGCTGCTGCTGCAAACACTTACTATTACCCTCAAAGTTGAGTTTACTGCTGCCAATCTCCGTTGTGAATGGACCTTGACTGTTCCAACCGAAGAATCAACTCAAGTAACACCAACGCTATCCGAGGACAACTTCGATCTCCAGCGGAAACACTATAATAAATCCCCCCCCCCCCTCCCTGATTTAAAGAAGATTAATGTAAGTTGTAAAAATCAGGGATCACATTCCTGTTTCTTCTCACTGCCAGAAGTTTGCAGTCACTCATCTCAACTGCCGAGTCTCGCACAGCCCTAATTTATGAATATATATGGCAGTAAAAATGTACACTGTAATAGGCCCTACCAGTATTTATTTGAGAAATTTATTATCAGTAATTAAAAAATACCATTGCGTAAATTGTACTGTAGGCCTACTCTCTTATTTATTCATAAGCCGTGATCAGAAAGAAGAGTGAGGAAGGAGGGGAGGGATCACTCACAGCGGTGACAACGTATAGGAACCATGAGCTGGCAGACAAATGCCGTTAATTGAGGCAGCGCACGCGATCCAGCCTAAAGCAAGCAGATTCAGCCCCAAGCCAAGCACCGCAACACATGCTTTACAGCCAAGTACGACACTATATGACGAGTCGCAAAACCCAACATGTAATACAATATTATATTTCAGTTATGCGGGTACGTAACAGACATGGTGTTGGATGAAAATGTATAGTAGAATCTATTGATAGCATTATATCCTTGGTAATAATAATTTTTTTGAACCCCACCAACAGCTGGGTTATTTGGGGGATTATATTCTTTCTTTCTTAATGCCACTCCCTAATTATATTTATAATTAATCAATGACACACAATATTGATTCTATTTCGAGGTACAGTGAATCCTCTTCAATCAAAACTACGTTAATAAGAATAAGACATGAATGTCCAGCTTGAAGCCGGTCCCTGGGTGAGGGTTTAGGCATTTCAATCGTTAATCCGTATTCCAGCTAAACCGCGATTCAAACTAAGACATTGACCCTTTGATTGCTTCAACACTGTTTTCGGAATGGATCATTCGAAATAGTACAAGTGAATTCCTTGAATCGACTATTATTTTCCCAATTGCCATCCTTTTTATTCAACGCGTGAGAATAGGCCGACGCACGATGAGCTTTGAGAGTGTCGGTCTGACCTTGACTAACACAACACTATGCTGGGCTCGGGACGTTCGTTCATCACGCCGTCTCGAGCGCCAATAGAAGCGGGTCTAGCAAGCGGCGGAGCAAAGACAATCATTCAGGCAACCGTGATTGAGGCCCTAGCAACGGCTGCTATGCATCGGACGGTCGCATAGCTTCCTCTTCCCCGCGCAATAATTGACTAAATTATAAGCAGGAAGAGTGATGATTTTCGTGAAATGAGAGTTTTTTGGTTAATCCAAATTTTTATGGATCAAAATCATTTTTTGGGGGTCCCTTTGATTTCGGATTGACGTGGGTTTACTGCACCATTATTTATATAAGAAACCTGGTTTTTGTAGGTCAGGATTAAGACAAAGTAGCAGTTTTCTTCATGAATTGTCATTTCAAATATGCAGAAAATTTACAAAAAAAAAGGTAATTGTCTGGAACCATCACTTATTTGTATATGGCCGCCCTGATATTATGAAGAGAAAAAACTTGAACTTTCTGGATATTACCTATCAGCGGTGAAATATATCGGGATTTGAGCATTGGAAATTGTTTCAAATATATCGAAATTTTCATTTGATATCGAGATTACCAGATGAAGAAAAAATATATGGTTAGAATAGAGATGGTGAAAACAAATGAACATGGTTTGCTGCAAAGAGACATTCACTGCAATGTCGTTCATCCAACCTAGGACTATAGCTATCTACGATGGATACGCAACTGAGCTCAACATGGTTCTGGATCTATGAAACCGATTTCATAAGCCACCAAGATCCACCAACAGAAGCCACCGAGATCGACTACGCAGGCCATCAGCTAGTTTGTATGTGATCTAGGTTCTACACAGCGTATTTATTCATTATTTGTAGATTATCTCTCACACAAATGAAAAAACAAGAAACATCCGGTGACCAAATGAAACTAGTAGATAACAGAAATCCAAATAACAATATGATTTGAACTTTACCTGTCGTGCACAACTGAAACTATTTATGCCCTGCAAATTATTGCCCAATTCGACATCCATCTTGTTTCTACATCGCCTGCTGGCCATCAGAGCCCCGTAGAGACTGTAACTATCTTATGTGGGAGATCTAGGTGGCGTCGATGGCGTATCAAGGTGGCGTTAGCACCTGAAATGATCGTCAGCTGGAAGGCTATGGGAGGAGGCCTAGTTGCGTATCCATCGTAGATAGCTATAGTCCTAGATCCGACTGACCAAGGCTCGAGTGTACAGCAAGCATCCTACGAGTTTCCCAGCAACAGTCATTTTAGTCAACAATCTTTTGAATCGATAACCATCACCATTTTGATAGGTCTATCAAATTTAGTGATCATTAAATATATTCCAATTTGATGTCGAATGGAAGTCCTATGCAATGTAATTGAACAAGGACCCAGTTTGTAATGCCCCAACAAGCCAGCTTACTGCGATTCGAGGCGGTCGCCGACTGCACGCAGCCGCGAGCTGTCCATCGGGAGCCACTCGTCGAACCGCTGCGACCACTTCTCAAAGTGAATCAACACTTCGCGGTCGTCCCAGTCCACCTCAACCACCTTCACGCCGTACCTGCAAATAACAACACTCGCACCATGACAATTACTACCTCCACTGGTTCATTGAAACTACTTTCAAATAAGCAATGTGTACGCATTCAAGAAGATTGTTCAAGTAGTCTTTGAATCTTTGTGAAAAAAACAAATGACTACGAATGAATTGAAACCGAACTTGAGACATATCTAGACTTACAAGTAGCGTACTCTACCGTTACCGTACGCCACTAGGGTCTATACAAAATAAAGGACCTACAGTACTTGGCTGTAGTTTCAAACAATCTCCGATGAGGTTCAAAAAGGTGATGAAGACTAAAGCATGGAGTTGTTGACATTTTGATTTCTTATTTCTCACAATAGACCATTTTCATAATTCAATGCGCAGGCGTGTCCCGCCTCCTAGCAGCCGAGATCGCTGGTATTGCATTCTGGGAGTTTTAGTACTGTTCTAAAAGTCAGCCCGCTTATCCACAAGGTTAAAGGCAAAACACCAAGATATAAAACTTGCATTATCTATCATCTTACTCACTCTGACAGTGTGTAAATCTCTCAGTAGGCCTATATAGTAAACATATAAATGTTGAAACTACTATCATATTATAACTTAATATGTTCACTGTAACACACAATAATATAAATCAAACGTGCTAAATAGCATTGGCAGCATAGGACTTTCAAACTCGGTTAATAGCATCCCGTTCTAGTTCAAACGATCGCCGCTAGATGGCTCATTCTTTTCGGAAATGGTCTATTGAAAAAAATCCAATCAACTCAAATTATGTCAAGTACCACATTTTCCTGAATTGCTAGGCTGTACGTAGTATAGTAATAATAATAATACAGTCTTTTGTAATAAACAATCCAAAGAAATAATTATAGTTGAAGAGAAATACATATTCATCATAAAGGTCATGAATGATCATATCATTCATCATAGTACAGTAGCATAAAGGGATTGAAAGGCAATTTTGAGGACATCTCCATTTGTCGACACGGGGGGTTCCACGAAAAGAATCACGTATAAATTAAGCCATCTTCTGAATGTACACAGTGGCCTACGAGACACTTCCAACAGAGTTGTGCCCCATCATTGAAACATCACCCTGCAAAGCCAAATCACTCACCACTTGTTGGTAGACATGTCCAACGCTTCGAGCCGCGACCCCGGCTGGTACATCCCGTCCGCACCGTCGTTCTTACCGTTGGCACCACTACGAGAAGATTTCTCAATGGCCGCCAAAGAATCAGTGTCATCGCCTTTAATGTCGCTCACTTCCAACTCGAGGACAGTAATAGCACTGCCGCTATCCTTCTGGTCATCCATAGTTTTCGCAGGCATTTCGATGCTCAACTCCCCTTCTTGTTTTATTTCCGTCGAGTTGAACGCCGCCGCAGCTGCTAATGCTTTGTCTGGACTGACTGTTGGCAATTTTGATTCAGTTTTGGTGTGAACCATTGTCCTAGTAGCTTACAGTAGATTGCAATGGTTCCACAATCTACGCTACCACCTGGAACATAAAAACTTCATCCTTTAATATGAATTTCCAAATGATCCTATCTTTCATCCATAGCCTTAATTGGGGAACAAGGATTTTGTGGGCCTATCAAGTTTTGAAGTAGAAATTTTAAAAAAAATCATATGATAGGTAGGCCTACCATATGTATTTTCATTTGTTATTGATTTATATTTGGTTAAACGATGAACTACTGATCCAACTGATGACTATGATCTATTGGCATTTGTGAATAATGAATTGGGAGATGGGAAAATGCTTGATCAAAGGTTATTTCAATGGGTGTTTTGTTTACGGTACTGTAATGGAAGGAAATGTTCGGGGCCTGCTCTTAACTGTAGGCTAAAAGGTTCACAGAAACTCAAGGTATAGGCCTACCGGTATATCAACAGTAAACCATAGGCCTACTTGGACTATGAACATGAATCAACCACGTACCCACAAAGTATTTCTTCAGTTTGAAGAGGATCTAAAAATGATAGGCTACACCATTAGATACTCAGTGGCTATGCCTATCTGACCTACAGATTTTGTACAGATACAGCACAGTGGTAAGCCTAGGCACATATCGACACTGGCTCTACTTACGACACAATCTACTTCGGGAGTTAGATAGCTATAATTTGTAGTATGGATTTGCCTAGGCCTAGTTGCTGACATTGATAGGCTAGCCTGATTTAATATTGAATTAATGGGTTAGTCTAGAACTACCAGAAGCTCAAGTCCTACAAACAGCATGCACATTGCACAGGCATCTGAGTACCTAATATGCCTGCCTAATGTCAAGCACAATTACTTCACAGACTGACACAGATCTTTTTGTAGGCCTTGACAGGCTAAAACCTTTGAACCTATGAAAGGCCCACTTATCAAGAGATCAAAGCTTTGCTCTTCAATCTACTCTTGCAAATGTGCACACAGTCATGACTCAGCCTAAGCCCTTGCCCCTATTTATGTTCTAAAGCAGTGTATAGCCACCAGCAACTAGGCCTAGGCACTCAGTACAGTGGCCTATGCCTGGGCATAGAATTTCACTAGTCATTGAGTAAAGAAGTATGCTATAATAGTTATACTATTACAGCTTGAAAGTAGGCCCTACTACAATCTAAATGGCATAGACCTAGGCAGGCCAACTGGGCCTAGGTCCTGGGATGCCATGGCCCATGGCCATGCACTGACAGTGATAGGCCTAGGCCTAGGCCCTAGGATGAATCAAAGTGATGCTTGTAAATACAGGGTAGGCCTAGGCATATAATGACAATATGTTTACAAGCTATGCCTATGGCTAATACAACTTTTTCTTCAAACCTGACTACCGTCACAACTAGGGTATCATGGTGAAAATATCTCGAAAGACCTATACGGTATATTACAGCATCATATTGCAGTGCAGGCCAGGAAGCCGAACAGGAATTCTCAAACAAGCATGATCGTCTTGATGAGAGCGTAAGTAAAATGGTTATAATTCAGTATACTTTACCTCTTATAACAAGAGCATACGTAAATATCAAACAGAAGGTAAATCAGCGGTATTATCTGTTATTTGCTAGCAGAGTCACACACATTTGATCGGTAGATTTAATTAATTTTAGTTTGTTATTGTGACGCAACACGAACGAGATGCCATTTAACATTTTACTGCCTGTTAAACGCGGAATATGAATAATCTGCGTGACAAAGGCGGTGGGCTCAAGGGCACCAGTGACACCAGCGGTGAAATATTGAACCAAAGCCCACCATTTTTAAACTAAATGGAAAGTGGATATTACCATTGAGTTTACAGTTTACACTATAAACTCAATGATATTACCACTCAAAACTTAATATTATCTTTCGGTATTTGGCTATTACAATAGAATCAAGAACCTTTTTTCCGATATAAAGCTACTTGATTTACTTGAAAAAAAGGTTTTGAACAACTGTATCCCCTATTAAAAATAAAATTATCTACTACCATTGCACAAGTGATTCATTCCACCTTTGGTAGGTTCAAGTCAAACGTAGCTAACAAACGTCATGGTACGCCTATTCATCCTCCTCCTTCCTTTCCAGTCTCAGAAAGAGCCTGGTGTCTGACTTATGCAACTGTTAAATATCTATAGCATTCAACACGATTAGCTATTCGGGTGGTCCAGAGCCACAACAAATATTTTAAGTTTCAATCTAAATTTTAGTGACACATTACAATCAAGAAGACTGTTTTCAAACATTTCTTGTCCGAATGTGTCAAAAAATAGAATCGTGGTTTAATGTTATTCACCTCTCAATCACTCTTGACTTGTACATAAACGTGTGCATAATTATCTTCATTCCAAACTGTGTTAATTGATTTTTCAATTTATTTATATCGTAATTTAATCTGATAATGACTACAAATTCATACTCTGTTTTTTTTTTTGTAATTGTATAACATCGAAACTTGATATAAAATCTTTGTTCCCCAATTAAGACTGTGGATGAAAGATCCACAGGGGCACCTCGAGGGCAATCTTACCACCCGATTTAAAATGACTGCGCTGTCTGTTATGTTGTGGTGTGTCAAGTCTGTTTTCCACCAAAGATGAAAGTACTATATAAAAAATACACTTGTATTTTTTATTCTTGTACATAAACGTACAATATATTATATTCTGGTAATTTATTTTACAAACACTTATTCTTGCCATGGTTGATCTTGTCATTTACTTCATAACTAGGAAAACGCGGGATGCGCGTTGTGAGATGAGCTTAGAAGTATGGCAATCTAGAATGAAAAATAACTTGTCAGCTCAATTTACATATACAAACCTTGACTTACTTCAAACGCTCAAAAACCTCACCTGCAACTTGTTGATATTTATAGTAACCTGCAACCTGTCGCATAAACACTTTGCAAAACCAATTGATCCAAATATTCAATAAAATGTACTCGTTTATTGCGTTTTCTTCATTATTTATCATTCGATTGTTGTAAAAATCTCTGAAAAGGTGTATACTAGTATTTTTCATATTCTGTGAGAATTTGAGAGCTTTTGAAAAATTCTTGTTTTTCAAGTATTCTTCCTCCGGGTTATTCTCATGAGGATTTTCCAAACTTTCCGATTATTTTCCGGAAAAACCTTCTGACCGATTCCTCTGAATAACAATCCCAACCTATTCTGGTATGACACCAACGTTCAGAAAAAGTTTCAAGTCGATTGATTCATTTCTCTGACCTGTATGCCGCGTACATAATTACAAAAAAAAAAAACATAAAAACGAAGCCCATTTTTTTTCAGGGTGTGAAATGGAAAGCTTCGCTACGCTCATCTTAATAAACTCCACTGTTGTTGCATTGTTGTTGGTTGACATTAAGCATACTAATTTTTTCAATGCACATTTTAGTTCATTAACCCAGACAGTGAAAGAAGGTGAAATGAAGTCATTTTTCACCGAAGTTAGAAGACCATTCATCAGTTTCAATGTTGCTAATCCATAGGTAAAGTGTCAAGGATTTACAACATGTACGTAGTTATTTTTTTTCATTAAGCAACAAATTTTCATACTATTGAGCTCACTTGAATTGTTTGTTTCAATCTAAGTATTTATATATATATATATATATATATATATATATATATATATATATATATATATATATATATATATATATATATATATATATATATATATATATATAATGACTACCGTATACACTCTTCTGTTGATGATATACTACAGTATGCCTTCGTTAATTTAAACTCGAGACAATTCAAAATTTGCTGTAATTCAAACAATAGTTCTGACTCTCCATGGAGTTATTTTAGCCTCGAATATTTTGATAACTCAAACTTTTATAATTAAAAATTAATATTTAAACCATTTTTGGGTCCATTGAATATCAAATTGAAGAGGGTTTGCTGTATTTTTTTTCTATTGACTATTCTGAATCCATCATGCCAGGGACCAACAGAGGTTATTTTACATATGAAGTATTAACAAACATAATAATTAAATATTTATATTATATAAATAGCACTTTTTACTTTAAAAACTAGTTTCAATTACAACATACATTCACTACAGCCAAAAACGCACATTGACAAATTACACAGTAAGTGTTAACGTGATGAGCCTAAAATAGGTACGGCAACCAATACAATTATTAGGAGAATTGCCAAATTAACAAAATGTACACTGTGGTAAGTAATAAAGCAAATGGTGAACAAATTAATAATAATTCAATATCTATCAACACTTCAATAAATTAGTAAATATAATTTAATAAGTTACATTTCAACTCACAATTAGCCTACAGGTATTTGGTAGGCCTGCAAGGACATTTCAACTTGAAAATGTCATAACGAAATGAAGATGTGGCGATGCAATGTGCTGGCTGGATAAGCCTCTGACAAAATATCAATGAATTATCACTTACAATCGGAGTTGAAAATTGTAGCATTCTTAGTTGAATATATTAATCCGTGGTATCATTTGATAGATTTTAACCTCGGGAATAAATAAACATACTCGTAACTAACTACGGGCGTAGACTCTTTTAGTCCACTAAAAACCAACATTTCTCCATTTAGTTGTCTTTCAAGTTATCAACTAATATAAATACATTTAACCAGAATGTGCCTGCACAATAAAGCTACCGCTGCGTAGGATAAAAGCATCTAGAATAATATTGTACGTTTTCTGTCGGAACTATCATTGAAGCTGTACTGTATTCATATTTAGTAGGTATATGTCTTGTAAACTGGTAGTATTGGCACTTTAAAGACATTTAAATCTTTTTTGTCATCTTAAATAGTCAATTCAAAATAGTCAATATTCCAAATTGAAATATTCATAAGAGATTGTATTGATGTTATGCTCTAAAGTGTTTAATTATTGTAGACAGTCAGGAGATATGACGTATTATTATTATGACCTAGTTATGGTTGTACGTAAACCATAAAGGAAGCCAACGAAATTAATTCAACAGGCTTATCAATCCATATTCAATAGCTAACTGAACTCGAATCACAATGCCATGTCCTGAAAATATTGAATACAAGCAGACTAAACTACTGCTATTGAACAAAACAAAGTAGGCTAGGCCTACTGTACAAAAATGATCTTACAATATTTACATTTTTCCCACATCCAAGTTATTCTCGTTAACATGTGGCATTTATCGGCCCCACAGTCTGTCCACTGCTTCCAGGCGCCACGTGACGTTACGTCGTTGTCATAGCAACAAGAGATAACGCCGGGCACACAACGAATCACGCTGTCGTGATCAGATAAAACTATATTCCGGTGAGCATCATGGCCATCTTGATGACGACAATCAGTGATGCCAGATGCAAGAAACCTTCAATCTGTTCTTATAAGATCTTCCATAGTAAGACCACTTTCCACCATTTTACTTCTTGTGATTAACAAAAACTACAATAAATAGAATAAACCTTAGTTATAGCCTTATAGGTCCTATTCAATTTCAATTCCAAAGTCCATTCGGGTCTTTTCAAAATGAACGCTGAGTAGTGATCATATTATTAAATGCAATGAAAGCTTAGGAATAAAAATGATACTGAAAATAATGAAATCATCAAAAATAAATATAATTCAATTTATAAATAATAAAATTTAAAACTTTTATTAAACATTCTGACAGGACTATAACCGTACTCGACACTATTGACAGTAAAACAAAGCACAATATTAGAGATTATACACAACACTAGGTGGCATAGCGAACTTTAGGCGCCTAATCTCATAAGACGACACATTGATGCTCAAAGCACTTTTGTCCTAAACGAACAACGAAGACGGACGCACTTTCTAAAATTGAGAGAACAAGAATCGACTAACAAAAGATTTTGAGGATACCAACACGACAGAGAGATAGGAGAGCAACGAAATGAAACGTAAACATTGTTTGAATTGAAATTTGAGCGACTTGACAGACGATACATTTTTCATAAATCACACACTGAATAATTTTGTTCGAAGATCAATTCAGAAATAGCTGGCGTTGGATGTCCTTGCTCTCCGCGTGTCGGGACCTCTTCGACGTAATTATTATTATTTGGTCTTTCTCAGCTAAAATGGGTAAAAAAAATACTGGTTCATTTGGATGTGTTCTCATCTAGTTCGTCGTCGGAGTAGTCGTTGATCTGGTTGATCGTGTAACGGTGGCGGTGCTTCGAGGTGCTGGTCTCGGTCAGATCTAGGCGGGCCGACTTCTTCGGGGGAGGCCTGCAACACAACACAACAACGTTACTACAATCAAACTAGCACACATATTGGATATTGGACACAATTCACCAAAGTCATGGAACTTAACAGAGCAAGACATGATATCAACAAAATCAATGAATTCAATGAATTAGAATGGAGATGATAACTGTCAGAATTTATTTATTCAATGAATGATAATGGTCCGCATGTTTTCAACACAGAGCCACAGCACCACGTTGAAAAATAAATAAAATAAAGTTACCATTCAGTATTTAATGGGGTCTTGAGCACAGGGCAACGGAGAAGGTTGATTTTTTCCCATCAGGCTACAGAAACTAAACGTTCTGTATAAAATCTAGCTGACTTGTAATGTTTGCTTTCTGAAATACTAAAAACCCATCAACTTTTCTATGCATATTGTTTGATTCCTCCAGGCTGGTATGAACACATCAGCTTGTCCTATAACCCTACAATCGAGCCAGTATTCGAACACCAGCAAGGTGGGCATACATTGTGCTGTGACAGGTTGCCAAGACAACACTCGCAAGCCTGGCCGCTATGTCTACGCGCAGTCATGTACTCTTGACTAACGACTGTCCTGCTTTTTTCCCAAAATGGACGCTCCAAATTTCACAGATGTCAACAATTTAATTTAGTGTTGAACCATGATCAACATCATCACTGCCATCTGGCGGCTGAGCGGATCGGCTCACCTGACTCCATCGACATCTTCCACATCGTTGTCCTCGTCGTTGCTCGTTGACGGCGACGGACTGCCCTCTCGTTGGGGACTGCCGGGCGGGGACAACGCCTGCATCAGACGACCCTTGCTCTCGCTCCAGATGTGGCTCTGGAAAATGATATTCATTCGCATTATTCCTCCATATCTATTCCATCCACTAGGCATTCAATGGCAATTACTCGACTTTATTTGCCGACTAGACTCACTGGTGAAGCGTATACCGCCGCCCTGCTCTGACTATTGCTCCAGTCCAGTATATTCAGTTAGGTTAAACATTCAAATAATTCTGTTTGGGCAAATATAGAGTGAACTTGTATTCACTTCATAGGGCATGTTAGGCTAGATGATTTGTTTGACAAACAAATACACGTGAACATTCAAATTCACAAACATATTTCAATTGACTGTTCACTTGCTTTTCAAAACAATCAAAAATCATTAGTTTCAGACATACATATAGCTTCATCTCTATCAAATATTAATGAAATATTATACATTAAACCTATATTGTTTTTCCTAGTGGTTAATCCAGAGCTTCATTTATATAGCCTAGAAAAGTGAATTTAAAAATGGAAAATTCACTAAAATTTCCTTTAACAATATAATTTGGCTGACAGAAAAAATGCTGATTGCTGAATATTCATGAATCCTGCTTATCTAGCTTTGAGATGGCAAACAATTGAGAGAGACTCACCAGTCTTCCCTCGCGCCCGAAGAGCAAGAGGAACGCGTCGATAAAGTCTCTTGATTTCTCCTCCCATTTCTGTATCATGTCGACGCGCTTCTCCCCGATGTTCTCCATGACGCGCTTGCCCTTGTCCTTCAGATCGTCGATCTTGTTCTGCAAGCGGAACTTCTTCTCCTGGAGAGGCAGAGAGAACACTATTATTAGCTGCAGTTCAACACTGGCCTATAGTTTCAACAGAATTCCCACATTCTGACTGTATTCTTTCAAACTGGATTCAACGGCGCACTGTGATGATGACTACGATTTAATGACAGGTGGTGGGAAAGAACAGTTGTGGCCTATTGCTAAAGAAGCTATTCAACGCAATGACAGGGAAATCACGAAGAAGCTGTTGCAAAAAGTACGGTACAATGAATTTTGTGAATTGAATTCAATTTGGAAAAATTGGATGAAAATATTATTCCCTACATTCCAGTGGGTAACCAAATTTATTTGTCAGAAAAAATTAAATATGTTGAATATGGCAAACGTGAGAATTGATACTAGTCAGTCAAGACAGCATGCGATATGGTTTTGCTGAGGGTGCATAAGATTCAAATGAGCAAAATACTAGTTTACTGACAGCTGATGTCTTGCGAGCAGTTAGAGATATCAAAATGCCATCACTACAGAAACACAAATCTTTCAAATACCTTCACATTTTAATATCTTATACCGTTTGAAAGCTTTCACCCAAAACACTGATATTATGCTTGATCGACTCCAATGTGTTCTAAACGTTCTTACTTCATATCCTACAGCTGTTCATGTCTGACAGCGCCGCAGTGTGCACCGAATCATCTCGGTCGATAGACGTAAACAAGAGATTGTGTTGACTCACGTTGAGGAAAGAGACGTTGAGATCCTTGGCCGAGTAGCCGCGCGCCAGGTTGCGTCGCACGTAGATGTCGTAGTCCTTGACGATGCGCGCGACAATGTCCGACGTGGAGACGCCCTCGGTTCGTTGCGTTGCCACGAACATGCCCTTGGCCTTGAGGTCAGCGTACACGTCCGTGCCGTCGTCCGTCATGTACGGGTAGTCGTCGTGCGCAACAAAGTCAATCTACACCAGACAGTTGTTATAATAATTAATTAATAATAATATAATAATAAATTATTTACACACGTTGGATAATGGTGATGTGAGAGACATCAAAACCACAGCAGAAAATAATTTTAAAAAATACGAAAATACTCTCAATTACCAGCAAATTTCAAGAATCGTATTCAAGTCTTTTATTTTTATTTATTCAACGTTTGCTACCGTAATCGCTACGATGATTATTGTTTGCCCAACGACTCCACCAACAGCTAGGTTATAAGGGGGTATGAGTGAGTAGGTAATAATGAACGATAAGTTAAAGGATGTTCACAAAGAACCATGCCTCATGCAGCATTCGAACCCACTCCCAACGGTGACTTCAGTTTCTGAAGCAATGCCTCAGGTGACTGAGCTACCACTGGGCGGCCCGTAATCGTTGAATAAGTTGTTTCATAGAATATATATAACCCTGGGGCCTCATTCCTGTATCTTGTGATTGTCGTACGTGGTCACTCGAACCAGCAGTCGTCCGTTTTATTTCCCATTCATCAATATATAGGCAAGTAAAATATATATATATATTATTCAATAACATTGAAACTTGATACAGAATCATTGTTCCCCAATTAAGGCTATGGATGAAAAGTAGGATCCTTTGGACGGGGCACCACAAGGGCGATCTTACCACCCCATTTTAATTATTAAAAACCAATGAACTTCAACACTAGGACTGCGCTGTTGAAATATATAGGCAAGTAAAATGTATGGTGCAGTATTAAATTATGCAGTTTTATTCAATATAAAATGCAATCTTTTAAATTATACTCTCCTACATGTCAACGAGTGGGAAACTAATGATGTCGATGGATGGAAAGTAAAGATACGACAGTCGATAGGAGTGTGACAATGAGGCTCACCTTGTGGTAGTTGAGGAACTCCTCGTTGGTGGCCCACGGGGCGTCCTGAACGACCTCGTCGACGTAGCGGCAGTGCCTGACCGCCTCGTACCGCTCCCCGTCCGTCATCACCGTGCGCCCCTTCTTGCTGTGCGTCTCCGCATCGCTGCATACTGACACATACACTTGCTATCAGTTGTTATCACGCACAAGATCAATATGTACGGTAAGTAGGTCTGAATGAATAAATATAAGATGGTAAATATAAATGAATGAGAATGGATAAATGTAAGATATAAGTTAAGATGAAATATAATTGAAGTGCCCCATAATATTCTAATCATTTTATACAACTTTGTCAAGTCATCTGACGTATGAAGCTCAGTCTAAAAGACAGGAATTCTTGTTTCCTCAAGTGAGAAGGTATCATTGACTCGACTGATTTGAATTAGATCCCGCCTCTCATACGAGTAAGACGAAGAAGGAGACTTACCTCCGACAATGAGATAGACGTTAGGGTAGACATTCTTGGCTTGCATCAACTGCCTGGCGTGACCCTGGTGGAACAGGTCGTAGATGCCGTCGGCGTAGACGCGGATTGGTCGTGCGACCAGCCCCGACTTGGCCTGCTTGTGCGTGACCCGCTGCGTGTAGTCGCATCGCGCGCGCTCGGCGTGCGCTTCCGGCTCGGTAGAGTACGGGGCTACGCTGTAGATCGACTGTTAGACGGAACAAATCAACACGTTAACATCTCTCTCTCTCTCTCTCTCTCTCTCCCTCTCTCCCCCTGCCACGCAGTCTGCCAAATATCATACTCTACTATTCCATTGCATTCATAATCTGTATCTATATATTGTATTCATTTCATTATGAAATCATCAGAACCACAGATCAAGATACATACAACGTGCATAATACCATTTACTATTACAATAGATCAGCAACATTTTCTACATGGGCACAGATAGCTCAGTGGTAACGCACACGCTCCACGTGAGCGGGAGGTGAGGGGCATATCGGCTCTCAGTACAATTCTTGTCAATCTTTAGAGGTTTTTCTGGTTTCCCTGTGTAGACTAGGTGAATTACGGGATGGTTCCCACGATAGAGGCCACAACCGCTTCCTTTCCACTATTCTTCTTACTACCTACGAAACCTTGATCTCATCGCCTCATTATCCGTTCTTCCAATGCCAATAGATCTTCGTTATCGATACAGTGGTGCATTATTGAACCAGATACATAGGCTTATATCAAATAATAGTATTTACAATTACAACAATCAATTCAATGAAGGTATTTCCACGTGTTTCATTTTTTAACGTTCATCTCTTAATGGGCATTATTTTTACGCAACTTCATTTTATTATTTCAACTTGAAATGGAATTTGTTCAAACGTAATAATAATACAATTATTTATATTGGTAATAAAGCTGGATTTTGTTGAGCAATCACATCATGTGAACAGCTAAGAATTGAGTTCGTATCTCTCTCTATATAATTGATCAATTATTTATAGAAGCTTAGGCCCACACTTTTCAATGCCATTTGTTTGCTTCAGTACCAGCATACTGCTACTGTATCTCAATGTTCTGGGAATGTGTTGAGTGCATTCTTGCACACTTTTATACACAACTGTTTTTTCAAATCAGTAAATTGCTTCCTATTGTTTCACAATGTTTTACATAACCGATCTAAACACTCTTGTCGGGTGGTGATACTCGGTGTACAGGCCTGTACGGTGATCAAACTAGCAATATATATCAGGCCTACTGTATACAAGATTATAAACAAGATGATTAAACAATATGTTTCACCATACTTGTATCTACGGAAGAATGTCATGTACCAACTATCAGTCAATCGTCAGCTAAGAAGGAATTAATCACATCTTCAACATAATTTAAAGGATTTCACATAGGATTCCCTGCACACCCACACAGCTTTCAATTTGTGGATATTTGTTCAATGTTATGTTCAATGTTTGATCAAATGTCCCAATTAAAATATGAATAAATGACTATTCTACAGATGTACAATGAGAATGAAATGGAGCGAATAACAATTGACCGGTATGTGGTGAACTGGTGTTGTGGTTAGATGACATCCCAGCAACTATTTTGCTAAATAACCGAAAGCAGGAAAATGTCTCTCATTCTACCACAAAGAACAGTAATCTAAGATCCAAGGGCCAACATTAAACTATCTCGACAAATATAAATATCACAACTATATTTGTACAGCTGTGGTATTTCTATGGATAAAGAATTTTGAAGACGATGTTTATGGTTAGAGACACAACTACATCTTTCAAAAGTTTTAAATGTTTGTTTAGTTGGTAGACCACCTTCTTCCCTGGAGACAAATAGCCCGCGATTGCGAGACGATTTCAATAAATCAACAAGATTTACAAAGTTAGGTTCAGGCAATCAAACCTTCTAAAATAACAATAAGGCTGCCAATTACAAATCCGTAGAGAATTCTTTTTTATCCATCTCACACATTTAGCCAGAGAGATTCTAAAACATTTTTATCTACACAGATTGAATCAGACAGACTTCTTTTTATTTTTTTATGCCTCGTGGGAAAGATGCTCAAATTCTGTTTGAATCTATCGTACGTAGGGAGTTGGCATCACATAAGTTTTCATGTATTCAGTATATTATCAAACGGACACACAAGGTTGCAGGTCCCAGAAACAGAGAGATGCCACACGTTATGGCGATATCTGATATGACATACGCTTGTACCAGCTGGTAACAAGACATCAAGTAGCACAAGTTGGTACAACTATACTGCTCTTCTATTCAGAAGCAATGAAGGTAGTCTAGCAACTGAATAATTATAAAAACTATATGAATCAAAAACTTGAAAAAACTTTGGGTACCGGTAATAAAATGGATAAAAACTTGAAAACTTCAACGGTAATTGTGAAGAAATGCTGCAGCTTTAAACATTCAACGTTTCATAGTTGTATTTGTAATTGTAAATCCTGGCCTGAAAGATCAACGACCCCTCACATTACCACATCTAAAGGCTTCTGTCAAGCAGCATCGTTCAATTGTAGAAAAGACAGACGATGAAAGTCCACCAGCTGACATCAACCAATCATAACTTTTGATAATTCACCCGTTCATTGTATTGTTATGATAGTCATTTGTAGCTTGAGAGAAGCCCACACAAATGTTGGTGGACAACCTTCATGTGTTGTGGATAGCTGTTAGAATCACATCACGGGTAGGCCTAGTTTCAATACCACGAGAGAGAGTAGCCTGCGCTTCGATAAGCAGGAACATATGAGTGACACGTATTAAAGTCTTGAAATCATCATCACTTTTCTGTTAGCACAAGAAATCTTCCAAACTGGGTGTAACTTTGTTGGACTAATGGCCTTGAACTTGACCTAACGACACTCACAGAGATCCAGCGTACTGATGATCTTTCAAGGACACACACACAACATTTCATTACTACAGATATGTTCTGTAATGCAACTGAGACGAGTGGACCAGACTGTCATTCAGGAGACTGGGGTTCTGTTCCCGGCATGGCTATCGTCCTGACAGAGGTTGTCAGTAGTTTCGTTGAGAGTTGATTGAATTGAATGTTGGGGTTCAGAGGTGCGTTGACAGCGAGGTCATAATGCGCAGTTACAATATGTTATGAATTCAATACTTTTGACATTCTATTTTTGATACTGGGATGTTCTATTGGAGCAGCCACGACCGCTTCTTTCGCACTGACTCAAATACCCAATAGAATAACGTTTCATCTCATCTTATCACAATCTAATTCATCATTCTCCTTGAAAAGAGAAATCAACCGCTAATTCATACATCACAATATCAAAGTTACAGAACTTTGGCTTTGTGGGTAGGTGTATACATATATTAATAATTTACACGTGGCCCTATATATTGTGAATCATTTTGATAAATATGCAGTACTCTTGACTGAAATTTCCTTGAGGAATTAATGATGAGACTTGAATATTATGTTGATAATTTACTTTACACTCTTTCAAATCATTCACACCAGTTTTTTTGTTTGGTTTCCATTTTATTTCCGTCTCGATGCATCAAATTACTGCACATATTTCTGCAGTCAAGTTCCACTACATGGCTATCCTACGCTCATCTGACTTTTCCTCCATGAAAACAATCGGGGAAACTGCATATTTACTGACATTTTAATAACACCTCATGTTTCAAGAAAAACATTCAACTGTTTGTTACACTTCTTTCACAGTTCTTAGATCATCGTAGACGAACAATAGTTGTCCTTCTTTTGTAGCAAGCAATAAAATTAGCTAAACTATCATAAATAATCATGTGATGAACATACTTATTACTTCATTTATAATTGTAATGCATCTTATCAGGTTAGAAGACGTGAGAAAATGAAGAAAACGACAGGTCAAGACTCGTCAACGCAAATTAACTGGTTATAATATATTATTGTCTGTTGGCACAAATTCAAACTTGGAATATTCTCAGATTCCAATATTGTATCGGACAATACGAACATCACACCTTGATACATAATAGAGATAACTTACTGACAATTCCATGTGACCATTCAACGCCAACTTGACAACACCGTTGTTATTGTTATAATGGTTACCGTTAGTGTAGCACGCCATTAGGGAATAAAACTCAATTCGCTCGCACCTAAACAACCGTCCACACACAACTGCACCGACACACTCAGCCGAGATAAAACATGATCGCGTGATGTACGCTGTTATCTGGGCAACGAACTGTGACCAGCGACCCGGTCACACGGACTCGGATAAAAGTAAGTGTTGAAAGCTAGCTGTTCTCAATTCCAAGAGGACGATGTTCAAGGAATGATTGTTGCATTTTACTGGAAATAAGTACAATTCTGGAGAGTTGATGGTTCTTATAAAATTGTCAACTTGATTTACCATCTTTCCCTGAGATTACGTACTATTGTTCAGAGTTTGTATTTAGCACTATTCACGGAATGGTTGTTGTATTCTGCTGGGACTAAGTATAGGCCTACAGTGGATCCCCATCAGTATGTTTTTCAGGGGACCAAACTGGATAAACTTATTCAAGTGAAAAGCTAAACTATCCAACATGGGAGCATGTGGGTGGGGTCAGAAATGAAACTCATTCTGGTTGTAAACGTATTTAAAAGAGAAACATATTAGAGCAGAGATACTGTAATTCTGAAAAGTCGACAGTTTTTACATTGATTTAGTTTGCACTTCCATTTCACACGAAGAGTTTGTATTGCAAGTTTTTTAATATTCTCATAAAACAAATTAGATTTAAGAGCACTTCAACTTTTAGGTTCTGATGTGCTCAAATTTTCATATTGCACCCATTGGAAGAATGTGAAAAATATTTATTCAACTAAAGCCTGATAAACACAATAGCGTAATTTTTGTCACGGTTGTAAGCTATTTTTTAGGTAGGCCTACAGTTTGTTTTGGACCATTTTTAATCATTTGTTATACGTATAACAATCCAATGACTTCATTTTGTACAGCTACTCTTCAGTTGTCATTAAACACTATTCATCATCAATATTCTCCAACACTGGTTTTCCTTGAAGCAATCGAAACAAGTGCAAGTCATTTAATTATAACCAATTGGTTCGTTTATACAGAATAATACACTCACGCCATGCAACCAAACGATTACGGTAATCATGAACAGTGTTTGGAGTTTTGCCAGAGTGAACTGATTGCGAAAGCCATGAACCTCCACTAGATTACACTGGGAGAGGAGAGAGAGGACAGTCAATCAAGGGGTCAAACAACCGTCCATACAACGTGGTACGCGTTGGCAGCAAACCATCCGGCGATACCGATGAAGTACGCATTACTCTCCGTCGCAACAATATCTACAAGCCAGCTTTGCTGAATGGGTAACATGCATGAAATATTGTACCTAATTATTTCATACAATTTAACCAACTAAAAGTAAAAAGCAACTGAAGATCAACGAATTCCGTTCAACTTTTGGTTCAACTGATTGTTCAACCAATTATTAAAGAAATAACAGATTACCCGAATGTGGCCATGTGCTTCAGCCCGGTGAAATGCGGAAAATGCGCGTTGCGAGATAACCTATTGTCACAACCCAATTTCCTCTAGAAACAATTTTTCATTTCATTTAATTTATTCATTAATCCAAATTGATCATTGCATAAAATTGTGCAGACAATATATGGCAAGTCACGAAAAATATATCAAATGAAAAATAGTAGCGAAGTGAGTGTTATTTTTTATAAATATACCCACAACTTTGTCCAGTAATACAGTAATAGAATTATAGTAATAGTAGGCCTAATAATAAACTGTATATGAATATGAAATACTAGTGGCGTACGTGCTATTTCTATAAATCTCAACGCGTAGTCGATCTACTAAGTAAATAATGATAGTAAAAAATTGAAAATACATTATATTTTAATATAAGAAAATGTGAATAAAATATCCAAGAAAGCAAATAAATTATGTCACATATTTTAAAATCTTCAACAACATTTATTATCGCATCCCAAAAAGAATTCTTCAACACTGTCGAGTGATTTTTTGATCAAAAACTGTTTTTAAAAAAATTGCCCAGAGTAGTGCTGGTTCAAGTGGAACATCTCATTGGAAGGTGAAGGACTGGCGTTCAGTGCAAAGACCACGTCAAGTGCAAACATCATGGCTCATGGACGCTATACAACTCGTTTGAAAAATAGAAGAAAACAAATTCGTAATCAGATAACTAAACGTCAGTTCCGTATTATTAATAAAATAATTTTTATAATTAATTATTTGCCTTGACCTTTTCACCTCCTTGGCTCTATGCTCAATTGGGAGAGAATTTAATGAATGTTTATTCTGAAAATAAAAACAGGCTAGCATGATTATGAAAAACAATAAATAAAATAAACTGGTGAGGTAACTAGCTAATTGCTAGAGTTACTCCATGACTCATAAATGTCTGATTGATTGTTATACTTAACAACCCTGAGTGAACAAACGTGATTTGTTCAGAGGGGAAATGCGTATGAATAATGAAAAGAGTGATTTGATGGCTTATAAGAGAGGCTTATGATTGTATTGTATTCTATTGTATTTATTCTCATTCATTGGACACACACAAGTGCATACGTATAGAAGTGGTCCTTTATAAGAATTGACCACTAAAATTGAATACATAGATAATAGAAGGAAAAGAGTTAATCTACAAGTAAATAATAAGAAGTAATTTAAATTGATATTGATGTTATTGAAATGAGTAAAATAGAACATTTTAATCACTAGTCCTCGTGTTGTCTCGTCGGAACAGTTCTACCTTGTCATCATCAATCTTATATGAGGACAGAACAAGTTTTTGACGTAAATAAAAATAAAATAAGATTACGCTACAAAACAAACATTTTTCATCACTTCAAAATAAGGGTTTGAATTTATTTTCAAATTGATTGAAAGTGAAAGATCATGAAACTACATTGAACCTGTTCATAACACTTGGCGTAATAGTTCATCACGAGCTTCGAACTGTATGCAAATTGTCACAAGCCTTACTAACAATACTAACACTAATAACTACTAATAATTACTTATATACTAACAAGCTGCGTCACGACATACCGGTATACACAGCATCTCCACTAAACCATAAATGCCCGCCTGATCAACACACAAAACCGATAACAACAGGTAACACGTAGCGTATGCGTGTACAAATACCAGCCATGAAGCTCATTTCAGGAGGCTGTATACGTAGCTAACTAGTAGGACCTACACATTCTTCATTGTAATTATGAAATAATAATGATAATGCAAAGTAAATAAACAAGAATGAATGATGAATACAATGATGATTAGATTAACCGAGAGAATGTTAAGAGTGGGAGAAATTTCCACGAGAAAGCTAAAGATTTTATTAGGTGTAAGGAAAATGTATTCTTTATTAATTCACCAACAACATTTTACGTCGAGTCAATTGTGGAAGCATATTTTGAAGTATATGGCGGACATATCCGTAGGTGGTGTTAAAACCGACTTTGACAGTGTTTGTTTATGGTTTATCAAATGAAATAATTATTTCATATATTTTTTTAATAATATTAAAATATTTCTCATACATAAGATATAGAATAGGGCGTACATAATCTGTGTTTATCAGGTGCTTCCCGTGATCTGGACGCGAGTGAGCATTTACGTTGTTAGTGATTAATTGTTTACGCAAAGCACTCATGAATAATCTCTAATATGAATGAGTTGCCAGGCTTACTGGTGAAAATCAGTTATATCTGATACGTCAATCAGCAGCCAACAGATTGCGAGTTAGGCACACACTGCGCTTGAGATGTTACATGTGTCCGTTTAATCTTGATACCAAGTCGCATATTCCTTCCGTAATCTATATTTCTATTCGTAATCAATATTGTTTTAGCAGTTGATAAGATATGTGTGAGTACACACTCCCCCTCTCCTCAGAAGTACAATCTAGTCATAAAAAGGCTGTTTGCATAGCCTATGTTTAACAATGAAACACCTGCAATTATCTACACTGTAACTTCTATATTCAGTGCCTACTACCTTCCTTTCCAGAATATTTAATGTTACCTACGTAGATACTAGATATGTTACAAATAACAAGCAATCCAAGCTGGATAAACTAGAACTAGTTGGAGAATATATTTTGATAAGAAAATAACATTTGAATAATAAATTGAGTGAATCAACAGCTTTTGGCAAATCATGTTTAATTCAATGCTTCACTGAATTAGGCAATTTTGAAATGAATGCAACGTACGCGGCTTATCAAAGACCTATACGGCCTGAAATTTAATGAAGGATTGTACATTGTAATTTTAGCATAATTTTGCCTGGTTTTAGGTTAAAATGACAAATACTATATATTTGTGTACGTAATGTACCGATTGAGTGTAAAACTAAAAATACAATATTATACTATTTTTTAAGATCGCCCTATGTGGTGCCTCGTCCAAACCATCCTACCGTGTCATCCAAGACTTGACTTTCTGGCAAGTTTCTGGTACAAAACATCATGTAACTCCTATAAGTCTGTCTCAAAGCTACACATTGCATAATTACCTGCTTAATTGGCTCAATTAGCTTTCATATACACCAGACCTAGGCCTACATGAAAACAATTTCAACATAAGTTAAGTTACCTGCACACATAAACTTCATACAAAATAATCAACAGAACCAATTTTGATAAATACTGCATACAGCAAGTTATAGACAAGACCAATTAGAGTGATTCTATAGATAGCACTTCAAGTATACCTCTAGAAGTGATTAGAAAGACATCGATATGATTGGCATGAACCTAGAAGGTAAACGTAACCTTGAACCAAATTGATATCTTGAATTTGGACAACTGGATAATTGGAGGGAAAAACATTGCAGCGAGAGATAAGGGTTATATCATTGTTTTGCTGGTTATCAAGAAGCATAACACAATGTGTGGTTATACTTTGCAATGTGGCCTTGAACTTGAAATATTGATGCAGATAACGTACACTTGCTGTAAACCACACTGAAATGTATCCTGAAGAAAACTTACTGATCTTATACGCAATTAAACTAACCAACAATATCCAGACGCATTACACGAACATGTACAGTCTTGAAAAAATTGGCGATACATTTTTTTTTGGTTTAGCCAGTTGGCTGAAATTTTAAAAATTCAACACTGAATTGTGTACAGACCCATACAGAATATTTAACTTTAAAAACTGACAATTTTATATTGCATGCCTATATAAATATATTAATTACAATTCGTCCCTACTTTTCCTACGAGTTCATGATTCATAAAGTATCTAACAAAACTATACAACTATGATGGCAAAGAAACAATGAAATATGGTGAAGATGTTAATTACATGGAAAATTTGTGATCATTTCATGTTATATAATACTGAATGCTGATTTTATAATCTGTTTATATTTAATTTTCATGTTGTTATCAAATTATGTATCTGTCGTAGGAGTAGAACTTATCACCTGTACAGTTTAAGCACTTTATAAAATGAAACAAATGAATTGAATAAAATAGAATGAAACGATACGAAATTTAATTGAATCGATTGAAATTTAATTTTTAAATAGTCCAGGAGAAAAATCTTTTATTGGTCTAAACTAGTGACTAGTGACTATTAGAAAACAGGATTTTACAATCAATATGAAAAAAATACATAGTTTAATAGAGAGAAATAGATTGAAATTATTACATATTAGCGCATAAAAAGAGAACTGATTGAATAAAAAACTTGTAAAATTTGAATTAGGAATGAATAAAATAATAGGGAGATTTAGGCCTAGTGATTACAAAATTAAAAAGTGGGTACCCTAATAATTATACAAATGATTTCTCAAAATTCTAACTGATAGGTCTACACTATAATTATAATTCTGATAATTGTATACGGTATACTGATATTCAGACATATTTCTATTGGGACTATCTCAACCCGATCCTTGTGAACACATCCCAGCATACCGGTACAAGTGGGTCAGAGGTCAATGCAACAAGTCAATTGGTGGAAACGCTAACTGTTAGGTCTACACTATAATTATAATTCTGATAATTGTATACGGTATACTGATATTCAGACATATTTCTATTGGGACTATCTCAACCCGATCCTTGTGAACACATCCCAGCATACCGGTACAAGTGGGTCAGAGGTCAATGGTGGAAACGCTAACTGCTTGGCCTACTTGCGTGAACCACACAACCGTCATTTAGAGGGAATGCCTAACCACAGACGTGAGCTTGTTAGAAAGTGAGAGTTGGCTTCATGCTCTCCACACACTGATGACAATGTTTAGAGTGAGGCACACTGAATGCAATCAGAACAATAATTACACTTAATCAATTCCAAGAATTAATTAATTCATTTTATATCCCTTATATAATGTAGTAAGTAGCCCAAGCTACATTCTGGCTCAAATTAGGCAGACTTTTTTCATCAACTATTTACAGTGAAAACGAAAGATATTTCAGCCAAGTGAAATGAATCAATAAATTATGCATACAAAATTGTATGGAACATTTATGAATTAAAGCAAACGTATACGGTAATGATTTTAAATAAACCATTCCAATTTCAACCAATGAATATGTAGGCTTGATATAATTATAGCCTCATGCTGTGTCTCCATGAGCGCGAAATGGCTTTTAGTTTAATTTCTGGCCGATTGCAAAACGTTTCTAACAACGGCATCTACCGCGTACATATTGAATACGTGAAACACTAGCGTTGATGTACGATTCAAGTGGATAGCTCGCCGGCCCAAGTCTGAGGAACAATTCTAACTACGGCACCTACCGCGTACATATTGAATACGTGAAACACTAGCGTTGATGTACGATTCAAGTGGATAGCTCGCTGGCCCAAGTCTGAGGAACAATTCTACCGAAGCCAAGGTTTAGGGAATATGTCAAGTCTTGTGCAAATGTTGTCGCTCATGCAGCAGGCACTCGGCACAGAGTGGTTGAATTTCCAAGATGTCCGACAAAGAAAGGAATTCTGCTTTGGGAAAGGGATTTCGTGATCATCGAAACGAAGAATAAGCCTGTAGAGTTATTCGAATATATCAACTGAATTGTACATTATTATATACTACTCAACTAAATACATATCACCAGATTATATTAAAATCAGATACAAAAATTATAAGATGAGAGATTAAAAAACATGGTTTGTTTCAATTTCATGTGATACGCTCTAGTTTTTGATTCGTCTTCAGGCCCTACATGTGTTTTTGTTTGTACCACCGAAGTGAAAATTAATTATTTCATTCTACTGTCATAATTTTTCAACAGTTATTTCACAAACTAATAATATTTATGTTTGTTTACTTTGCGTCAGTTTGCTATTCAATATAACATTAGATGAGCAAGAGTATGATGATAATTATACACTATCAATTAAATAGATTTATAATACAGTTGTGAATATAAGATAAAGTATTTTACTAGTAGCTTTTTCACTAGTGTGTTAACTGACATGACAAATATCATTTCAGCTCAGTCACCAGCCACCAACATGTTCACAGGCATGCTTACTGAAGCATGGTCTTATACTGTTTTAGATTTGTGTAGGATAAGTGGATCAATCAAGAGGCACTTGCACGTCTCTAGACCCTAATGTAGATAACACAATAGGCCCACTGGAAGTAGGTCATACTTTGTGAAATAAAATAATAACAGTACAGTGCAACTAGGCAAATGCCACGGGTATTACCCGTGCATGGTGTGTGAAAAATATTACATTTGTTTTCAACATCAAGAATTATTGAATTATGTTGTACAGGCTGTACAAAAACTATTTTAAAAGCTAGACCTATATCTATTGTATTGTAGTTTGGTCAATATTTGTGTGATATTTTGAAAGTGGTTTTCCACCCAAACCTTCTATGTCGGAAAGAC
Source organism: Brachyptera risi (assembly GCA_964007535.1). Lineage (NCBI taxonomy): Eukaryota > Metazoa > Arthropoda > Insecta > Plecoptera > Taeniopterygidae > Brachyptera > Brachyptera risi. Next base: position 37,310,526 of record OZ023336.1, read on the forward strand.
TGTACATTTGTCTGGCAAAGCAGCTGTAAACCCCAACATTATCTCAGTTTGCCAATCATTTCTTCTGGACTGATTTTGGTTTTCCATTTTTGATTAGTGAAATTACTTTCAATCTTATCATTATTAAAATACATCTGTGGTTTCAATTACATTATAATTTTATTATTATTTTTACTATTCAATGTTCTTAATTTTATTATCAAGCCTACTACTAAGGGTATTATTCAGATCTTCACCATTGCTCAAGGGTCACTACTAAATTACTAACCACAAATATAGACCTACTTATAAGTTGTTCAATGGAAATAAATCGTTACATTCAAGAATGCTGGGAGTGATTTAGCACAATACCAGTTGTTTGGTGATGACTGATGACCTTTGAATGGTACAAGACACTGGTAGTCACAATGAAGCACAGATATTTTCAATACCTTCAAGATGGTATGAGTAAAACTGTTCAACGTATATCACATATTTCTTTTAGGTATACAGATAAAAAAAAGAAGCTCAATGGACCTACCTGTGAAATTTGTAATAAGAGTTCAATGGTTTTTAATTACACCATCTTGAAGATATGAAAAAACCTGTGTTTTGTCATGTTCATAATTTTGATATCTTATACCATTCAAAAGTGATGATAGAAAAATTGATATTTTGCCAAAACAGAAACCCTCATACATTTAATGACAAAATAGCAGAACTAACTTCATACAAACACATTAGAAACTGGGTCAGTATTAAACAAGGATTTTACAGTTGGATGAAACAATAATTCAACCAATGCAACTTTTCTTGTTTCTTTGCTGATTAAATATTGAAGTATTCAGTATTCCCCCTGAAATCAATACTAGCATACAAATGGCATGAGAATAGGGTAGAAAAAGCACTCCACTCGGCATATATCTGGCTCATTAATTTATCATCATGTTTGTAGACTTGACAGCTAGGCAGGATGCTCCCAACAGGCAGACATGGGCAATAGCTCTCCAAAGTGCATGCAAGGAAATACATTTGTATTTTGTATTTTGAATAAATTTGTCAATTACATTTTTAATAGATTTTTTCAGAAGATTTCAAAATTCTCTATACAAACACCTGAAACACCAGATCAAATAATTGAATTAGCTATGTAATTCCCCGCTATAATAATAAGCATGGTAAAAGACGGTTGATGTATGCCATTCCGACTATTTTTAATTCTGTTCCACAACATCTCTTGAAACTTCAAAATATAAGTTCTGTCAAAAAAGGAATTAAGTGCTGGCTTTTGGACCCCTTGAGTGGTACTTTGTAATTATTTGCAGTTGGAATTTTTGTCCCAATACTGAGCAGTTACTTTAATTGCTCTTCATTTCTATTTTCATTCTAATTTTTCTTTTATTTTTCATTCTTGATATTGGTTGAGTAAGACTCAAATCTGTCAATTATCTTTTGTTAATATTCTGAATAGTGTTAATATTGAAAAATGATAATTTTCTAATTTATGCATTATGCTATTTCTATACTGTAAGCAGTTGGTGTTTTCATTCTGATTTTTAATTGATGTGTAATCCACAGATAAGCCTTGTTTCAGGCTTTGTGGAAAATGTGAACTTGATTTGTTCTGTGTGAATATGTGAAAAATAAACAACTATTATTATTAAAAAACAGTGTTTTGTACGCCTACATGTACGATTACGGGAAAGTAAGAACATACATTTACAACTACGGGCATTGGAGTATGCCTCATACTAATAATCATTTAATTCAATCAATCATTTTAATCATTTTAATCAATTTACCTAATCATCATTTAGTAAGCTGTGGACAACTAGGAGAAAATGCAGCATATAGGTTGTAAGATGAGCCAGATTCCATATGAAACGTAACGGAAAAAATGATGAAGATGTACACACCTTGATTTTGAAACCATCAACTCACTGATGATTGCAATCATTTTACGATCCAATTGGTTCTGCCTATTGATCATCTTTTGATAGCTCTCTCGAAAGCTTCAATCTTTTGAAACAAGAATACATATTGACTTTCATATTTACAACCACTTATTCGATTCATGTAAAACTTTGGAATAATGTGTACTGTGTACGTACATCATTTGTGAATTGCGAGCTTAAAAGCAGTAGAAATATGATTTTATTTAGAGTGAATATTTTTATTTTCCATATCTAACTTCCAGTTCCATTTAGGGTTATTCTTACGGGTTTTTCAAATTATTTTCACCAAAGTGGTTTGACCAATTGCGCCTCAAAACTTGACAATATCGAGTTGATAAATGTGTATCCCAGGTTTCATCAGGTAAATGTCTACTATTTGACCTCTGGAGTGCAAGAGAAAAGTCTTTTCAAGTACAGTAAAATTGCTCTGTTGCTTCACTCATCCAATAAACTAAGCCAGTTCCAGTTTATGGTTCGTGTGAAAGAACATTAATTAGTGGATCAAGAGATAATTAGGAAGCAAAGTAACTTGCTACTTTGTTGGTTGCCAATTCATTTTTGTACCTCATTTTAATTTTTATTTGTAGCATAATTGAGTAAATTAACATATCTTTACTATAAATACTGGTAGTAAAAATATGATAACTATGCTAATTTGAAAAACAAGGTCTTGTAGTCCACTAAATTTGAATATAATAAAATGATTAGAGCATACGAATACATTATGTCTATTTGGATAATAATAGATTGACGTATAGGTCTGTAATCTGAAGACAGGAAAGATAATACCGGTAAGTGAGATGTAAAAATATTCTTATTGAACATGCAGCGTCCAGACACACTAGTAGACCAGAGACAGAGACTTGAATTGTAGCCATAATGAAATGAGCAAATGACTCAATCAACTCACCCAATCGCACACAAACATTTCCCCCCCGCTCATTGTCGCTACCGTAGTCCGTTACTCAACGTTGGCCATCTGGGCACCCACATGCGACTAACCCGCACTCAAGCTAGCAGCGAGCTCTTCAAGCCAAGCGTTGCTATTAACCAATTGCTCATCTCCCGCCATGTACGTACGATTGAATCAATTGAGAGAATCAAATTGAACCAAAACAGCATTTCACTACACAATGCAGTGACGTGGCAAGTGAGAGTGCAACTTGGGACATGTACCACAATACGTGTCGTGAATCATGTTCTTCTAATGCCTAGATTATATCAATCTGGAAGGTTAGAAAATTTTAAATATAAACTTGTTCTTTCGATAATGGTACATTACTTGTTGATGAGCAATCAATTATTGTGTTGAACGTATGCTATATACTCAGGTCACAACTAAAAGTTTGACAATTAGTTGAGGCCAATAAAAACAAGTTGAATAGGGCCTAACATTCTTTTGTACAAATCAATTCATGTATAATAATAAGACCATTGTAGTAGTGACTATTGACATTGAAATATCACAAGTTTGCTATAAATACCATGAAGTATAAAAATCACAGATTATGAAATAATTGAATGATTACCTGAGTTTTACGGCGCGTCGTCATCTAGGTCATTTTGCGCCGATGAAAATGTTAAAGAAGGTATGGACAGGTAGGTCTACTGTGACTCTGTATAACTCAGGTGGGGCAATGGCTTACCAAATTAGTGTGTCACCATCTAAATGTACAACACTGAACAATCTAGCTAGCTCGCACAAAGACGGTTTTAAAATAAGTCCAGTGCTTAGTATTCAGTAAGTGGCAGGTCACAGTGACCTTCAAAGGTCAAAGTTTTTAATTTGAAGTATTACTTTGCATGCCAATCCCAGCCACTTGGCAGCGTTTATTCAGTTACACGTACAATACATTACAAGAGTATGATCCATACGGGCGGTAACGAATGAGCTTTTCATTACGGGTGCGTTTAGCTTCATGTTGGGTCACATCTAACAATTGATACACAGAGATTAATTTGCCATAGTCTGATCTTTGTTCATTCAATTAAATCTTATAAAAACGGTTCATGTTCCATTTACGTCGACACACAATTCAATAATTGTCGAAGGAAGTCAGTTTAGTAATTGAATGAAATATTAGTTTTATACCGGTCGGTCTATATATGAAGTAAAATCAATGTAATAAGATCTGTGTTGTATGTGCTATCCTCCTGTGTACAAGTACAGTGTACAAAGACCCTAGTAAATTAAAATAGGCCCAATTTGTTTCAATGTGAAACTATGAAACATGGGTGAACAGTGCTATTTTATTGTTATCTAGATTACCAGACCTGGAATAGTGAGGGTCTGAAGGCCTAATTAACCACAAAACATATTACTGGTAGCAGTATGATTATTACGGGCACATCTCTATGTTGTTGTTGTTCACTACTATTGCGCGGTGGCGGCTGTCATTGCATAGATCTCGGTGTCTGATCAATAATCCACACAGGTCTATTACATGCTTCAAGTGTTGTGTGTGGAGGCTGTACAAGATGACGCGATGCTACAAACAACTCAACTTGACTGTGAAATTAGCAGCTCGGGTCGGTGCTTGACAGTTGACTAATGGTGGATGAATTATAGTAATTGAATAAGTAACCAGCCACATTAGACTTTCAGAATTAAATTAGCTCAACAGTAAGCGGTATGCTATACAACGAATATCAACAATAGTAAGGTTTAGGTATGGTTTGGTAGATGAGAAAATTCAGACCTTTTTAATGAATCATGAACTTATTGTGTTGACCAAAGTTTGATTGCTTTGAATTTCCATATTGGGTGTATTTTTTATATTAGCCTAGAAAAAGTGGTGGAAACACCCCCTGGCCCAATTTAAATGGTTATCTGGGTTTGAGATACCGTATACAGCCTGGGTATAAAATAAATATTATGACCTTAATATTTTACAATCCCACGGTGTCAACTTTAATAATTCACCGGAAGTAATGTTTTTTACATGTTTATATTTTGTTTACGCCTAATGTAATATTTTCTACTGTCCTGTTAGGACACATTTTTACCAAGTGATCAATAGATGTGAATAAATATCAACGTAATTGACAATCGCCAGTATTACTGCATAATTAGTAGTATATTACCGATAGGCATATGAACACTAAATATTAAAGAAAACTAGATATAGTCCAGCATCAGCTTATACTGTTGAGACCAAAGACAAACCCACTGGGTGTGGTAACAAACTAACAATTCCAGTATTACTGCATAATTAGTAGCATATTACCGATAGGCATATGAACACTAAATATTAAAGAAAACTAGATATAGTCCAGCATCAGCTTATAATGTTGGGACCAAAGACAAACCCACTGGGTGTGGTAACAAACTAACAATTCCAGTATTTTGATCAACATTGTTGTACCGATAGCGGTAACGATGTATTCTTAGGCTCGGGCCTGAATATTTATAAATTGTATAGACCAATTACATTTCCTCTTACTTGAGCTTGTCACTAGTCTCATTAATGCATAGGCCTACTCATATAATTGATTGTGAAATTGAAGCATTTTCAAAAGTATGTGGCAATTTGCTACAGAAAGATCAAGAGAATTTTAATTTAAGAGCTTACTTTTAATTAATAATTTGATTTATAATTGAGTGTAGAGTTATTGTTTTGTTTTATATTTGATTTAATTCAATTAGAGTGATAATTTTGTATTGTGTGCCATATTTGAATTGTTTTGTAGCATAAGTAGTTTATTGTCTCGCCACCGCACATAGCTGCATTTGCGAGTTAGACAGTAAATAAATAAAAATAAACAAGATCAGAATTGAGGGAGCGATACTCCGAGTGTCATTCATGATTAACAAGAAATCAACTCTTCTCTCCGTCTCAAGAAGAAACCGAATCTCATAAAACATGAAACATTTCAAACATTGCTACGTAAATCTGTGCAAGACTGAATGACTCACCATTTTGATGGCTGGAAAAGACTGGACTGGTATCGACTTGGAGGATGATACAGTGTTTTCTTCTCTAAGACGTTTTCTCCTCATTGAATGGCCATTGGTTTTCAGAGTCTTGGTGTGCGACTGTGGCGGGCATGCTGTGTGACAAATTGATGGCATAAATACAACAAAACAGTACGGTAGTAGATATTATAGAAGATATGGTAGAAAATATTATTGAAAAATATTAATTACCGTATGTTGATTATTACTGTAGGCCATAATATTATTATACATATTACATTAAGTTTGTATTCCCAACAAATCTTTCAAGTTGAAACAGTATGAACATACTCATTAGTATATTCAATCGAAAACATATTTTTCTTTTTCCATATTCAAATGTATTCAACTACCGGTATTCAATCATTAACTCAATTGCATTATATATATATAAACATTTATCAAGAACCGTAATACAATCATCATTCAAATCTAATTGCACCACCGAGAACAATGTATTCAACTGTTACCTGTCACTAAGTGTGTAAATAAAGACTATTCTTTATGCTAAATAAGTAGAATATATATATATATATATATATATATATATATATATATATATATATATATATATATATATATATATTTATTTATAAATAAAATATTTATTTAGGTCTAGGCCTATGTGAAACATTTTGATATTGATATTATTTTTGATATTCATTTATTCTCCATTTGATCAATACAATGTACCAATATCAATATATGAATATAATAGTATTTTCATAATACTGACTATTTAAAAAAAATAAGATATGCTCAAACCATGCCTATAAGGTCTAGCTTTCGATTCGTTAGTAAATATTATAACCACATCAAGAGTGAATTAATAGGTCTTATGATAGGCTACATAGGACCTAGGCCCCTAGTATATATTTATTATTGGTGCCAACTGGGTAATCAGACTAAAGCACCAGTTGGATCATTGAATATTGGGATGGTATGCCTTACAGCTGTGGAGTAGGACCAGGACTAGGCCAGGCTATCGAGTTTATAGTGCTATATAGGCCTACTCAATGGCCTGTCCTAGGCCCCCGGGCCTTTGAACACAGCTGTCATATAGACTGACAATATATTTGGCTAGGCCTAGGCCTACTATAAATGTAATAAAAATAGGGATAATTTTGTAGATTAACGTACCATGGTCAATTCTTGGTCATGGTCTAATTTACCAAAATAGGTCTTGGCTAGGTTGTTGACTAGGGGTATGGTCCAGGCCTGTGTGTCACTGGCCTATAGGCAAAAGGTTCCTCCAAAGGTAAGGTTAGTCTCAAGAGTTACAGCAGTTTAGGAGCTGTGAATGCAGATTAGGCTTACATATGTTCGTTATAGAAAAAATATGTTAGATCCTAGGCCTATGTGTAAGAATATACACATATGTTTCACCAGAATAATTAATAAAAAAAGTAACATGCATGGTGCTAGCCTGGAGTCCTTGACATTGGAAGGGTGCTCATGACTGATGATGACATCAAGGACCCGATTGTGTTGGCTAAATCGAAACCTTATTGGATAGCGAAATTCGACTCACCTTATAAAAAAATGTCAAAATGAATTGGTACTCCACAATTTCGTAAAAACTGATCAAATTATAACTAAAAGCACAATGAATCACATGCCACGACGAAGGCAATCGCTTGGCAGGACTTGTTTGACAGTTGCTTGTCAGTTGTCAGCACTCAGCTAATTTGCCGACTGATCCAGCGACACTATCATTGTTGGCCGCGCCGATTTGAACTCACATGGCAATATTACAAGATTGTAGGAATTGATCAATATAAACTAATGAATATTTACAAAGTGAAATCGACATAAAAAATCAATTTATTGTGAATTGTATACTATTTGTTCTACAGACACTATAATCATTCAAAGCGCATCCAAGCGACAAACCAAACAAGCAACGGGGCCAGTGAAACCAGTTCCGAAATTAAAATCTAGATCGAGGGTCGAGGGGATGCTGACGTCACACATCGTATGTTCCATCATGACGTCACTATTACAAATTCTATCCCATTACGTCACGTATATACTGTTCCATTATTATTCACCTATTATAAACGTAGGATTGCTTTCACAATAAAAAATTATATTATCCACAAACCAAACAACTTGACAGGCTAATTAGTGCCAGGTTGAAGTATGGTTCAAGTAAATACGTATGAAACAATGCCTCATTAAAATGTAATGCTCTATAAATATTTACTTACATGATTCGGTAATGACTTGAATGTTTCTCTCGCCTTCAGGTTGGAACATTTTGGTATATTCTTGAATTAAATTATCTCCGTTTTCTTGAAACCCATTCAGAATATTCGTATCTTCCGGGATAACTCTCAAACCATTTACAGCAGCCATATCCAACGCACTTTTCTTTCACCTTTCACTGCCAAATCGACAACATCGACTGATGATCTAAAGTTAGTAACCAGGAAAACGCAACGCAACTCAACACGACCTTGATAGCCTAACACGTTTATTCATGCCAGCTGGCTCCACGAATGATAAAGAGGGTGTGCCGTTACGGGTATTTATTCTCTTCCCCAACGCGGGAAAAGTACTACGTTTATAATGACACGTCACTTGTAAAAATGAGGTTGCTGATATAAATATGTAAACACGTGCCTCAAGATAATTCTCTAACACGCCCCATCACATGATTTATCTCATTAGTTTATTTATTGAAAAACATCATCACATATCAAATCATGTGTCATCAACTTATAGTGGTATGATAAGGACAAAACGACTAATTCAAGCGATGCACTTCAATGTAAAAAAAAATGCATTTTATGTCACAATTCGTCATAAATCAGCTAATAATGAATGGCGTATTCAAGTCAGATCAGTAACACTCTTTCTGTGTATAGCCAGCCATATTATTCACCTTGTTTTTATATTTTGACAGTACTTAGTAAAATCAGTAGAATTAGTCAGCAGTTAGTAGAAATGAATATAATTAAATTAATTTGAGAATATACAGGCACTGATTGCAAACTCTTGCTTTTTTGGGGGAAAATTGTTCTCTGGACAACCGAAAAGTTGAACATAAAAATGTAAAATTACATTTTATTTTTCAAATAATTTAAATTATGTCCCAGTGATTTAACATTCACATTTTAAAAAAGTGTTCAAACAATTTTGCCAGTAAGTAAACTGAAGGTCTACAATAAGCTTTAGCACATTAATCAAATAATATTGCAAATTCTTTTCATTTCTGTTGAATACTGTTTATTAGCGCCTTGGAGAAAGTTCATACTTTTTTGTTCTGAAATTGGCCACAAAGTAACTTGCTTGTTTTCTTTATATTATCATGGACTTATAATAGTAACTGCATCACTATTATAAGTCCATGATATTATAGCAGTGACTACAGAATAAGGATTATGCCTGCAATATGTGTACTGGGAAAACTCAACATATGCGATGTTGGATGAGCGATGTATTAGGCCTACATGAAATGTGATGGAAAGCTATATTATGCGCCTCGAGTTCCAAACAGTTGTCACTCACTGTCTTCCTGTTTTATTTTTCACTCATTTCAATTGTTTCAAATTAACTGATGGTGGTGTCACTTGTTGTTTAGATTCCTGAAAGGCTTTGATCGATGTACAAATTACATTATACATTTTTTCATCCAATCGGCTGATCTGATTCATGGGAAAATTCGGAATGTGTATCAATATTATATTGAAATTCCAGGGAAATTTGAATCCATTCAGAGGGAATATTTTTTCCAAATTTTCTCCTCTGGGTTATTCTCAGTTTTTAAAAACTTTTCTCAGAAGTGGTGCAACCGATTGATTGCACCTCAAAACTATACAGTATCGAGTTAGATAAGGACACTTGTGTATGCCAAGTTTCAACTGAATTTGTACCTTCGTTTGGCCTGTGGAGCGCTAACAAAAAAAGAATAGAACATGTTCTTCCTTTTGAGTACGGTGAAATCGAGTCTTCCTTTTGCTCATCCAATCGGTATTTAATTTAATTTTTGATGGCACATGATTAATTACAGCTGATAGATGTAGAAATTACGAGAAACTAAACTGCAGCATTTTCTCGACTAGAACTTGTAACTTTTACAATATTCAACAGAATGTTCCATGTTTTATGAAATGAACAGTTCTTGAATCAGGAAGGCACATCAAAACACAAATCATTGAACACAAAATTTGGTACCTTTTCTGAGAGCTAATCCTCCATACAGTCCTCACCAAGATCGAGCCATGTACAAAACTCTGGATGACGAAATTCCACATTTTCCAGTCTGGCAGTTAATCAAGGCATTGCTTTCGAGATTGGAATGAAGCTGGGTTCAAGTCCCGCATAAGGCACAGGTTTTTGTATATTGCTCATTTCAACTGGACAGTAACGTAGCTCTTGGCGGGATTGTTGAGCAAACAGCAACTATTGTTTCCATGACCTACCTTACTAATACTATTACAAGCCTGGTTCACTATTTGTGTTGGATGTTGACTGGGTCATCTCACTCGGTTGCTTGTGCAAGACAACGTGGAGCGAGAAGTTGGGGCGACATTGCACCAACAGTCTGCTCGACTATACTAACGTTGATCTCTGCGACACAGTAATGGGCCCATGCTAGAACGCGCTCAACAGTACTGGTACGACCGGGAAACCAAGATGCGTTGTCTCTGCATCAATCGTCTTCCAGCCTCTACAATTCATCTTTAACCAGCCCTACTCCTATCAACACAATGTTTCTTGGTACCTTGAACAATGATAGAGGTTTTACTGTACTTACTTCATCTAGGTAGAATAACGAGGAGCCAAAGAGAGAAAAAATACATGTAGCCTATGTAAAATGGTTAAAATGTGTTCCACAGCTACGAATATGATAGGTCTATAGTACAGCATTTTACCATTTCAATATTCAAGATAACCAAAAATATATAAGCCCAGTAAAAATACTCTTCTTATGATTCAATAGTAAATGAATTTCTAAAAACAGTTGGCAGATCTGGACTGAAAGTTGCCGTTGATGATCTACGACGGCGCAGACGTTCTCTCTCAAACTCATCACCACGCCACGTTGACGGACAGGCAAGAAAAACACTGGTTCTCAATACGAATAAGTATGTATTATTTATTGTGTATTGTAATTTCAACAACTCCAGTAAAAGTCACGTAGGATCAATAAAGTATTTGAAAAAACACATACAATATTATATACTGAAAATGTCAACATCTTAAAATTGCTTAATAGTGGATAAATAAGCATATTACATTCCTAAGATTACGTGTTCCTTGCTAGCAAGAGAGGAATAAAAAACATTACATCATTTGAGCAGTATATTATGCATGATTACAAGTAAATCTTACTATTTTCCAACTAACAATTTACAAACTTAGTGAGGAATCGAGTTTCATCTAGTCACGAAATCATTTATAAATACTCCCACTATCACAGATTTTCACACCAACGTGTGCGAACGTTCATACTTCATAATGTACTATCAAAGTATATATGTTTTTATTTCCATAATATTCTGCGTTTCAAATAGTTGTACATTGCGATAAAGTAGTATTAAATATAATATATATATATAAATATGAATATATATATGAATATATATATATATATATATATATATATATATATATATATATATATATATATATATATATATATATATATATATATATATATATATATATATATATATATATATATATATATATATATATATATATATATATATATATATATGTTATATATATGTATATATGTATATGTATATGTATATGTATATATGTATATATATGTTATATATATATATATATATATATACACATATATATATATATTTATATATATAATGTATACATAGCAGCATAGGTAAAAGTAGACCAGAAAACGTAAATCAATTTTGTCAGAAATAACAGGCAGGCTCCCAGTAAGAAAGAACGTTAAATAATATTCCTATAATATTCAGTTAAACTTTGGAGCATGCGTAGTCAGTAAAATAATGCTATAAAAAAATATATGGCTACTCTATGTTAGATTGTGACCAGTGAGAATAGTCCTCATCATCTGAAGTCACTGAATATTATAATATGGCTAACATACGGTAGTAGAGAATAAATAAGGTATGTTTCCAATAGGCCTGTATAGACGTCGTGGCATAAAACACTGTTAGAGCTTGGCTTACGCGTATTATCATCACGATGTGTGGTCCCCCACATTGAAGCACGGGAAAGTGGGGGCGATATCTTTTCAGGAAATGCTTCCAGAATAAAACATGTAGGTCTGTGCACAATACTGCAAATAGACCGAAACAAATGAAGACATATATAAAAATGAGATATTGTTCCAAAAAAAAAAAAAAAATGAGAACAAAAGCGTTTGATTTATAAATGTTTTCGAAATGAATCATGTTTCGGTGTAGTTCTTAAAACAGCAGTGTACCGAGATTTGAGTTGGAAGAGTAGCCTATCAGCAGTAGAATCAACTTCAGGAAAAGTTGGCGATCGTAATATTGCGAACATTACTACAACAATGCCAAAATATCCACTGTATTACATACGTTACTCAAGAGGACATTACTTACGACCGCACGTACAAAGTATACGTTCGTACCCAACTTCAATAGACAACTTCAAAACACAAAATGTATTCTTCGAAAACGCACCTCTTTCGAAATCCTCGCCAGTAAGTCCACTGCGCAATTGCCGAGAAGAAATGATCGAATGTGCAATGAAACCATATTCATACAAAATTATTAAATAATTATTTACAAGTTCAAAGCTCATTAGGAAAATGAAAATTTCTTACCGCAACCCGAGCTACATGCCATCTGATATGACGACTGAAAAATATATTCGTTGCAATAATTGTTCCTAAATGTTTCCCACCAGTACGTCACTACGGCCAGTCTGATCTGAGTGATGAATTTAGCCCCCAAAAACCACGATAGCAATTGAATACTTGTGGGGTTTGGTACGCACGAAGGCTAGCTTGGCTTCAGTTGCTTGCGTGAAAGAGGTGTGGCTGTGATTGGCTAGACGGCCAGGTTGGCTTGCGTGAGGGCCTCGTGCAACGCCTGCTGCTGCTCGGTCGACAGTTGACTGATGCACGCTTGGAACATTTCAGTGTTGCCCTGGAAACAAACAACACCCTCTTAGTACCTTGCTTTCAACCATATTGTTCAACAAATTCTACGCATTAGAAGTGGAGATGTTTCTTTTTGCAAGCCACCAAATGGTCATGTATAGGCCTAATGATGAAACAATATGTAAGCACATTTCAATAAATTCTCAATTGATTAATAAAATTTCAAAGTCGCCAAAATATGCGAAATATACCTAAATTCGCCCAGAACACCGTAACTAACTAGAAATTGCGAAATATTCCAAACTCTCATCATGGAAAAGCATGATTATCTCAAATTTCATATTTTTTCAGCGTGAGCTGTTCACTGCTTGATGGGCGTGCGTGCCGCCTGTTGTGTTGTGTATGCGGTCTGACCTTGACGATCACCAGACTGTGAGCTCAAACATCTGTTCGGCCGAGCAAACGACAGAGCGCCAATGGGAGCGAGCCATCTGACGACCGAGTACACCCGATCAGTGACGAGACCAGAGAATCCTCTCGGCCGGTTGCCTAGCTTTCTGTCTCGCGCGCGCAATTAGAAATTTACTCAATTCTAACAGGGAAAAGTGATGATTTATGTTAAAGAGGAGTTTTTTGGTTAATCCAAATTTTTTACAAATTAAAATGATTTCCTGGGGGTCGGATCAACGATGAAGAACTTGTAAACTGTGTACTTTCAAACTTGTTTACTGTTTTTCCTTTTAAGACTTCATGAAATGCCATTTCCGCATGACATTAGGCTAAAAAGACAAACATCAAAATTTGCAAATACAGATGCAAAAAATACGAAATCATGACACCATTTTCAATCAGTAGGCCTACCAACATGAAACGAGTAAGTATTTGCTTGACGCAACGTAGGTATGCTTTTTGACTTCTCAAATTATTGTTTGATAAATAAAAATTCACACAAATATAAAATTTGAAATTTATAGTAGGCCTGCACACAATATTAATAATTATACCTTAAATGGTTTTCATTTAGCCACAATGAGGGAGATTATATTGATGAAATCGCTTGCACTCATATTGGCTATTTATTCTGAAGTGGCCTAATTTCACCACTGTTCCCAATTATTAGGGTTGCCGTTCGATGTGATTTTCATGATCGATAATCAATAACTTCATATCGATTATCAAACAGAAAAACATCAATATTTCAGATAAGATTTGATAATCAAATAGAAATGATTGATAATCAAATAGAAATGATTGATAATCAAATAGAAATGATTGATAATCGAACATATCAATGTTTTTTCCCCACCTAAATTCAGTTTATCAACTAGCAGCTATTTCATCTCCCGTCACACTGTATAGCCTGCTGCTATCATACGTGTCATTGCAAGCAGTTCACCTTGAGCTCGAGCCTGCCCGAGCTGTTTGTGAGTGTGTAGGAGGAGGATGGGGAGGAGGAGGGGGAGAGAGAATGCTCGGCGCCTCATAATATATGCACATGTCAGAAGTGCGATGTTTAAGCTGACAAAGCGAAACAAAATCACAAGACCACACACTGTTCATTTTATAAGATAACAAGAGTTTCAAGTATTAACTGATTAATAGGGGTGTAAGGGTAGTGTTTTTGGTTCGGGTCGGGTTGTGGAAAAAAACTCGGGTTCCGTTTCGGGTTTCAGTAAAAACACGGTATTTTAACCTCGAAATGGAAAAGTTGAAAGTAGGCCTATCTACTGGATCCAGGCCTAGGCCTACTGAAGGTATAGGCCTAGAGCCAGTCAAGTGATATATATTTGCTTCCAAATATAGATCTCATCCATATCCTCCTCACTCATCACGAGATACATGTAGCTTAGGCCTACGTGGTAAAAAATTCCAAGTTAACACAGATTTTTAACACTTATCAACAAGATTTTGCCTACATCTTTGTTTCAAAAAGCTTTGGAAACAAAGATATCGCAATTTTGTAGACGATGAGCTTCCATCTACTCAACTCCTGTGGAACTTCTAGTAGTTGTTTGCAGTGGATCAGTCAACAAATGAAGTGAATGGCGTCAAGACAGCGCAATATCAAAAAACCCGAAATAGTGTTACATGAGTATAAGATCGGGTCGGGTAAAAAAAACCCGAACCGACATCTCGGGTACCCGAACACCCCTACTGATTAACTATACAAACATAAAATGAAAACTAGTTCAACTTCAAAGTCCATTATTGTGATCTGTTACCTATTGAAAATATGAATACCACAATAACGATGACAACATCAATTATCACACATCAATATCAATTTTATTGATTATATCGATACATCGATACTGAAATCGTACGCGATTATCATATCAACTGGAAAATATCGATATATCGAATATCAACTGGCAACCCTACTAATTATACTAGAATTAGCTAAGGAAAAATCAAACACATAGGCTACCGGTACTTTATTTACATCATTTTCCAAATTAAAAAATGGCAATAATTTTCCATTTGTTCCTGCCAAGTAGATTGGTGGTGAGAATGGCTTGATGCCAGGGAGCACAGGGGGAGGTTCACCTGGATCATGCGCACGAGATTGACCATCCGCTTGGCCACGTCGTGCTCGGCGCTGATGGCGTCACGGTGGAACGCCTCTGCGATGATCATGATGAGGCGCGGGAGGTTGGCGTGGTTAGCGCCCAGCACGATGGGGTTGTTGGCCTCGATCAGGTCGCACAGGTAGCCGTACACGTGGGGAGACTCGTCGTCGTCCTCCCACACCGGTAGCCATGACAACCTGCCAACAATCACCACCGAGTTGATCTTTCCCTCGATACAAGCCACACAGAGGAGGGGGGGAGATAAAGAGGATATTAGTTTCATTCAGTTTTGGCAATGTGTGAACCTCGAGTAGAGTTTTGAGTTGATTTTCAAGAGTCAATATTGAGAGTTCAAATGTTATGTTTGCTTATTTGTGAAATCGGGGATTTGTGAGGGAACAGTCCGAGTGAATGGATTTCCGTACCTAATCCTCAATGTTATTTATTATTGGTTCATTTTATTATTTCTGTTTAAACTACATGACGCCCTCATCAGTTTCTATACTCATCAGTTAGTTCATTTATAGTTAGTTATATTTTGGTATCACAAAGTGTCCGGTCCTTGTCAAAGATTCGTGAGCTAGGCCCAACAGCAAGATAGTCCAAAGACGAGGTGAGTCGCTACAACATGTCATGCTCATTGCAAAACAAACTCCCCGCACACCTCTGCTCCCTCGCTTGCGTCTGTCAATAGTTCTCAACGCAGCGCGATGTGCAGGCTGGCCAATCACAATCCAGCACGGTTATCGCAACCGTCCAGTGGTCGGAAGTACCAATACAGGGCGAGAGGTGTAGGAGTTGGTGGAAATAAAGTGGTGAGCAATGATTTATTTTAACATTGCGTGAAAAGCCTCGAGTATAGCTTTTGAAGATGAAATTCTCAATTACACAACCCGTCCAAAACCAAGATTCAGTTCAAGTTTTCACATAAACACCATTTATTAGTCTTCCTCTTGCATTCTTATATTTGTGCTAATTTTTATTTGAAAGAATTAAAAAAAAATGATATTGGGCTTAACGCCGCACTGCAATGATGACTGTCGAGAATAAGGCGTTGGGTTGAAAGCTGATTGGGTTGGACGATGGATAGAGGTTTCACCGCGGATACGTACCAATGTGGAAGCATCTCTGTGAGGTTTATTGCCGAACTGTTGTACTTGAGGATCTTGGTGACGGCCGATATCGCGTTCTCTGTGGGGTTGACGTTCTCGATGACTCGCGCGTCGGGCGCTGTGATGACCTTGACGAGCTGCGGCATCGCCTCGGCGCAGTAACCTGAAACACCGCCGGGTTGGTAACAGGCTCGTACAAGCAGGAGCTTTGTTCGAGGCAAAACTGTCAGCTACACAAGTGCTCAACGCTCTTCATGATTTCCAAACATTTTCCATAGTTACTCGGACTCAATTGGAAATTTGTGTTCTTACATTGAAATTCCGAGTTTCGAAATATTTCCAGTTCTAGAACCAAGATCAGACAAGCAAGATGGGACGATACTTGCAATTTTGTAATGATTCACCATTCATAACAGCATTGAAAATTCCTAGAAGTCTGAAATTTTGAACAGATTGCTTGCTCAAATTGTTGTCAAAGTTGACCGAGTCTGGACCGAAGATAAGTGGAACGGTTAGCTTGGAAACATACCGGCGAATGCGTCTCCTCCGAACTGTCCGAGCACGCCCCAGCCGTAGACGGCGGCTTGCCTGACCTCGGCTGCCTTATCGCTGATGTAGAGCAGCATGGGCGCCAGGAAGTACTGCTGGTACTTGGCGCACTCGGGCCCGCCGTACTCAATTGTGTCGTCGAACACGCACAGCGCCCACTGGTGGTCCGACCACGGCATCTCCGGGGCCTGCAACGAAACATTCACTTTCTCACGTTTCTTACTCTCGCGACACTCGTTTCATCAAGTGGCACAATAAGGTAAGCTCTAGTTGCAGATAGACCTGGCTCTGTACATTTGGCATCGATGTACATGTTTGAGCTAGTTCGACTCGCTACCAAGTTCGTTGCCATGTCTACGAATCACTTCGTTCAAACGGAATGAAGTTTTACACATTGAATATGTTTTCATCAAATCCCAGTTGATCAATCATTGATTGGGCCAAAGTGACGATGAACTTGGAGCATGCTAATTATATTAAATGGTACAGTAGGGATATTAAAATTTTCTTTTTGAAAAGTTGGGCTTCAATTTTATTCAAAAATAACCTCCAATATTTCCCCAAAAGTGTATAAGCTCAGAAGTAAGAAAATCAACTAATGCAAGCCAAACTAGTCAGAAATGAAATGCATGCGAGGGCTCGTCATTAAGAAAAATGTCAAATCAGGAGTTGAAAGACGGTACTTACGAGGCATTTAACAAAGTGGCCTACGATCTGGTCAAAGTACGGGAAGAAGTTGGCCTTGTATGCGATGAACAGCGAGTGTATGATGTCCGCCACTTTGCTGTAAATATAAACGTCTTCGTTGTCTTCGTCCACCAGTTGCTCCTCGACCATCTGAAATGAAACAACAAACGGATGTCAAAACGGAACAAACAGACATCGAAACGGAATAAAACAGCTGTCAAAGCAAAAGAAGAAGAATCAATAAGGAAACGAATGTATGTCGATACAAAGACAAATGGAATATCTTGACGTTCAAACACGAGTAATGTTGTTATTGAACTACAGTTTGCGTCCCAGCACCACAAGACCGATTCTTGCAGTTCTGGAAAGCTCAAGCTACCGACAGTAACTTTCATTTCATGCTTCCCACCTATTGCTTGCCACAGCGGCAGTATACAGGAATCAGCTCGCAGGTGGGCAAGTATTGTTAAATAAAAAAACATAGCCATTATAAGTGTAGTCTTGAATGTAAATAGTTCCTTTATCTAACTCAGCTCGCTGGACAGAGAAAGCTATCGTCTTGTAGACAGATCGTAACCTTGAGAACTGAGTAGGCCTACACTGAACGTTACTAACCATTTCAGTTTGAGAGTATTTTCATTCATTACCTTCAGATTTATTGTTTGTTAAATGAGTTTTTCTGCGTAATTATTCTCAAGATCGCCCTTGTGGTGCCTCGTTCCAACAAGCTTATTTTTCATCCATTGCCTTGATTGGGAAACAATGATTTTGTATCAAGTTTTGATGTTATTAGAAATAAAAAAATGAAAATTCATTGTAACTCGGGGCTACTAGGTCAATTGGGAGGGTCTGTGGCTCACCTCGTCATAGTCCTCGTCTCTCCTCTTCTCTTGCCTGGTGACGGCCCGCGTGAAGTGTTCCGTCATGATCTTGTCCAGGATGCGGATGAGTTCCGCCATCGACTCCTCCGTCAGGCAGCCGTTGCCCAGCGTCTCTATGCACTGAAACAAGTCACCACATCGTCAACCCAAGCGACGTTCACCTCGGTCGACTGGTCACCGATTGTGTACAGCACTTTCTTCTTCTTCGAGTGATACTGACAGCGTGGTCATTTCATCACACATTTTCATACTAATACTTTCAAATATTATTGTTTGAAACAAATGCTGATAGTTTAATATGTGAGTTTGATTAAATGTCATCTATTGGATTAGTTTGCTTCAAGAAAATAAACACTTTGTTAGTTGCAACACTATTATCGGTCAATACTTTGGTAATTGAGTCGTCAATAATTGCTAGTTGTCTCATCTTGTTATATTTAGCTAATTTTAATAATTTGTGTTTTATGGTCAACACCTCATTTACATGTGTAGCAAATAGGTAGAATCTTTTCTGGTGTAGCAATTAAAAGTGGGACTGGGAACCAACTAGACTACAAAGTAGAATATTGTGTTTCTAGGAAAATAGCACGAGGCTGAATATATGAATTGGGTGAAAGTGGAAGAAAGAACAGCAGCTTAACGAGAGCTCGGTAAGCTGCTGTTCTTTCTTCCACTCTCACCCAATTGATATGAAGTAGAATATGGGCTATTATATTTGCTGTGTGTCACGCTTGCCAACAAGATTACAGGCTATCACGCCAGCATAAAGCTGGCAGCGTTCCAAGCATGTACCAGTCCAACTACAAGTATATGTAGAAGAAAAAACCTTCATTGGTCCCCGACTATATAATAAAACAGGATAGCAATCAATATAAAAAATACATAGAGAAATATAGAGAAATAGATTGGAGATATCACATATTAGTACACGAAAAGAGAACTGATTGAATAGAAAAAATGTAAAAACAAAATAGTATTGAATAAAATAATGAGATTTAGTGATTATAAAATTAAAAAGTGATATAGTGAAACGTTAATTATACAAATGATTTCTTAAAATTCTAACGGAGTCAAGTGCTGAGATTCCAATTTGATATTTCAAAAAGTTTCTTATAAAAAAGGTTTACAGAAGTCACTGAAAAGTACTGCTGTAATATACCGGACGGTTCTTGCTACGATGTCGTTGTGTGTGCAGTGTTTGGACCCGAGCACAAATCAAGCTATCGTGTTACTGCGTATAAGAATTGTACTGTACTGAACGACAGAGAGACTGATTCTTACCTTGGCCATGGAGTACATGTGTTCTATTAATACGTCGTTCTCTGGCTCCGTGTCGATGGCCTTGAGGAGCTCCGGACAGATGAAGCTCCACATGCCTTGCAAGTACTGGGGACCTGGACAAACACAGCCGTCATCATTAGCACATTACAACCTCCACACCAAGACACGTAGCCGCGCTTAGCTTGGAACACAAGTTCCTGCCACACGGATTTCACATGTAATTCATTACAAAACATTGGCAGTTTGAGAGGAACCCACCCACAAAAATGTATCAAATTTTGTGTTATCTATTGATGTAGCAATGTTAAAATACTAGACCTATATTGAAAATTTAAAATGAGAAAAAAGTTGAAAATTCCGAGAAAATTTTGGAAAAACTAGGTGAAAAATAAGTTGAACCGTTACATACAACAAAACTAGTAGGTCTATATAGTTAGCACGAGGATTTTAAATTACAATAGATACATTGGTTGAGTAAACCTTCTTTCATCAGATGAACTAAATTTCATCAGCATACCTGAAACCTTTTAGATACAAATAAATAGATTGTTATACCTTGACTTTTCCTGATCTTGTATGCCAAGTGCATATGGTTGAACGGTTCATTTCTAGTTTATCCAAAAGGCAGTTGTTTCACGATCATATCGATTCCGTACACGATGAAATATCTCAAGAAGTAGGCCTAATCAAATTATATACAGCTCTACGTAACGCAAGATGCATATTTTGTGACCATTTTCAATGTCAACTGAAGCATAAACAATCGTAGTGGCTTTCCGGATCAACGTATTGTTATGATGAAACTGCTTTACGCCAGCAGAGAAATATCTTCTGAAATATTATCGATCCATGATGAACATTCACAATATCTTTTGGGGCCATTTTGCCCTGTGGAGACTGGGGATGCCTCAAGATAAGAAATTGATATACGTCAGAAGACGTGAATAATAACTATCCCAAGTAACGGCTAAAATAACCGAGAAAGACGTAATGCGACAAGTAGCAACATGAACTCACCCTTGATCTTGCCGCAGTCTAGCAGGTAGGGCAGACTCTCTGCGGCGGCCGTCCGCACGCCGTCGTGGAAGTAGAACTTGAGCATGGGCACCATCAGCTTGACCACCTCCTCCGCGTAGTCTGCGAACCCCTCCTTGAGCTCGCGCGCGTAGCACACCAGCATCTCGCAGGCCGACGCCTTGTCCTCCAGACCTGCCAATTAAGAACCTCTTTAGTGAGTTTCTCCTTTATAAACACATTCGTTATCTCTACAAGTTACATTTTTTGATCCCATCCATATGTTCCCTATGTTAAATGATTTCTTTATCGAGTTCTTCAATCCATTATTTTTTGTATGTTTCCTTGAAATATGTAATATGAGTTCAATAATCAATACGGTATACAAATTAATTGAGACAATCAATATTAGGCTACTTTTGTTATGGATATCATCACTGAATTTAGATATTTTTAATAGGTAACTTCTATTACTGATGGAACACTCCACTTCCTAATGTTCAATGTAAAGTGGCGCCAGTTGAAGGATTTTATGGCAGGACTTTGACAACACCACACAACGATAATTCATCATTATCGGTACGATAATGGGAATGTGAAAAGGATTACAGTATGCAGTATCGATAACAAAGTCTTAATTTTTCTAGGGTTGCCGTTCGATCAAAAAATCATGATCGAAATCGAAGTTCACAATATCGAAAATCGATCGAATCGACTCGAAATCGATTGCATTTTCATCGAAAATTGATCGAATTGACGAATCGAAATTGAATCGAAAAAAAAAGTGTTAGGTAGCAAAATACCATGTTTATTACCCCGCACGCGCTATATATGTAAGTATAATGTTACCAATGGAAGCGAGCGCGTTACTCGAGACGTCTCGCGCTACTCTTGTACGCTTTCGATCTTCGAAAACTTTTCGATATCGATCGAATCGTAAAGTACATATCGAAATCGAATCGAAAACCTATAATCGAAAATCGATCGAATTGATCGAAATCGAACGGCAACCCTAAATTTTTCCCACCCTGATTGTACATGGCATTACATGAAATGTTGAAAAAAGATGAATACAAAATGATACCTACATTTTGTATTAAATGATAATCAAGATCTATTGGCATTTGTGAATGATGAACAAGATAATGAGATGAGATGTGGGAAGGAAGTGGTTGCAGCTATGATCTACTGAATCTCTGTTCACCCCGGACGAGTGAGTAGCGGCCGATCCCTCGTCTCCGTGTCAGTAATCATTCAATATTCCAGACATGTTCGGATATGGCAGCCACACGAGTGAGATATCATATTATATTACTAAGGTATTAGTTATTATTCCGATAATAGACTACACTCAGGTCCGGTTTTACCAATCTTAGTTACGGTACTAATCCACTAACTATTAATTAAAGGTACAGAAATAACATATGTAACCAATGGTGATAACAATTTAATCCGCTAACCCTTGCTTAATCCAGTTTCGTAAAACCGAGCCTTACAGGTATAGGCTCCACTTTCAGCAGCTTTCAACAATCAATAGCCTCAAACTCACATCGTTGCGGGCGGTATCTGACGCCTCGGACTATTGACCGTCACATATCAGATCACCCTCGATCTGCATCTGCCGTTACTCCATTCGAGTAGACAAATCAACAATTATTATTCATTTGGATATACATCGATACTTCGACACTCCGTTCAAAGTTTAGAATGGTTCATATTTACGGATTGATTCAACGATTTACTTTCGCCACTGAAGCCTTCAATTGATGAATGATGAATTCTTCATTAGTGATATAATCAAAAACCTTGCAAAGTTTGATCTATCGATATCATCTTTCAACACTGAACGGCATCTCTGGAGGAGAGAATGAATGAAACAAGTGTTGCGCACCTGACGTCCTGATGCCGAAGTTCTGCTGCTCGCCGAGGTTGACAAACTGCCAGTCGACGTCGTTCTCGATCTCCTCCAGGTCCTCGTTGTCCACGAGTGCCACCTCGGGCTTCATCGACGCAGCCTTCATGACGGGCCCCATCACGAGCGGCAGGTACTGCTCAAACTGCTTGCCTGCAACACAAACACTCTCGTTCACGTCCACGAGCGCTGCTCTACGCAGCTTACTAACCCAACTCGACTGACAAACCTACATGTTTAGCCCAAGAGCTTGGAGTTTATTTAGCAATATATCAGTTTTAATTAATCAGTATTAATTAATATAGATTATTATTATATAATTATAATTATAATTGAATAATTAATATTAATAATAATCAAGTATTACAGTACAATCTCTTTAATGTGACCTTGAGGGGAGACAAGCTAATGGTCGTTATATCACGATGGTAGTTCAACCAAATTTTTCAATAAAATTCACAATAAAACTTTGTGTGTTTGTTTTACAAGGCATACATAAAATACTGTCAGTCGTCAGTATTATAGCAGAGGGCGGAGTTCGATCACTGATAGCCCGCCATGTGGTATGTATACATTTATAGTAAGACACTGTATAATAATGCTGTGTAATAATATTTTGATATTAAGTTCATGTTTTCAGTCTGAATTGATGTTTTAATAAAATATCCCCCCTTCCACCTCCCTCCTGCAATTTACTGTGTGATTTCAAGTGTCTGAAGTGTTCAACTGTATCATATTTCTCCACCCGTCAGTTGTAGTCAAGCAGCACGCCTGACACTGAACAGACGTGGTGCCAATCGTGATGTGTAGGAGTAGGCCTATACACTTCGCTTTATTTTGGAAGGGTATATAATATAAAAATAATACCACCGTATAGTGTCTGAGTATTTGTACATACGTAAGAACATTGAAACGTTAAAAGTATCATTTGACGACCGGTAGTTAATCGCGTAAAATGCACCGAGCGCGACGGGAATTGTCTACCGGAGTTGAGACCACATAGACCGCCAAACTAGCACGCATGGCGACGGTGCAATTACCGGCCGCTAAACAGTCTCGTGCGTGTCAATGTCAGACAAGGTCAGACCACACGCAGTCAGCACTAGGCAGTAGGATGATGCACACCATGCAGCCAACAGCTCAAAGTGGTCATGTTTATTATTGCGTGTCAAATAAAAATGCTGGGAATTGGGAAAATCATGCTTGTTTATGATGAAACATTCATTAAATGTGTTTTCAGTGGAATATCTCGCAGTTTCAAGTCGATTCCGTTGTTATGAGTGTGCGGGTGTTGTACGCCCAATTAAAATGAGCAAAAAACGTATTTAGGACCGATTATAGGCCCAGATTTGCAAGTAAGCTGAGGGTGACTTTAGGGCTTGAAATTTGGAGAAAAACCCTCAGCTTATATTCAGGACAAAACGGTACAAACAATAACAATTTTTCAGTCGTTTCGTCGTAGTATTGATGGTTTTTCGTGGAAGGGAACCAAAAAAGCGTCGTTTTCTCGCGATGGTCGTTAAATTAAGTGACGTATTAACAAAGAAAAAATACACATGGTCTTATGGGAATTGGCCGGGACTATCTCAAAACGATGATATATCGCGATGATCGCTGTATTGAAGGACGTTCTAAAGAGATTCTACTGTAGTATTATTAATTTAATCAGTATTAATTTTTGCACTCAGGCAAATGATGGAAGGTCGAGAGCCTCTCGCAGGGGACAAAACCTCATTCAGACAACCGCATCGCTACCGGTATGTGATTACCAGAGAGAAGACTCACCGAGGATCTTGCATATTCGCGCCCACGCAGATATGAGGTACGAGGTTTGTGGATCGTCGTCAGGCATTTCCCCATCTGTTTGCGTCTTCAACAACATGTCCATCACTTCGCTGGCGTCACGCATGAACTGAAACAACACAAAATAAGCAATAAGGGCCTACCCAGTGGAGCGTTCACTTGTGGCGCGAGCATAGTGAATTAGGACTTGGAAACACAAACAAATTATAATTTTAGTTTTCCAAGTACAGACCTATTACACAAAATATACAAATGAAATATGCAATATACAAATTAAAAAAATATATGGAATGAACAGAGGAATTCAAATACTTGATGATAAGAGACGAAATAGAGGATGTAGAATGTAACTAAAATGATTAGACACCAAAAGTGCAGAGAAAACAAATCAATGAAAAGACAGCAGGCCATAAGTAGAAAAGGGCAGCATAAGGTTGAATAAAAATACGATAACCAGACATGTAACTGAAACTAAAAATAAAGAAGAGATAATTTGAGTAAGTAACGTATCTACCTACGTTGATAAGTAATTAAGTAGATGGACAATTATAATTTACATACATGCATAGATTTAATCTTGTATGTGAGGTGAAATAGTAGAAACACAATGGAAGTGTCACTACATTGGATTGTTCACAGCCTATATTCTAGCACCTAGTTTTAATATACGTACATGTGTAGTACGTACAGGGTTATAAGATGCTGCAATTATTAATAACCCATAGTCTTGTATGTGAGGTGAAATAGTAGAAACACAATGGAAGTGTCACTACATTGGATTGTTCACAGCCTATATTCTAGCACCTAGTTTTAATATACGTACATGTGTAGTACGTACAGGGTTATAAGATGCTGCAATTATTAATAACCCATAGTCTTGTATGTGAGGTGAAATAGTAGAAACACAATGGAAGTGTCACTACATTGGATTGTTCACAGCCTATATTCTAGCACTTAGTTTTAATATACGTACATGTGTAGTACGTACAGGGTTATAAGATGCTGCAATTATTAATAACCCATAGTCTTGTATGTGAGGTGAAATAGTAGAAACACAATGGAAGTGTCACTACATTGGATTGTTCACAGCCTATATTCTAGCACCTAGTTTTAATATACGTACATGTGTAGTACGTACAGGGTTATAAGATGCTGCAATTATTAATAACCCATAGTCTTGTATGTGAGGTGAAATAGTAGAAACACAATGGAAGTGTCACTACATTGGATTGTTCACAGCCTATATTCTAGCACCTAGTTTTAATATACGTACATGTGTAGTACGTACAGGGTTATAAGATGCTGCAATTATTAATAACCCATAGTCTTGTATGTGAGGTGAAATAGTAGAAACACAATGGAAGTGTCACTACATTGGATTGTTCACAGCCTATATTCTAGCACCTAGTTTTAATATACGTACATGTGTAGTACGTACAGGGTTATAAGATGCTGCAATTATTAATAACCCATAGTCTTGTATGTGAGGTGAAATAGTAGAAACACAATGGAAGTGTCACTACATTGGATTGTTCACAGCCTATATTCTAGCACTTAGTTTTAATATACGTACATGTGTAGTACGTACAGGGTTATAAGATGCTGCAATTATTAATAACCCATAGTCTTGTATGTGAGGTGAAATAGTAGAAACACAATGGAAGTGTCACTACATTGGATTGTTCACAGCCTATACTCTAGCACCTAGTTTTAATATACGTACATGTGTAGTACGTATAGGGTTATAAGATGCTGCAATTATTAATAAACCATAGTCTTGTACGTGAGGTGAAATAGTAGAAACACAGTGGAAGTGTCACTACATTGGATTGTTCACAGCCTATATTCTAGCACCTAGTTTTAATATACGTACATGTGTAGTACGTATAGGGTTATAAGATGCTGCAATTATTAATAACCCATAGTCTTGTACGTGAGGTGAAATAGTAGAAACACAATGGAAGTGTCACTACATTGGATTGTTCACAGCCTATATTCTAGCACCTAGTTTTAATATACGTACATGTGTAGTACGTATAGGGTTATAAGATGCTGCAATTATTAATAACCCATAGTCTTGTACGTGAGGTGAAATAGTAGAAACACAATGGAAGTGTCACTACATTGGATTGTTCACAGCCTATATTCTAGCACCTAGTTTTAATATACGTACATGTGTAGTACGTATAGGGTTATAAGATGCTGCAATTATTAATAACCCATAGTCTTGTACGTGAGGTGAAATAGTAGAAACACAATGGAAGTGTCACTACATTGGATTGTTTACAGCCTATATTCTAGCACCTAGTTTTAATATACGTACATGTGTAGTACGTATAGGGTTATAAGATGCTGCAATTATTAATAACCCATAGTCTTGTACGTGAGGTGAAATAGTAGAAACACAATGGAAGTGTCACTACATTGGATTGTTCACAGCCTATATTCTAGCACCTAGTTTTAATATACGTGCATGTGTAGTACGTATAGGGTTATAAGATGCTGCAATTATTAATAACCCATAGTCTTGTACGTGAGGTGAAATAGTAGAAACACAATGGAAGTGTCACCCTTTCACCTGGTGAAACTGTATTAACATGTTTGAAAATAATGGAGGGAAATTGATTCTTGTTCACGATACGAAGCCAGTTGGTAAAGAAAGCCGAGGTGGGTTACCTTTTCAGCGCCGACGGCGAGCCCGATGAGACTGACACACTCGATGGCCTTGCCTCGCAGCAGCTTCAGGTCGTCTGTGTTGGCGTTCTGGATGATGTACTTGAGGCAGGGCATGAGGCGGTCGTAGTACGCGACGAACTGCTCCTCGGACGTGTCTGCGACCGACGCGATGGTCGTCACCACCTGCTCCAGCACCAGCTTGTTGCCCTGCTCCACCAGCTGGCACACAGAACACGCGGCAAGTCACAACCTGGCCTCCGTTGGCTCACACGGGGTACCAAGGAGCAGTGGAGAACGAAACTATCAAGTGATGAATAGTGAGAGGACTAGTGATGGGCAGCGACACTTTCAATTTTGAAAGTTTTATACATTTTCGAAACTTAGGGAAACTTTTCATGACATGTCATACATTTCCGAAATGTTTGAAACTTTTGAATAAAATGCCTGAATTCCTTTGGTTGAACTGAGTTGATGCCACTCCATCACTTGTTTCTCTGTTTTACCACTAGACACCACCAACTACCTGTATGGCATTGAGTAATTTTCTTAAACATTTAGATCATAGGTACATTTTGTCTTCCTCAACCTAAAAACCATTCACACCATATTACAGATATGATGAAGAAGAGAATACAAATATTGAAGTACCGTATTTACGCGATTGCAGTCCGCACCCTATTGTAGTCCGCACCCTAGTTTTTTGAAGTAGGTTTTAGAAAAGTACTTTACATGCGATTATAGTCCGCAGAGAAATACACATACTTAAACACGTGAAAATCGAGTTAGCGCAGCGACTACGACACGCCTGCTTACACTACTGGAGTTATACTGGCGCATGGCAGTGACACTGAACTGACATCTCAGCACATTTCAGTCACTTGGTCTTAGCTGTGTGCAGTGCGATGCGCGCTCGGTCGACATACCTGCCCCCCGCCCCCGCCCGCCCACCCGAACATCAACAAAACAAGCAAGGCGGATCGCACGCCAGTCCGCCAGTCAAGGTTAACCTTGAGACAAGGCGAAGTATTGCGCATCACTTGGAGACATTTGACAGAATGGCGTGAATTTTTTTTTTACGCGCTTGGAAATCCGTCTTCGATTGTAGTCCGCACCCCTGTTTTAGATTTTCTAAATTTGGAATATACCTGCGGACTGTAATCGAGTAAATACGGTAGTATGAATATGAGCCCGATGATGAAACAAGTGGAACATGAATTCTGCAAATTGAAACTTTGTTTGAATGTAACGCAACAGTATACATTGAATCATACGAATACAAATCCCGTCTTTTCCCCGTAAATTTTATAAGTTTCTCGAACCTTTCAACGAAAGTTTCATCAAACATAAATTTCAGAAAATTTGCCCATCACTAGAGAGGACGTTTGCCAAAACCCATGCCCAACGCGGGACTCGAACCCACGTCCCAACAGTGACTCCAGTTTCTGAAGCGGTCATTTATTTATATTGGGTTAAACCCTGGATGTGTGAAGGGTTGTGTTGGTTTGCCAGTCTCTTATGGTGACTGAACCCTCCATCATACAGATGTAAGAAATATGTACTGATCTACCGGCCAAATCTACGAACCCAAAAACTCTGAGTAATCTAGTGGTGATACAAGGAACCAACTTTGTTTTCAAATTACTAGGAAGCATGTGAGCATTCAAAGTTTCCAGTCCGAGTTCAAATGTTTGGGTTGTTCTAGGGTGGGTGGTGCACGAGGAAACGTGCAAGTGCAACAAGTGATCAGCCCACCTCTTTGAACTTGGCAGTGAGGATGGCTTCCAGCTTGCCCATGATTGCGTCGAGGTATTGCGTCAGGATGTTCTTTGGGCAGTCTTCGCTGAAGTTCACGAGAGCAGCACCTGCAGAACCGCAGAAAACGCTTTCAGAAAACCTACCGGGCTCCAACATCGGCTACTTGGTGGCATTTAAAATGAGTGACTTCATCTTATTTGCTATCGATTAACCTCAAAATTACAATTACACTTGGGAATAATATTTGATTCCTCAAGTAAATTACTCTTTTCAGCCGGTGGACATTCTTATTCATTGGCCCTTCCTTAAACAAACATCACAATATTACTTCCTCTTGTTTCTACTTGAAGACTACAATCAACAATGGCCAACAACAATGAATTTGATCATGGCTTACGGTGAAAACTAAAAGTCAGTGTTCCTGGATCCATCGTATTCATGCTTGTACCATCCATTTGCTCCCCCCACTCACAACCATGTCTAATGTAGGCATACATTTTCCCGCATGGATGTTTCTGGTCTTTCGAAAGATAATAGACAGAAGTTTCGTCGTAGGCCTACAGTTTAACCTCTATCCATCGTATTTCATGGGACTGGGAAAAATGAACCATCCATCCAGGAGAATCTAACATTCGTTATGTGAGAGTAGGGTGGGAAAAAATGAATGATGGAAGCGGAAAACCAATGTATCCAAGAACGATGCATCATAGAGGTTTCACTGTACAGTAAACGCTCGTTAATCCAAACTACTTGTTAATACAAATTTGATACATTTTGAATTTGAAGTCGGTCCCGGGGTGAGGGTATAGGCATTTCAATGTTAATTAATATGGTTAATCTGAATTCCAGCTGAACTGTGATTCGAACTAATACATCGACCCTTTGATTGCTTCTACACTTCAACTCCTTATTCAACGCGCGAGAATAGGAAGAGTGATGAAGCGGGAAGAGTGATGATTTTCGTGAAATGAGAGTTTTTGGTTAATCCAAATTTTTGCAATTCGAAATCATTCTTTTTGGGTCCCTTCTAAACATAAAGTTTTTGTCTGTCACAATGTGTCAAGGGACGTACCAGCGTGAGCCTGCACCCTGGGGTTGGCATTGTCGTCGAGCACCATCAGCAGTCCCGGAACAACCTTCTCGTGGAACTTCTTCTCAAACAGCGGGGCAAAGTCCGTCGACATCTGGCCGAGTGCATTGCACGCCGCATATCGCACGCGCGGATGCTGAGACACGGAGACGATAAACACAATCAGATGGTGATACCGCTGAGTAAAAGTGAGGTTGCCCAACGAGAACATAGGGATCTTCAACGGGTCATGCGAGTAAAATTACAATAACTAATAGCAATCAAAATAAGATTTGCTTAATTGGATAAAATTGCGTTCCTCAAAAGTTTATTTCATTTGAGAATGGTAAAATAATCAGAATTTAGCAATTGAAAGTACTAAAGCAATAACTCCCCTTAGTTTATAAGGAATTGAGCATAAAATTGCATGAGCAAATAAAAAATATCATTCGGGTTGGATGTGTACCGGCGTAACCAATGGATTAGCTGGTGTAAAATTATCTGGGTCTTCCAATAGATAAGGGTCTAATAATGTTAGTACAATTAGAATTGCTGAAAGGGTTGAAAATCCTACAATGTCCTTGAAAGAAAAATAAGGGTGAAGAGGAATTTTACCCACATTTCTGTTTAAGCCTAGTGGATTATTTGATCCAGTCTGATGAAGAAAGAGCAAATGAATTATTATAGTTATATATAAGATTGGAAGATTGGAAGATTGGGTGAAAGGGGTAATAACAGTAATATTCAAGAAAGGAGACAGAAAAAGAAGTAAGAATTACAGAGGAGTGACGCTGATGAGCCAGGCAGCCAAGCTGTATGAACGAATTATTGAAAGAAGGATGCGAGTGCTAGTGGAACCCATGTTAAGGGAAGAGCACTATGGGTTCAGAACAGGCCGATCAACAGTAGATTTGATATTTGCTGTCAGGCAACTGTTAGAAACAAGGTGGGAGGAGGGAAGAAGAGTTTACATGGCTTTTCTAGATTTGGCGAAAGCATACGACCATCTTCCCAGAGAAAGGGTGTGGGAGAGTCTCAGGGCAAAGGGCATACATGTGGGGATGATAGACCGTGTGAAAAGTTTATATCGAGAATGCAAGGCTTCAGTGCAAACAAATGGAGGCAGGACGGAGCGGTTTGAGGTAAGGAGTGGAGTTAGGCAGGGCAGTGTCTTATCACCTATGTTGTTTGCAATGGTGATGGATGAGATGATCAGAAAAGTGGAACCAGAGCAGGAAGGCCCAGGGTCAAAGACAATGATATATGCTGATGATATCTTGCTATGGGAAGACAGTAGAGACAAGGTGCAAGAGAAAGTAGAAAGATGGAAAAAATGACCAAGGAGTTTGGAATGAGAATTAGTGTGGAAAAGAGCAAAACAATGGTAATAAGCAGAGAGAAGGGAAAGATTGAAGAAAAAGTACAGCTGCAAGGTCAAGAACTGGAAGAAGTAGAAGAGTTCTCATACTTGGGAAGTATTGTCAGTAATACGGCAAAAGTAGAGCTATAAGTGAATAAGAGAATAGCTAAGGCGGACGGGCTATTTCAAAAAGTAAGAAAGCTGATTTGGAACCAAGATTTTCCGAGGAGTGGGAAGATACTCATTTATAATGGGTACTACTTGCCTATCTTGACATATGGAGCAGATACATGGTCAATCAACTGGAGAGAAGAAAAGAAAATGGAGGCAGCAGAAATGAAGTTTGTAAGGAGCGTAGCAGGAGTGTCAAAGTTGGAGAAGAAGAGAAGCAGTAATATAAGGAAGGAAGTGGGGAGTGGAAAGGTTATCATTTAAATTGGAAAGGGAGAGACTTAGGTGGTACGAGCATATACGGAGAATGGGAAAGGAGAGAATACCGAGAGTAATGTTTGAGATAGCAGAAAACAATGGAGCTAAGAGAAGAGTTAGAAGACCAAGAGAAAGGTGGAAGGAGGGAGTCAAGTTCGGGGTAGTCAACCGAGGAGAAAAATGGGAAGAAGTGGAAGACGAGAGATGGTGGGAGGATAGGGAACGATGGAGAGAACTCGTAGGAAGAGAAGAAATAGAGGATAGGCCTAGCAGTAGTCAAGAAGAGGAGGAAGAAGTCGGAACTGGCAGGAACCGATTGATGTGAGAAGTCTGCCCTAGAAAAACTGGTGGAAACACCCCCTGGCCCAATTTAATTGGTTATCTGGGTTTGAGATATATAGGCCTATATATATATATATATATATGTATTAGAGATGACATCGATTCTCAAAATCGGGAATCAATTCTCTATGCTCCAGAATCGATTAAAAATCGATTTTGAAAAAAAATGGAAAAAATTGAAAAAAAAAAATTGAAAAAAAATTTGAAAAAAAGTTTATTCTCAAAAAAGTAGTGTAATTTGGAACTTTTTTTTTTCAACTTTCCCAAGGCGTTCACGTGAAAAATGACTGCTAGAGACTTCTTTGAACTGTACTATACCATTTGGGTATTTCCGTCAACGTTCGGCTGTCAGACGTAACCGAAGGGATAGCTTTTGTCCAGATAGTAATATCTCAACAATACAGAATAATATAGACAACGAAATGAGCACTTATTACGACGTAAAGAAGTACAGCACTAAACCGGAAAAAAAAAAGTTTCTCTTTTCTTTTGAAAAATCGTTTTGATTTGAGAATCGTTTTACATCAGAATCAATTCTTAATCGATTCTCGATTAATCAATGTTATCCCTAATATATATATAGTCGCAACAATAAAGGGCAATAAAAAATGAAAAGTAAAGATAGCATTGAAATGTCTACTGTATGCCGTTGTTGATGCTACATTTCATCAAATTGAGATTGAATGTCGTCACTCACCGGGTCGCTGAGGAAGTTGAGCACCGGGTCGATGATCTGCGGCAGCATGGTCTCCATCTGCTTGTGACAGCCCTCGCCGACCGCAGATAGCGCCATGAGCGCCGCGTGGCGGTACTTCCAGTCCGTGTTGGTCAGCATGGCGGGGATGTTGTGCTCGATGTACGGCATCATCGTCTTGCCGCCCAGCCCGCACGACAGACGGTCCAGCGCAGACTCCGCCACCACGGTGTTGCTGCACACATCCCACATTTCATTCGTTAGCCTCTACGCACCACTCACAGATCCTCATGACAATCTTTATTCATGGAACAATTTCACATTATTATAGAATGCGTCTAGAATTAGATGGGTAATTTCATTAGAATTGCTAAATTAGAGAAAAAAAGAAAACATTCACAGTTCTTCAATGCTATAAAAACTCTTGTCAAGTAGGGCCTAAGTACAGTTTCACCTGATGTTTAAAAATGTTCAAGTTTGTAATGGATTTTAATGCAGCTGGTAATGAGTTGAGAAATTTGGCACCTGCATAAACCGGGTTTCTAGTGAACATTGTTAAACTATGGGCCTGGACATGGAGATCTTTTGCTTGTCGTGTACAGTGATTGTGGATTTGACAGTTTTGGGTTAAATTGAATGCTTTTACATGTAAAATGCTACTATAGACATACAGAGATGGAACAGTTAAAATCCCTAATTTTTCAAAAAGGGGTGTAAAAGGTCTTTCTTTTCCCACCCTACTCCCATATGAACAATGTTTCACTCTCCTGGATGGATCGTTTTACTGCTTGGATGGTTTATTTATACGGTCCCTTGAAAAGCGGTCGATAGAGGTGTATAAAATGTTGGGGATCGTAGGGGATAAAGGAAAGTTTGAGGAAGTCGTACCTGTCGTTGTCGTCGTCAACGATCTCGTCCGAAAAGCTCCAGGCCTCGTCGTCCTCGATGTCGGTCATCATCTTGAGCACCTGCGGCACGAGGAGCGGGATGTACTTGACGCCCACCTTGCGTATCATAGCGGGCGCCGTCTCCGCCAGCGTAACTACCACCTCCAGCGCCAGGTGGCACCACGTCTCGCCCACCTCCTCGTTGGAGATCACCTGCAACGCATCAACATTCCACTCTCAAAACATTTGCAAGATAACAATTACAGTGAGCCCTGGTCAGCTCTAGACCAGTGAGCCCTCAATAATTCAAAATAGAAGGGGACCAAAAAAAAAAAGATATTGATAAATAAAATTTCAGATAAACCAAAAAAACTCCTTTTCCACAAAAATCATCACTCTTCCTGCTCAGAATTTAGTCAGTTTCGTAAAGTGCGGTCCGAGAGAAGTTATGCCACCGGTCGAGAATACGTATAAGAAACCATTGCTACGGGCCTCAGCCTCACTAATCGTGAGCAGACGGCTAGCTCTGACGATGCTTGAATTGACCGTTGTAGATCGTCCGCCCTCGTGACGTCACAAAATATAAAAACCAATCAAGTGGACAGTGAAGCAGGGGAAAATGGGGAAATAACCAATCAAGGTATCTAAAATTTCCCCTGCTTCGTATAAGTCACGCCCATCTACATCAGTCAATTGAACACTTGAATTACATTTACGGAAAATGGCACATTTCTTGTATGTGTGTTGGGGGTGAGGGGTGAGGGGGCAGTGGCGTGACCATGACACCGCGAGGAGACCTGGGACAAAAGGAGTCTGAAAATTGAGAGGCATTTAAAAAGTATGTATTTTTATCGACATTCAACCAACAATTGAAATCAAAATGTATAAAAACATTTTCCCAACTATTCATTTCGTTTGAATTAATTTCGAAACAAAACCCCAACTTGACTTTTGAGCTGAGGTGAGAATATGAAAGGGGAAAGGGGTGACTGGGGGCTGACCTTTATGCAGAGGTCGAAGAGCGGGTCGAGCTGGGGGCGGAGGAACTTGGGGGCGGTCTCAGCGAGCTCGATAAAGCACTTGAGCAGCTGCTCGTCGTCCTGCTTGTCGATGCTGACAGCTGTCACCTGGACCATCGCGGGCAACAGGTCTGCAAAGTGCTTCTGGATCGGCACCTCCTTGTCGTGCGCCATGATGAACGCACACACGGCGCGCACCGCCTGCAAAACAAACACACCAAGTTGAGTCACTCGCTGCCTTCCTTTGTTGAAGAACTCTTATACATTTTCAAACTCAATATTTTCCACTTCTCCAATAGGACTGAAATGTATTCTTTTTCTTAAAAATGTAAAAATCAAATTTCTTCAAGCTTTTAGATAAGCCCACATTTAAATACTAGTATGATATAATTATATTCTATAACTATATGAAAACATTCATAAAGAGATAGGCTTACAATTAAAAAATATTATCAAAAGATCTTAGTAAGAAACCAATTTCGCTGAAAAAAATAGGGGTCTTTTCTGGAAAGACTAAAAACAAACAAAACACGAAAACAAAATCTTGTCCAGTCTAATATGAAATTGAAGTTATTGCTACGCTCATCCAATACATGGAATAATCCAGATGCGCTGTATTTTGCAGCAATCAACCTCGATCTACTTGTGAACTCCAAAGTTTCCAGGTAGATGTAACCTCCTAGTATGAAGTACCTAGAAGTCTTTCAAGAGTATCCATCAGATAATAGCGAGCAAGTAAGCTTCTTCGCCTCATAGCCACACCAAATTACCCAAAGGCTCAGTTATATAAAAAAATGCAAAAAAATGCCTCCAACAAAAAATTGAAAAATAATCCGCCATTCTTTTAAACTCATTATTGGATAGGCCTGGGCTTACTAATTGTCAAATATATTATAAAATGTAAATTGTAATCAGCTCAAGAGGTGAATTTTTTTTTTATCAATTATTAAAATATTTTCTTATATCATTATTTGGCCTTGAATATTTGTTTAAAACTTTGAATACTGTATCAAGAAAAACATAGGACTTCTTACATTATTATTTGGCCTTTAATTTTTCTTCAGGCCTATACTGGATCAAGAAAAGCATGGCACTTGCGTGTATCTGAAGCTTAAATTTAAAACTTTCACTTTCAACGAGGTTGTCTCAATCTGCACAGGGTTTAGTCAGCCTGACATGCCTCTTCAATTAAAAATACTGGTACACAAAGATAATGAAAAATTCACACAAAGATTTGAAATGTTTACTTACTAGATATTACATATCTGTGTTTGTCTTCATTAATGATTTGAGAAAAAAAATGGATAATTTTATTTTGTTGTAGGAAAATGGCAGCTCTAGATTACCTGGAACTGCACGTCGTAACCTGCGGCTTCGACCAGCGACTGTTGCAACATCTGCTTGATCAGGTCGAGGTACTGAGGCTGCTGGTTGCCAAACACGCCGGGCACCGACCTGCCAACACGCAAACAACAACGTCACAACCTGATACTGCTGGCAAAATGTAAAGATAACTTTACGATACTTGGCAGCTCAACTTACGTGAACATTCGTAGGGCGGACTCCTTGAGGACCGAAGATGGCGCGTTGGCGCACTGGAACAAGAACTGCAGGAATTCTGGCCACTGGTTGTTACCGTCATCGTCGATAAGATTCCGGGCCACTTCGGCTGCAACGTCGCACACTTTACGTCGTATAGACTCACTCGGCTCGTTCTGAACAATCGACAGGATCTCCAGCTTCAAGGCGTTCTGCGCTTCGGGCATCAACTGCACACAAAAGTAAATGATCTTAGATGTAAGCACGGAAAACAGACTAAACACAAATAATTCAGCGACTTTTCAGTTTCAAGCAGGTAATTTGAAGTGGTTTTCAGTTCTTAAAGATTGTTTGACATTGGAATGTCTTTCAACGATATTGTGTTAAGAGTACCGGTAAGATTCATAAGGTAAGATCACCTCAGGCGTAAAGTCAGGAGATGGAATGAATGGGAGGGGGGGGGGGGGGGCTACACATAGGCTTATACGTCATGATCTTTATAAAATGAAGAAAAGTCCCAGTAGACTTAAATTAGATTCAATTAATTTTAGGCCCAATATCAATAATGGGTTTAACGACACACTCTGATGTCGACAAAGATTTATTGGCATGTCCGTGATGATCGGTTCATCATTCTAGCGACTGATATGAACACTTGATTATTCGCCGCGTAATAATAATAATAATAATACCGTGATTACTGCATTCAAGTGTAAATATAGGTCCACACTTGGAATACTGCTCAAGTGTTGTTATACTTTTTAATGACTAGGCCTACTAGCACTAATCAGCACTAAGTGAGGGTCAATAGGGTCATTGCGTGCTAGAACGAGAGGCTGGCTAATATCAAATATCAATCGCAGTTCATTTTTATTGCGCGCCAAACACGACTAGCAGATTGCTCGCGGCGGTGATGTGCTACGGTCAGCGGTTAGTTGAGAACGAGTAGTTATAGGGGAAAACCGCTCACTCCGGAGAGCGCTACCAGCTAGTCTGTCGACCCAAGAATCGACACTAGCACTACATATAAATTTCGGGCCTAGATGGGCCGAACCCTCAAACTGTCTTGGCGCAGAGGCTCCCATATGATACGTATCCTATCTTTAACCTTAAAAAATCAATGGCACTATGGAGAAGAGAATGATGAGACAGTATATCATGATTTGACAGTTAAAAACAACTTACCTTTGGATAAAATTCGTTGAAATCTGCAGAAAAGAGACGTCGAAGTAAAACTGCAGCCATTTGTCGTAATTCTTCACTAAGCGTAACATTGCGAAGGGATTGTAGAAGAAATGTCACTTTTGTCTCTACTGGAAGGTTGTTATAAGCTTCCTAAAAGCAAATTACATTGTAATATACTGTACAATGTCAAAACCATGATTCATGACATTACTTTGTCCTTGCATTATTTGTAGGTTATGTACACAGTCTTGAGGTGAGATTAATCACCCCAAGCCCGATGTATATTATGGAGACTATGTCGAATTACATAGGACAGTAACTCACTACATTAAAACAGTAATCCACTTGACATACAGCGAACAGATACACAGATATAGGTGAATTTACGACAACACGAGGCAATATGCCAACGTGTGACGGAATGACCAGACAACCCCAGCCACATTTATTCACTGTTGATAAGCACACCCAGATTGGTGGCAACTAGGACAAATGTTGTGTGAAACTGAGAAAACTTTCATGATTCATTATAGCCTACCTCAGCTTGAGTCCTGATGGCATTTTCGGTACTCAAAAGAGTATTTAGGACTTGATGAAAATTTTCCTGCTCGGCCATCTTATTTCAGTCCGTCCCAAAAAGTAGCTGCGAGTAGCTGCATGAAGGACGATGCGTTGATTTCGCGCGTTCTAGTGTTTCACGGCCTTCTGGCCTACACTTTACGCATCTATGACGGAAAGCGCGGTAAAATCAACAAATAGAAACAGCTGTTTTTAAACTAATTTGGATGTTTCTGGGTTGTTTATTTATAAGCGACTTATAAACACAAAAGATCTTTTTGATATTTATAAAGTTTCATTGAAATGGAAGATAAATCTAGACATCAAGTGATTGATTTATGATTGCAACAATCTTTCATCTATTCATAATGAGACGTTGTTGTGTAAGTGGTTGCTCAAATCAAATGGGGCATAGATTTCCCAAGAATCCAGAACTGAGAAAACTGTGGATTGATGCAATTACACTATTTATGAGCAAATCTGGCAACTCTTGTAAGACCAGTTGGGGACCAGGTAAATGGTCTATTGTTTGCCGAGATCATTTTGACGCATCCTCCTATTATTCAAACCACACAAATGGTATGTGGGCTATCAATATATGCTAGTAATATATTGTACCATAGTTATGGACCTGAACCCAGCAGGCATATATGTTCAGCAAGATTAAAAAGTTTCAAGCCTACCATCATTGAGGCCTTGGCTCACCCGTATTTTAAGTCCTTTTGTTATAGACCTGGATATAGCCAACGTGCATTAAGGTTGACATTGATGTTAGTAAGACTATTATCAGAAGTTTATTTATTTCAAACACATCTGCATTCAATGCAAATCAATTACTGTCAGTTGCATTAGTTTAAAATTCAATTCAATTACTGTAAAATTCACAAGTTCAATCGGTCACAGACAAACGATATTCAAAAGGAATGAAAGACATAACTTAAAAGTGAAATAAATATAAATAAATGCAATGAGAATGAATAAATCAGGTGGGAGAGAAGAAGATAGAATGAAAAATTCCAATATTATAATATATACAAAAAGAAATGAAGATTTGAAAACAAATCAAATAAGAATTGAAGAAAAAGAAGATCAAGACAATGAGAAGAGTGAGAATTTTTCTTCACCCCAATGCAAATGTTTGAATTGTTTCTCACTATCCCTGATTACCAGTATTACCTTGAGTAATTGTGTTAAATGAATTATATTGTAATTAATCATTATGAGGGGTGTACGACTATTACATTCTACAAGACATTCTACTCTCTACTTCATAGCAGATAGACAAAGAGTGACATTCATTTTGTTCACTTGTATCAATATCAGGAGGAATTGGGTCAATGCTCGAGTCTAATTGATTCAATTAATTGGTCTAATTGATTGTTTTAATTATTTCAACAACAATCTTGTTGTTAGATGTAGGACAGGTTCTGGCCCTTTACAGCGGAGCCTGTCTCTTAATCTAGTCATCTACTATCGTTTGTGAGTTTTATAGCAATTGTCAGTATAGTTGTTATTTAGGATACCGCGGTAGTATGTTTAATATTTATGTCATACAGTGAGAAATATTTTTCGAAATTGTAAATATAATCTTAGTGGTTAGGCCTATTGTTAGGCCTGGAATTACTGATGGTAATACTATAATTTTAACTGGTGGTAAAGTTGTGTCATCACCACGCCTACCCCAAGCTATTTGTTTTCATTATCTCTTAGTAACCTGTGAACCAAATTTTGTAATGCGCCGGGGCCATAGACCTTATTGAGTCCTATTTATTGTATAGAAGAGAATCAAACAGAATACGAATACAGCACTCAGATTACGTACTGGTACTTACACTTATATTAGTTTTCTTGTACTTATTTTTCTTTAATTGTTGCAGGTCACGGAAAAAGTAAGAATAAATTGAAACTTGATGCAGTTCCAAGTATTTTTCATTTGCAAATAGAAAGGAAAACTGAACAGAGAAAGAAATTCAACCCTACAATTAGTGCATCAAAGATAATGAAGATTACAAGCATGGAGTTGAATGTAACCGTAAGTCATGAGCCTGCATAATTGAATCTTATTGTAGGCTCAAGTCAATGCAACTAAAAAAAAGGTTGTTACTCGATGTAAAAATTAATATCAGTTATATCGCTCGCATCACATTGATAATTAATAATATTAAATCGATATTTTTTCTTCTGTTTAATAATCAACTGAATGTCTAAATATCGTATCGTATTGGAACGATCCTTCCTTGAAAATCTCAAACATTCACTGTTATCTAATTTCTGTGGTGTATTTACAGTTGGAGAAAGAAAGAATGAAACCAATAGTCATTAAACAAAAGATAGTAGACAGCGACAATGCAATGAAATCTAGTTTGAGTCCACTGACAAACGTTCCAAGCAAGAGAATAAAATTCGACAAAGCATTACAGAAGATAGATAGAAACGACATCATGCTAATTTCAAAAAATCTATATCATCACGAAGAATCTCTGGATACATCAACGTATGAAAATATAGCACAGGAAACTCCTCGCTTGAAAGCATTTGCAGAAAGTGTTTGTGTGAATTCAAAGAAGAGTGAAAATCCCCAGAAAATATTAGCCAGTAGAGACCAGCATGGAGAACATCAGACTGTTGACCATATCAACTGTGACGTTTGTAAAAACAAAAATTTCAGCTCGCTTGTTGACTTATCGAATCACCAAAGAACTCACTTACTGGATAACGTCAGTAAGATCCTGGAAGTAGGCTCATACACGTGTACGCTATGTAAAGCCAGTTTCACGACGGAAAACATTCTGGCCTGTCACCAGATTCGCTCGCACAACTCGAGCTGCGATGAATGCGGTCTGACATTCGGGTCGCTCAAGAACGTGGTCGCGCACAAACGAAGCGCGCACGTGAAAGTTGCTCCGCTGTCGTTTGTGCCCGTGCTCTTGCAGGTCTGCTCCATGTGCAAGTCGATCAAGTGCTCGTGCCAAGGCGGCTCGAGAAGCTCGGGGAAACTATTGATGTCACGCCGCGTGTCGTCCAGCCTCAAGGTCGTCCCGCCGCCTGCAAGGTCGTGCGCCGTGAAACAGTATTGCGGCCCGCGGACAAAACTCTCCAATCATCAGCAACTCGGAGACAAGGAAAAGGTTGATTATTATTTGAACTATGTGAAAAGTTGCCTAGCTGTTATTTTGATCTATTTATCCAAATTGATTCTAAAAATTATTTATTGTTCGACGGCAAATGACTGGAAATATGTAAGGCCGTTCGACATACTTAGGGGAATTTAGTAGCTTACATACCTTATAGCGTGATTTATATAGAAAACCCTATCACACCAATTATTTGTTTCAACTTGAATATTCAATATTCATTAATAAGGGAATGCCGCCAATATAGACTAATCAATTGGTTATCAGATATCGGATGGCCAATCAATCCACATCAGCCTATAATCAATTCAAATCAATGCCTTGATGATTATCACTCATTCAAACAACCCCATCGATTTTTTAAAACTTCTTTTAAATGGTAGGTTGCCTAACTTTTTTTTCCACTTGATTATTCATATTCATAATTCATTAATTGACTGTTCATCATCATTCAGTATCAAGATTTTAATGCTAATTAATGAAAAACAACTGAATTAATAATTCCAACATGTATAGGCCAATTGTGATTGCTATTGTTTTAATTATATATTTGCTATCTATTACCAATTTTGACAGGTATTTCTTCAATTAGTGAAATATCGATTATCATTATCAATTGATTATTTTGTAGACGTGAAGTAATTGGTTATCATTCAATCAATCATCACAAATAATTTAATTATCCCATATGATGTGACTTTTTGTCATCGAATTACCAGTGATAAAACCCCAATAGGAAACAACAAAGTTGCTAGTACTATAAGCATTCATTAGGGTAAGCTGCTGGTTGTTGAAATCTCACATATTATAATAGACTCGACTGTACTATTTTCTCCAGTCTTATTAAACGCGGAGTAAACTACGAAATCATGTGGACACTGTGCCATCAGGCTACTGGAAGTCGTAGTTGCAATTATTATACAGTACAGTAGAGCCTACCATATTATTATTATGTTCTAGGGTTACTGTTTGATAACAAAAAATGAGATTGATGAAACAAACTTTTAAGGATAATTGATTGAATGATAAAGTTGATGACGATAGGCCATAAAATGTAAACATCAAGTCATGAGTTCATAAGGCCTATATTTGATCATTTCACGTCTAAAATATGATCAATTATTTGTATTTATTTAATTCCCGCTAGGGTAAGCTGAGTCGGCTCGGGCCGTACCAAATCTGTCACAAGGAGGGCAACAGTGGATATTTCATCCCGAATCATCTGTGAACATTAATTATTATATCATTTCTGTTACCGGTACCATATTGTTGTGGCATTCCTATTATTTTCCATGCATTTCTGAAGGCCCAAGAACAGAGTAACGTAACATAGCTCTCTACGTATAATCAAAGTTTAGGCAAATATGCCATTACTATCGCTCAGACCGTGAGACACATTTTTACAAAATGCAAGAATTGAATCATTTTGAATTGAGAGAAGAATCTCTTGGAGTAAAAATGGGATTATATTTGTTTGGATGAAGAAGCATATTTAATTATTTTCTCCCTAATTTGGATGTTATCGGTATTTTGAACATGTTCATTTAACACGTTCGTACTTCTGACCGATATGTTTAGCTTTGATTGAATTTACCTATTTATTTCTTATCATTTTTCAAATTTAATTTAATTTATTTTACAGTTTTTACAAACTGTGTGGGTCACAATATCAAACAATAGTAAGAAAGCAAACAAAAAAAGTATGTTTAGTCACAATATTACTTGAAACCATCATTAATTCTCAAGCGGGGTAAAAATTGAAATAAAAACAAGTTGTAAGTGCTTTGACCAATTTTCCCCCCAAACAATTCATATCTGAAATACCTTGTGTGAATCTCATAGAAAGAGTTTCACGTCTGTCAGTTGAGTTGTCGGACCTGCGGAGAGCACACACAACATTGGCGTACACTTTCTACTGTTCCCAGGTGAAAGCAATGGAAGTGGAAGAGAAGGGAGCTCGCTCGACGATCCCCGACCCAGGCACCACAACAACACTCGTCTCGGGCGTGGACCCGTTGGGCGTGACACCGCGTGTTGGCTGGACCTGCGGAGAGCACACACAACATTGACGTATACTTTCTACTGTTCCCAGGTGAAAGCAATGGAAGTGGAAGAGAAGGCAGCTCGCTTGACGATCCCCGACCCAGGCACCACAACAACGCTCGTCTCGGGCATGGACCCGTTGGGCGTGACACCGCGTGTTGGCTGGACCTGCGGAGAGCACACACAACATTGACGTACACTTTCTACTGTTCCCAGGTGAAAGCAATGGAAGTGGAAGAGAAGGCAGCTCGCTTGACGATCCCCGACCCAGGCACCACAACAACACTCGTCTCGGGCGTGGACCCGTTGGGCGTGACACCGCGTGTTGGCTGGACCTGCGGAGAGCACACACAACATTGACGTATACTTTCTACTGTTCCCAGGTGAAAGCAATGGAAGTGGAAGAGAAGGCAGCTCGCTCGACGATCCCCGACCCAGGCACCACAACAACACTCGTCTCGGGCGTGGACCCGTTGGGCGTGACACCGCGTGTTGGCTGGACCTGTGGAGAGCACACACAACATTGACATATACTTTCTACTGTTCCCAGGTGAAAGCAATGGAAGTGGAAGAGAAGGGAGCTCGCTCGACGATCCCCGACCCAGGCACCACAACAACACTCGTCTCGGGCGTGGACCCGTTGGGCGTGACACCGCGTGTTGGCTGGACCTGCGGAGAGCACACACAACATTGACGTACTCTTTCTACTGTTCCCAGGTGAAAGCAATGGAAGTGGAAGAGAAGGCAGCATGCTCGACGATCCCCGACCCAGGCACCACAACAACACTCGTCTCGGGCGTGGACCCGTTGGGCGTGACACCGCGTGTTGGCTGGACCTGCGGAGAGCACACACAACATTGACGTACACTTTCTACTGTTCCCAGGTGAAAGCAATGGAAGTGGAAGAGAAGGCAGCATGCTCGACGATCCCCGACCCAGGCACCACAACAACACTCGTCTCGGGCGTGGACCCGTTGGGCGTGACACCGCGTGTTGGCTGGACCTGCGGAGAGCACACACAACATTGACGTACTCTTTCTACTGTTCCCAGGTGAAAGCAATGGAAGTGGAAGAGAAGGGAGCTCGCTCGACGATCCCCGACCCAGGCACCACAACAACACTCGTCTCGGGCGTGGACCCGTTGGGCGTGACACCGCGTGTTGGCTGGACCTGCGGAGAGCACACACAACATTGACGTACACTTTCTACTGTTCCCAGGTGAAAGCAATG
Organism: Brachyptera risi; assembly: GCA_964007535.1. Classification (NCBI taxonomy): domain Eukaryota; kingdom Metazoa; phylum Arthropoda; class Insecta; order Plecoptera; family Taeniopterygidae; genus Brachyptera; species Brachyptera risi. Next base: position 37,355,216 of record OZ023336.1, read on the forward strand.
GAAGTGGAAGAGAAGGCAGCATGCTCGACGATCCCCGACCCAGGCACCACAACAACACTCGTCTCGGGCGTGGACCCGTTGGGCGTGACACCGCGTGTTGGCTGGACCTGCGGAGAGCACACACAACATTGACGTACTCTTTCTACTGTTCCCAGGTGAAAGCAATGGAAGTGGAAGAGAAGGGAGCTCGCTTGACGATCCCCGACCCAGGCACCACAACAACACTCGTCTCGGGCGTGGACCCGTTGGGCGTGACACCGCATGTTGGCTGGACCTGCGGAGAGCACACACAACATTGACGTATACTTTCTACTGTTCCCAGGTGAAAGCAATGGAAGTGGAAGAGAAGGCAGCTCGCTTGACGATCCCCGACCCAGGCACCACAACAACACTCGTCTCGGGCGTGGACCCGTTGGGCGTGACACCGCGTGTTGGCTGGACCAGCGTGACCAACAGTCTGGTCAACGCTACCAACGATACGACTGAAATTACCAACACCACAAATACTGTTACCAATAGAACAACCAAAACAATCAATAGTGTAACTAATGTTACGACTGGTTCAAACAAAGTTACCAATATTCTGAGCAGTGCTAGAAAAAGAACAAATGAACTCACCAACAATGAGACCAATATTACCAAAAGTCCAGATAAAGTTATCAACAATGTGAACAGAGTTACCAAAAGTCCAAAGAGATCACCGGTAACTAACAGCTCTACTGTGTATAGAAGAGAACGACAGAAAGATATGGGCGATTGCAACCCTCTTGACTTCCTGCATATCGAGATGAGTTAGTCGTAGGTTGCGATCGAGCGATAGGAATGTAACGAACAGATGGAGAGTGACGTTGGATGAACACATTCGGCTAATATGAGACTCTTTGTGGAGGTGAACTGGCTGTGATTGGTTGATACATTCTGAAGAACATGGCACGTGACATCACCACCGAGAAGAAAATGTTCAACCAATCAAACTGATTATCTATGCACAATCAAACACGTATCATCTTCATTTATTACTATTGAAAAACTAGCCTAATATTCTCGCCATTTCTGCCTGTTGATGGTGAAGCAAATCTTCAGTTTATTTTGTTAGATCTTGGCTTTATGTTTGATAAAATAGCAGCTGTTACATACAGATAACTATACTAACATTAAAACCTGATCTGTGACATGGTACAGTGTAGATACCGGTATATTGTATTGAAACATTCTTTAACATTTATTTTTCCAATTATATAATAAACCAACTTATGTGAACCGAATTTTTATTGTTTACATAAAAATGTGTTTTAAAAGACATGTTATTTCATAAATTATCAGTCACAGCTGACGATAGTCATGGCAATGTACACATTTTAAATTTGCATTTACGTTTTCATTGTTTTATTTTTATATTTTTTTTCGTTTGCATAGTTTTACCCTTCTTACTACCCCTTCTACTTTTGTATATACAAGTAGAGTGTAGTTTGAATCATTATTAGATGAGGTGTCTTTGCCCTGGTTTTATTTTATTTGGCAGAGAGACAGAAAAATAAACAGGTATTTATTAGTTCTATTATTAGGTTTTTATTGCCATATAAATCATGGAACAGACACGTGGAACGAACCAAAAAAAACAAACAATAATGATGAGCAGAAAATATGACATTATTTACAGACGATTGAAGTAAAAGAACTGGAGGAAAATGTATTGGATTATATCTATCATGCCCCACGATAGATATAGTCTGAAGTATTCAGAGTTTGATAGTTTTTTTGTTCCGATAGCTATTGAACTGTAGAATAGCTATATAGTCCGAGGAACCATCTTTGTATGGTTTTCAAACAATATTTCGTAACAAGATATTTCTTATACCGTTCATATTATATACACATTTGTTAATTATTTGTTGTTTTGATTAATTATTTGTTAATTTTATTTCTGTGAAAATTCATATTTATTTATTCAATTCTTAAATGAACACGATTGCAGAAAAATGATATTTATCAAATTTCAATCATGAATAGCAAAGTTATTCGTTTGATATATTGTACATTCAAAATTTGATCCAATGTATTGAGAAATATAACTTCACATGCGTCATCCATGTGATGTTTTGCTATGTTAGGCGATCTAAACACTTATCTAGTTTCACATACTGAAATATGGAATAATAAAATGGTGTCGTGATGCAGATATCAATATTTATTGCATATCACAATGTGCTATGCAATCTGTCATTGCAAATTAATTCTTTTTTCTTCCTTCTCTTTTTGGGCGACACCAACAGCGTGGTTATTCCATCAACTTTTTTTCTATTTATTCATTTTTCTTATTATTATTTATATTCTCGAGACATAAAATTATATATACAATTTCAATTATATTTTATCCAATGAATTGATTAAATTGTGATTTTTGAATAGTCCATCAATCTGTTTCGAGTCGTCTGACAATATATTTGTATCCAAGGTGGTGTCTATGAACAACTGTTGTCTCATAGTCGAGTATTCATCACAATTGACAAGAATATGCTTCACAGTGAGAATTTCATTGCATTTATCGCATCGAGGTTTGATCTGTTCTATTGTAAATAAATCCTTTCCCACAAAATATTGATAGGCCCATACTCAATTTCTTAATAATTCCACATAATTAATTATGTGAATCTGATAGAAGTAGAACTACATCGTTTAATCATTATAACATAATTTGAAAATGTCCCAACTGATTCTCTCTCTCTCTCTCTCTCTCTCTCCTCTCTTTCTCTCTCAATATGAACGCTTTCTCTGTCAGTCTTCGAGCAGGGTAGTCTGAGGAGATATGGACTTTCCTGGACTTCATGACCCTACCAGGAATAATCTGGATGAAGGAATAACATCATGTTAGCAATAAGTCGGTTTTGAGGCGTGAGAATCGGACATGTATCGTAAATTCGAAATGCGAAATTGCAATGTGATTTTAGATGTGCAATCTAAATTGACAAGAAACATTGAAATGTACCTTCTAGTCATTTCATCATTTGGTCAGCAGTCAAAGAGTCATCGTAACAATGATTCCACAATTGGATATTTGAGTTGAAGTTTATTGAACAAGCATGTTCTTGAATAGGAATTTGTTGCATCAGAATCGCAGTCAAATTTTTTGTGATCTAGTGGCTATTTCGGGGGATAAACAACTATTTCCCACTTGAAAATTGTATTAATTGGGAATGGGTACCTATATTTATTTTTGCATAATTCTATTCACATCATTTCCATATTCGACAAAACTAGTTTTTTAATTGAGTATAATCATTTTCAGTATATTTCAGTAGTTTGTTGAGTAATTTGAGTGAAAAAATTACATCCGTAGATTACATGTATGCTTACATGTTAAAATGATACGTGAATAAACAAAATTCAAATTGATATGTCTCAAAATTCAACCAGCTAAATCATTATAATTTGTTTTGATAATTACATTATTCAGCCCATCAATTGACGAAGAATAAGGGTCCGTTAAGTTAGCCCCACCTAAATGGAATTCCGAAATTTCAACCACGCCATATTTTTGCACTAATTATGCACCATTTTGCACCCGTAAAATAGATTTTTGCACCCCAACCCTTAACAGAGATATTTGTATTTTAAGTGGGTGGGGCTAACTTGACGACAGCCCCACCCACTTTTGAAAAAGCAGAATTTAACGATACCATAATTTTGCACCATATATGCACCATTTTGCACCACCATTTCTGATTTTTGCACCGCCACCCCTATCGAGATATTTGCATATCAAGTGGGTGGGGCTAACTTAACGCCAGCCAAATAATCCGTTACACTGGTACTGATTGAACGTGTTTAAGCCAACTTAGCCAAGACAAACCTTTGGTTAGGTATGTGCCATGTTTCAGTTAGCGCTAACCAAGTGGCCTAAAAAAGTGTGACACAATTTATGGACTTTATGGACCGCATAATTCACTCATGATTTGAAGGAGTTACGTGTTTTTATAGCACATTCAAATATTGTTTCGGATAATTTAGTTTACGTTTTGAATTGACCACTAATGATAGGCGTGACTTATCGGTAGGCCACCTAGATTTATACTTCATGTGGGCATTCAGAGATACTCTGATAGGCAATGTCAATTTTCCCACATAACAAACAGCCCATTTGATTGGATGTTTTGTTTTGTGACGTTTATGGGCGGGTCAATCACTAGTCGTCAATTCAGTTTTGAATTTTAATATTTCACACTTATTTCAATTTTATTCTCAACAGAATCGGTCGATACAGCAGCTTTCTATTGATTATTTTCAACATATTTTCCACTCTATAGACTTTGTTCTAAGCCTTCTGGAATCGTATTATCAGGGAAACCGTGAACAGAACAACGAGAAAATCGTAACAATGTAATTGTTATCGTTTCCTCCGCGGTCCACTAGCAAGTATATATATAACATGCCCAGCAATTGATTCTTCCCGCAGGCATCACTTTAGAATTAACTTCAAAACGGGCAATCCTCCACATCAAAACTATTCCAAATTTTAATTGCTTTTTCTAAATTTTTCTGCTACCATCGAAATACGTGTAATTTTCTTCTCTAATTCACCATGCCGTTCACATCGAGACGTAATCGCCTCATCACGGGGATTCTGGACGCCCTGAACGTCCTTCAGGCTGCGAACGGGAACTCGATGAGAGAAATCTACAGCTGCATGAAGGAGGATCCCCAGTTTTCCCACGACGAGAGTTTGAATCAGGCGAATGTTCAAATGTTCCTGCAGTATGCGGCTCATGGTGGACTTCTCCATGAAACCAACGGAAGATACAGGGTATTTATTCACTTTCAATATATTTTATTTTGTATGTTTTGTTTACTCTCAATATCAATGCTGGTAATGCCGGATATATCACAGAAACGGTTTTCACTTAGGCCTATAACGTGTTCCGGACTTTCGGAAACTGAAAGACTTTTATCTGCGGCGGAAAATTATGGTCACAAACAGCGCAGTCCTGTGTGTTAGAGTTCATTGGTTTTAAATGATTAGAATGGGGTGGTAAGATCGCCCTTGTGGTGCCCCGTCCAAACGATCCTATATCTTTCATCCATAGCCTTTATTGGGGAACAATGATTTTGTATCAAGTTTCGATGTTATAAAAAAATAAAAATAATAATAATAACAATTATATATGGACAGCACCGCTTGAAAACAGAAGTCACGTTGGCCGTGGGTCAAGAGTTATAAGGCATAAGGCAAGAGTTTTTGTAAACGTCCTTTCGTTATCATCATTTCATAGTTTCATTGTCATTTGCTCATTCGTATGACTTCCCTCATATAATCTAACTATTGATGGGGACGTTAAGTCGGGCCTACCATTATATACCTCTGGATTTTATAGGTATTCTTAGGTGTCTGGGTCTACAAAAAATGATACGTTGAACCTGACTGTGCCGTACTACGCGATATTGACGACCACTTCTTTTTTTTTTCTACAGTAAAACACAATAAAAACATAAGATAACGAAGAAAAACTTATGATATTGCTAAATACATCAAAGTAATACACAAGAAAGTAGCACAGATGTTATATAGAGATCGGTTGCTAAAAGAAAAGGCATATAAAAACGATAGAAACTAGGCCTATATATTGTATGACCCATATCACCGACGCCAATAGATCTTATTCATCACTATGGTACGTCGTTAAACCATTGAGTTGTATTTAGTTGAACCCAATATAAAAAATATAACGAATAGCAAAAGAAAATATGGCGAATGTGTGCAAAAAATTGAGAACCATGTAGAAGGTCTATTAGCCTAATTAAAAATGAAAAGTTGGTAACTTTTCACCAAATTGAATATTGCCAGGATTCTAAGAAGCTTTTTTGGGAACGAAAACTGCCGACTGACAGATGAGCGATGGGAATGCAGTAAATCTCAGGTGTCGTCTGCTAGTCTTCGCTAGACTTCGATGGTGTGATAGAATAATTAGTTTGAAAATATGAACAGCGAGAAAAAAGGTTTTATCTCATATTCAAATAGTTCTCATAGTTAGGGAACTTTTCACCGCGGATTTATGTGCAATTGTAAGAGTTTTTAAATAAATAAATAAACAAACAATCTGAACAATTTGTCTTTCAAGATAAAAACTTTACGGCCTTCTCAATATTATCACTGCAAGTTGATACAGACATTCCTGTATTGAGAAAGCCGTGACACATGAATTCGATTATATTTGACTCATTACTGATTAGCTACTTTATTTATAAATTGCGCAAAATCTTGGAAATCAAAATCCAAATCTAATTGACGACAGTGACACCAATCAGGGTACGGTATCTAATTAACCACATGATGTGTGGATCTATTTGGCCTACTGATTCAATTAATTTAATTTGAAATCTGTAATTATATTCAGATGAAAAATATCCTAGCTTATAAGGGTAAAAAATTGGTAATTCAATATATGAAATTACCCACTGACCTGAGAGAAAAAAATGTATAAAAATGCAATATATCATAAATTATTCCATTCTCCAATAGTTCTGATGAACGAATATTTCCAAACGTCCTTGCTGGGTTATCTTGGTCTTATTTTAGACACATTCTCTTATCACTAGTATCAAGAAAATGCCTAAAAAGTAATGAATAAATGCTCAACGAGTAAGAAAATAGTTGAACGTATAAATCAAATTTTTATTGAATGCACTTGGTGCATTTACTATATGATAGCGTTAGAATAAGTGCTTATTTATTTTCCGTTCATTGGTTGCAGGTTGATTACCTTATCAGGAAAACGGGTGAGGGTTCGAATCCCTTGACATATTATTGAGAGCACTCAGAGCATAAGCGAAGACTTAATTTTAAACGTATACTTGAAAAAACGAGTGCTATTTTGATCGCGTACCACAGGCCAAACGGAAGCACAAATTTTGAAAAAACTTGGAACGAAATCCAAAAAAGATCATCACTAAACTCGGTACCGGTAGGCCTATTGTTTAGTTTTGAGGCGCAATTGAAACACACACTTTTGAGAAAAACCATCTCGAAATTTCGAATACTCTCATAATAATAACCCGGAGGGAAAAGTCGGGAAAAAATATTCTCTTCAATGAATTCCAAGTTTTCTGGATTTTAGAACATGCATTTTTTTATTTTTTTTTATTGGGAAAACAAAAGTTAAAAACATTACAATAACAAAATTCACATCGCTTATCCACAAAGCCTTATAAGGGCTTGACTGTGGCGATAACATGAATAAAATAACTCTATAAAACACACAAAAAATAAGTTGAAAAGCAGGGGAACCCCCCCCCCCCCTAAAATTACTAAAGAAAACGAGACATGTTTTCAATTACCAATGAAATAAAACGTTCCTTGAATTGAATTGATTGTGAAAAGTTAATCAATTGATGAAAGAATCAACAACACTATGAATTACTGTGAAAAATGCTCGCGCAAAAACCAAAAATTCACACTTGCGCATTTAAGATGCCATTATGATACACATTATTCCAAAATCGGACCTTAATCGTAATCGACCTGACCTTGATTGTTCGGAACTCAAGGTGCATATATCAACAGGCGGCCAGTAGGGTTTTCAAACGTTAGAAGTCATCCAAGGTCTGCAGATGTAGATTGAGCTGAAAGAATAATTTTCATTCTAGATTTCCATACTTCTAAATCTAAGCTCATGTTATACTGCGTTTTCTTAGTTCAATTACTAATACAAGATTGCCCATAGATTAACCCTCAGGCAGAATTCCTGCCGTACAGCGGTCCCGTCCGCAAAGACAACGCAGGAGCGCCTTGCCGCAAGAGGAGGAGGAAGAGGGGCGGGCCAGCGCCCGACGCAGAACCACCCACCACACAAGCGGCATGCTGCCCAAAGCCATGCTGCCCGACGCCATGCTGCAAGCCCAAGTGCCCGACTTTATGCCCTTCGCGGGACAAACGATGCTGTAATAAAAACAAGCCGCAATGTCCTTCGTCGTGCTGTCCTAAGCCACGCTGTTGCCCGAAGCCACGCTGTTGTCCTAAGCCACGCTGCTGCCCGAAGCCACGCTGCTGCCCGAAGCCACGCTGCTGCCCGCGAAGACCATGCTGCACTCCTGCTGGATACCGGGGACCGGGCCCCGCCCCTTGCCCCTCTCCTTGCTGTAGAAAGGGTGAGCGTATGGAGGAAGATGAGGAAGACGAAGAGGAGAAGGTCGAGGCCGGGAACAAGGACGTGCCTTCTTCAGCTGAAGAGGATTCATCTGATGAAGAGTGAGAGATGACGCCGTCAAACCTGCTGTTTGTAGTATGAAGAAATTACAACGGATAAAACAGCGACCAGCAATACACGTATTATTAAATACGTCTGACAAACTTTCTGTATAGCTTCTCTTTTGGACCAATAGTCACATATAAAAATCCTGTCCCTTGTAACTTGTATAATGGTACTTTTTACTCAGAAAATACACTTTGATTATAGATTCTCATAATGAATATGTTTTATTACTTGTATAGGCGAAAGAAGAAGGTAGTCTACCAACAAAGCAAGCAACAGTATCACCGTCATATTTGTACGGCCTCGGTATTTGAGTATCAATAACTTTTCAGGATGATAATGACTAATTACTATTAGAAACAGTTAACACGCTATATACAGAGAAATCCATTCATTTTGCAGCTGAGCATGAATTCCTGAGTGCATTCCTTTCACCTAGCTTCGAAACAATTTGCGCAGTCTTCATTCTTCATCTTATTACTTTATTCCTAATCCTACTCTTCCGGGTAGCTTCCAGGGACCATCACAACATCCTTATTGCCTCTCCCTTTTTCTCAAGGGCCAGGTACTCCCAACCGTACATCATGCAGAGACGCACTGCCTTTGACTCAATTTTTTCATTACGAAAAAGTTTTTAAAAATAATGTCTATTATATTTTTTTACATTTAATTCTCTTATTTAAAAAAATAATGCATTGTTTTTATAAATTTTGTTATACTGTGTCCGTGTGGCAACCGTTTTGGCGGCAGTGTTTTTGATAAACTTCTCTCTCTATATATATTCTTGACTTCAGCTTCAAAGGCATTCTTTTGTGGCAAAGGGCCCCCGTCATTTCCCTCCACTTGGCCCAGCCGGCTTGAACTCTGGCCCTCACATCCGTTTCGATCCCACTAGACTCGAGATACCTCAAGTTGTCAACCTGCTCGAGTTCGAAATCTTCAATTCTCTCACCTTCTCCATGAGGATCATCAATTCGGTCCTGTTGATCTTTATTCCATGCCGCTCAAGTGCTATGAAATCTTCCTGAACTTGAGCTCTAGTGTGGTCGCACAGAAGGTGTCATCTGCAAATAGAATGGTTTACCGAGTAGCTCGTTGGATGTCCCTCGTGACCGTGTCCTTAACCAGGATGAAAAGAAATGGGCCAAGGGCTGATCCTTGATGAAGCCCCACTCGGACCGGAGACTTGGCAATCGCTGCACTGCATACAGGTATACAGGCAGCCTAGGCAATGTAAGAATAGGTAGTATGAATGAGATATACTGTGTTCGATTTCCACTGATCGTTCTGTGACAAATGTCACACTTTGTAGATCACGAGGCTCATCAGTGCAATACCATTATAAATTATAATGAAACGAAATGTAATGTTGTTACAATTGGAAATGACACAGATAAAACTCGTATCGCATTATTGCGACCCAACTATTGAAACTCTTCGCAAAAGTCAAGGCATTTGCATCGCAAACTGCAGTACGATACCTTTTCCCCTTGATTCTGGTCATTATATTCTCTCACTGAGTTATTATATCCATCTATATTAATATTTCATACTGTTTATTTATATTTGAATTTTATTCATTCATGTAGTCATTTTATCTTGTTGATTTTTTTGTATTGTTTCTTATTATTGTGTACATGTATCATTTGTATCATTGTTTGTATAACGACCCCACCAACAACTGTGTTATTTGAGGTTACGACCGTATGAAACAGCAGTGGAAATTTAGTGGAATTAATGGTGGGAGCTCGTGGCACTATTCCTAAATTTTTATGCACTTTTCTCGATACTTACAAAATCCCAAAGAAGGTATTATTGAGAAATATTGTAAGCTCAGTTTTGATAGATTCGGTAGGTCTTTTACAGCACCATATATATTCTTTCAAATAATTTCAATCTTTTTAATAATATTAATTATACCTTCTTTTTCTATTACCTTCTTCCATTTTTATATTTTTTCATACTTTTGTTATCTACCCTCAGTTAAATTAGTTTTATAATATTTAAGGATTTTTCTGTAATCTCTTTTTTATCACTTTTGTAAATAACCATTGTACTTATATGTATTGACCATATTATGCTGTACCATCTTGGTATCCCGCATTGCGGACAGCCGTCAAATAAATTGTCATTCTCTCTTGAAGTGAGAGGGCTTTTACAAACACCAATGCCTTAAGTGGAACTCGAACCCACGACCAACAGTGATTTCAGTTTCTAAAGCGACGCCTTAGTTGCCTGAGCTACCGAGGGCGGCTATCTGGTTGAGAAATCTTGCCTACAGGGGATTAGTACTCTCTGATAAGACGAGAAGACATGGCACGAGTTATGCCAGGTTCAAGGCGAGGGCTCAAGGACCCGAGGAGTGAGGAGGACAGCAGAACATGGTCAGTGGGCTAGAGTGAGGAGACAACACTAGAACGAGCTGGGTAAGCAAACATGTGTATATTTACGTATTAACCACACTAAGGGGACATTGACAGCTATTTTCTCATAATTTTGAGATTTATTTTGTGCTCGATTGATAGTATAATGTTCCAATAATTATATACTGCAAGACTCATCAAATTATTCGAAGTGGTTCTAATTATATACATTTTTGCATTGATCACTTTGTAGGCCTACTTCTCAAATTTCAATGCGACCTATTTTTGACACATTTTTTTCAAATGCGTTCATCTCAGAATATTGTTTTTTCAAACGCCGGTACCTGGATCTCTAAAACCATTGTAGATAATTTCTTCAAATTTTCACCACATGTAGGTACAAGTGTGCCATACTTGTGTGTAGCTTTTTTTTGTCTACTCATAATATTATCAGAAATAAAAATTGTTTTATGCTCAAAAATGTATGTTTTATATATATATATATATATATATATATATATATATATATATATATATATATATATATATATATATATATATATATATATATATATATATATATATATATATATATATATATATATATATATATATATATATATATGATAATTCACACTGTAAAGTTCTAAAAATGGGATTTTTCAAGTTGAAACAAATGATATCTAATTTATTTCTTCAAGATCTGAAAATCCTGAAATCGCTAAGAGAAGCTCAACAAATATTGATCGCGAATGAAAACCATTTGATACAATTTTGAGAAATGTGTTTTATCAAATATTTTCCAAGTGAAAACATCATTTTTTTCTTTTTGGTCGATTTTTTTTTCGAATTATGTCAAGAATTGTTCAGGAATTTGATTTCACCAGAGAGTTCAATCAGAGGATTAGCGTCAATGTTAAGATAAGGAAAAATTGAGATTAAAGATGAACGACAAGTTTAATCATGGATTAACCTAATCAACAGCTTGACATCTGTAAGCTTCAGTCAATGAGAGACGATTAGCAGCTCCCAATACTTATAATGTGATATCAAGATTCTGGCACAACCCGAATATCTGCCCCTCGAAATTCTCGACCATGTTCATTGCCAATCTAGGAGTGACTTTCCAAGATCATGAAATATTCAAATAAATACAATTAATTAATAGAATACCGTAATTGAAAGAGATTGAGAATAATCACCAATTACCTTATTACTCTTTACCTTATGTTGCAATAGGAACTCATATTTTTATCAAAAAGTGGGACTTCATACAGCAGAGTAATAAGTAATATCACATCAATTATTGAGACTAGAGATATTACTAATATAACTATATCACCAGAGCATGAAGTCTAAATATCTTTCATATATTGCATAATATATATATATATATATATATATATATATATATATATATATATATATATATATATATATATATATATATATATATATATATATATATATATATATATATATATATCAAGAGTAAAGAAATAAAAGTGATATGAAATACTTTGAGGATAATAAGGTAGGATTGCTAAGATTTGGCACATGTGATAATAATGATAATTATAATAGTTTATTCACAGAATACTCATTTACAAGTTATGTTTGGTCAGGATAATACAAATGTTCAGACCTTAAATAATAGTTCAGAAATATTATAAAACTCATTGTCCAACAGATAACGCTTTACATTGATTTTAAAAAGATTGAAAGATTCTGAACATGATAATTCCTTACAGATGTTCCCAGCATGTATGGGTCTTTTCACCATCTTGAAAGCAATAATTAAACACAATGCAAATCATTCAACAGACTGTAAGCGTAACAAGCATTCTGTGGGTTCACTTCATTGAAATAACTCCTCTTTACTCTCTAATGTATTTCATATAATTCATTCTGATCAGAACTCATCGCAAAGCATGAAGTATCCGTTGAGTCATATGGTAATAATGATATCGAATAAGAAGGATGATCTGGGAATGAGATGATAGCCCAGGAGCATGCTCTGCTGTGTGGGATGAACGCTCTCTTTTCTGAACTTGTATTTCTCTTTCAAAGCTTCACAAATTCACTTTCCCAACTTGACTCCTCTCCGTCCTGCATTACGCATACAATCAGCATTTCTTTTTTCCTCAGGATGGACACGATGTGGCTTCTACAATGGTCCGCCATTGCCGCGGGCTTGTGGTGGATCATCTACAAACTAGGCACATGGACATTTGACGAGTTTAAGAAACGTGGCATGGTATTCAAAAACCCTACTTTCTTTGTCGGCAACTATGGACCATTCACATTCCGTACCAAATCTCTGGCCGAACAGTCAGTGGAAGTATACAACCAGTTCAAAGGTCACCGCGCAGTTGGATTCTTCGTGTTTCTTCATCCAACTGTTTTCGTTAGAGATCCGGATGTGGTCAAGCTCGTCACCGTCAAAGACTTTGACCATTTCACTGACCACGACCCGATCATTGAGGAGAAGGATGATCTCTTCTTCGGGTCGTTTCTGTTCACAATGAAAGGTGAGGTAATTGTATAACGGCAATGCCGATCATTGAGGAGAAGGATGATCTCTTCTTCGGGTCGTTTCTGTTCACAATGAAAGGTGAGGTAATTGTATAACGGCAATGCCGATCATTGAGGAGAAGGATGATCTCTTCTTCGGGTCGTTTCTGTTCACAATGAAAGGTGAGGTAATTGTATAACGGCAATGCCGATCATTGAGGAGAAGGATGATCTCTTCTTCGGGTCGTTTCTGTTCACAATGAAAGGTGAGGTAATTGTATAACGGCAATGCCGATCATTGAGGAGAAGGATGACCTCTTCTTCGGGTCGTTTCTGTTCACAATGAAAGGTGAGGTAATTGTATAACGGCAATGCCGATCATTGAGGAGAAGGATGACCTCTTCTTCGGGTCGTTTCTGTTCACAATGAAAGGTGAGGTAATTGTATAACGGCAATGCCGATCATTGAGGAGAAGGATGACCTCTTCTTCGGGTCGTTTCTGTTCACAATGAAAGGTGAGGTAATTGTATAACGGCAATGCCGATCATTGAGGAGAAGGATGATCTCTTCTTCGGGTCGTTTCTGTTCACAATGAAAGGTGAGGTAATTGTATAACGGCAATGCCGATCATTGAGGAGAAGGATGACCTCTTCTTCGGGTCGTTTCTGTTCACAATGAAAGGTGAGGTAATTGTATAACGGCAATGCCGATCATTGAGGAGAAGGATGATCTCTTCTTCGGGTCGTTTCTGTTCACAATGAAAGGTGAGGTAATTGTATAACGGCAATGCCGATCATTGAGGAGAAGGATGATCTCTTCTTCGGGTCGTTTCTGTTCTCAATGAAAGGTGAGGTAATTGTATAACGGCAATGGATTGAATTATTTGAAGATATTTATGCAGTACTAACGATCAAGACCGAAGCGACGAAGAAGCATGCTGGTTTTTTGAAAATGCCGTATTTCTTGTTGAGGTCATGGATCAAATGATTGATTTTAAATTTTGTCACCTCAGTGGTATACCTCATCATTTCATTATGTGTGGACCAAGTCAGAACTAATTTATGATACAAATATACAAGACATTATTGGTCAGCCAAGGGGTACCAACCGATTCCTATTTGAACCAATTGCAGTCCATATAAATAAAGTGCCATTTGTGCCTCAAGTGGTATTCATTCAATTATTTCACTGAGCGTGGAGTCAAATACAACGTATTCATAGTGCAGATACCAAGAGGTATACCATCCTGATTGGACCTATCGTAGTTCAAGTACATGAAGAGTGCCGATATGCATCGGAATACTATGTCTTCATGGGCTCTACAATGAACCCAACTTGTTCCTTGAGATGTTCCTGTAATTCCAGGCGCAAAGTGGAGGGCTATGCGGAACATCCTATCTCCTGCTTTCACGTCCAGTAAGATGAAAACAATGTTCTTGCATGTCGCTAAATGCGGGGAACAACTAGGAGACTATATAGCGGAGAAATGTAAAGGTAAATAGATTGTGAAAGTTGAGCAAACAATTGTAAAATTACTGAACTAACCGAGTTGAATTTGATATAAATATTGTTGTTGTTTGAAAGATAGCGCATATCTATACTATGAACTTGATAATTCTGTAGTCCGCCATATTGTTTGCGTCTCACTATCATAAAAGTGATCAAGTAAGATATGCCAAGATCTGAAAAGCAATGTGAAGTTGAGCCTTCTTGATTGTATGCAGACCCTATTTATCATGTTATTAAATTGTTTGGGCACTGTCATCATTATACAATCGAGGCTCTTGTCCAGGTGAAAAGGACGGAGTACATTCTGTGGAAATGCGTGATCTGTTCTCGAAGTACACAAACGACGTGATTGCCACGTCAGCGTTTGGCATCCATTGCGACTCTCTGAAGGATCCCAACAACGAGTTCTACGAGAGAGGCAAAGAAGCCACAGACTTCGGATGGTTCAGGAGTATCGTATTTCTGCTGTATTCGATCATGCCACCTGTTATGAGGGTAACAGTCTTGTTTGCTTCTCTTGTATCACTCTCTCTACAATGAAATAGTTTGACCCTGTCAATTGACGACTAGTGATTGAAACGTCACAAAACAAAACATCCAATCAAATGGGCTTTGTTTGTGGGAAATTTGACATTTACCTATCAGAGTATCACTAAATGCCCACATGAAGTATGGATCTAGGTGGCCTGGCGTTTAGCCAAGCCTATTACTGGTGATCAATTAAGTCTCTCTTCACACATTTTTACCATCGTCAAACTAACTTCAGTTTATTTGATTTTAATTCTCTTATGCTTCATTATGAATTCATTCAGAATTCCCCTTAGCATGGATCCAATGTTGGTTGAATTATTGGTGACTTGGTGTTTCTTAATCTGCCACTCTATCTGCTACTTAGTCATTACGATGTAATGCATTGTTGGATACGATTCAATAATAAATCATTAGAAGAGCTCATGCAGTTTTACCCTATACTCATAAGATTTGCACAGGTCAAACGGAAGGGGTTTTCTGATGGAACTTGGAATGCACATTTTGACTATCAAGCTCGGTACTAAAGCGCAATCGGTTAAACCACTTATGATGGGAAAAATCATGAAGATAACCAAGGAAGGAAAATGTGGAGGAAATTTCACGGAATGAATTCCAATTTCTACGGAGTTTGAGTACGTACATAAATTATACACACTGTTTGAGAGTTTCACACAAGTCGGATGAGCCGTATTAAAGATGATATTTTCTATGTATTTTTACATCAATTAAGAAAACCTATGAAGAAAATGATGAATATCAACAAGTGAAACCGATTCGATCGATGATTGAAATAACGGAAGGCAGTCAAATGAGTTATATAATAATTATATTCAAAATCAAGGTGTGTAGGTCTATAGCTTTTCATTGAATTTCGCTCATCTTACAACGCGTGTGCTGCGTTTTACTAGTTCATATTAATAACATACCATTTATTTTCATCTCAACTCTGATGGAATAATTGTCATATATTTTTTCAAGTTTCATAATATTACAATATACAAAACGAAACTTCAAGTTGATGCTATACAGCGTAAATATGTGTGAGGTCAACATAGCTTTGCTCTTCCCATTGTGTTTGGTTACAATATCATGTATATAGTCGATATTTCGTGAAGAAAAACCAATTACAGTTCATTAGTAAGAGCGTGGTGCGTAGTAATTATTATGATCATATCAACTATAGGTGGGCCTATATCACCACTCATGTCCATACGTTGTCTAGATAGTAGATACGCTTCATGCGCTACAAGTTACCTGATGAATCATCTTCATTTCCTCAGTTCTTTGGAATTCGCTCAACTTCTTTGCGTGTCGAGAAATTCTTCGTCTCGCTCGTGTCTGACACAATACGTGTGAGAGAGAGGGAGAATATCGTCAGGCCTGACATGATCCAGTTGATGATGGATGCGAGGAAAAGTACGCCGAGAGGGAATCCAAGTGACGGAGCGCAAGAAGACACCAAGGGTAAACCACTACTCGGTGAGTAGCTTTGAAATCTCTACAACTGAACGCTGTGTATCAGATATAGCTAGAACCATCCACACTTGGTTAAACCGGGAACTGAAGGAGTTAATCATGTAGTTGCTTCGGAGCAAATATGATCGAGTCATCTGGAGCCATCCTATCAACCTCATCGAGCTGCAACTGCTCGGAGAATAATGTCGACCGCTATGATTTCTACTAACGACACTGAGGCAGTAAAAACATCGTAGCAAGGACTCGACTATTATTACCCACTAATGAAGTCGTTTGCCGTCATTTCCAAGCGAGTATATCATGGTCGGAAGACTTGAACTTCGGAAATACTTCAAGTTCGAATGCCGTGATGATGTTAGTAGATACTATTCGTTTGTTTCCGATCCTCAATGAATCCACCAGCACCTGTAGTGGGGAGGGTAACGAAATGCCAATATCTTATTGTATACAGTGAACTAACGCTACTTATTAATGGATATGAAATGGTGATGTGACCATGGGCATCTTAGTGGAACAAGCACCATGGCATGATTATGATGAAAGGGAAAGCAACACTACTAAAGGAAATATATCATTTTGAAAATATTGATCCACGAAAGTGTTGAAGACAGATTCGGAAAGATTGGCGTGAATAGTTTTGATGGACTCTTGAAGTTGAGTGGAATCTCAACAACCTAGCAATATTCTAAGATAGGGCGTTACGACATGAAGAGAGAAAAGAAATTGAACAGCTTATTATGGGTAACAGTATAAAACTTCAGAACAAAATCATCCAACGTATGAATCTTTCATCGTTTCAGATCTATCCGACGAAGACATCGCTGCCCAGGCATTCCTGTTCTTCCTGGCAGGATTTGACACATCCTCCACTCACCTGTCGTTCCTCGCTCACAGCCTGGCAGTTCATCCAGACATCCAGGAGCGTCTCCAACAGGAGGTGATTGCCAAGATTATATCTTTCATTCTTAACTTTCATTTTTAAATGTTTATGAATGTGAGGACCATCGTTTTGGCATTCGAAAAAAATGCCACTTTGGAGAATCTAAGAAAAAGAAATGTAAGCATATGAATCGAACCGTAGGTTATGTTTCAAGTAAAACATTGGAAATCTGAGTGGATCTCAATATCTTCTCTACCTATTATCAGATTATTTGGAGATCATTTAGTTCCGGTTTCCTTGGCATCGCCTCGGTTTCCACCACCTGGTCCGATCAAATATGTTTCCCCGTTGAAATTGTAGCAGGTTGAAGATCGTTCCCATAGTAGACTCTAATACTGAACGTTGAACTCTTACCAGTTTCACTGTGAACTATCTCTATGCATATATCAATCTTTCTTCTAATCAAGTCGATTGATTTCTTACAATTTCCTGCTGCTGACATGCAGTCTCCCAAATTCTTGACTCCCTTGATTTTTTTGGATTTCTCATAAATTGTTTTTAGATAACTTATATGTAGTTTTCAAACCATGCAGTGTGATTACTAAATGAATAATCGTCGAGAGTTATAAAACATTATGAAATCTGTCGTAGATCGACGAGGTCCTGGCCGAAGATGGAGGACGCGTCACTTACGAAGGCGTCCAGAAGATGAAATACCTCGACAACGTCATCTCGGAGACGTTGCGACTGTGGCCTCCAGTTACAGAGACTGACCGTGTTTGCGTCAAGGACTACATTGTACCAGCTACAGACAAGGCTCCGGCGATCATCTTCAAAAGAGACGACGGAATTTCACTTCCTATCTACGCCATGCATCGTGATCCGGAATATTTCCCGGATCCGGAAAGATTCGATCCGGATAGATTTAGTGATGATAATAGACACAACATCAAACCGTTCACGTACTTACCGTTTGGGTCAGGACCTCGCGCCTGCATTGGTAAGCACACCTCCAGCTGACATCTTGTTCATGCCGCACAATCGCATTATGACATGCCGTTCCCTCAGAGCCAGTGCAGTGAGTAGAACTCCCCACACAACCCTGCACAAAACTGTGGGCTTGTTTCTTCATATCTTGTCAGTTTGAGAATACTTTAAATGTGCTGTGTGTCCTGGGATACTTGTTACAGAAGAGCTGAGAAGAAAGTCTCCATGTAAACATCATAGAAAGCATACAACAATGTAATTAATACATGGCGTATTTGATTCCAGGTCTCCGGTTCGCTCAGATGGAGACGAAGATAGCAATGACTTGCATTCTGTCTCGCTTCAACATACAAGTGACCGCTAAAACACCCACCCCTATTGTACTCGAGAAGGGTACTTTCAACACAGCTGCCAAGGGGGGAATGTGGCTGGGAATCAAACCAAGAAACTGAAACACTCAGATTGATGGATTCATCACTGGTTTATGAATATTTACGCTACTCGATGAGGAGCTTGTTTTTACTCCTACTTGAAGTGTAAAGAATATAAAGTCATTCTTTGTTCCTGATCAACTATTTGTGAGATAAACGTACAAGTTAGCTTCAGACTTGTTTCAACAGGCCTGTGATTGATATTCAAGGGCTGCTTATGACACTTCATGGCATTACTACTCGGGAAAAGAGAGTGGCTCAAAGACATGGAATCAATTCACAAGTCTTCTGTTGTTGACTGGACAGTGTATGGTGTCAGTTAGTTTGTCAGTGTTTGTATGGTTGTTTATAACTTGTGTGGTATGTAATAGCATGTTTTAACTCTGCTAGTTGAATAAAAGTATCTTTCACAATCAGCTGTTTCAAAACCTACAAGCCATCCTCCGTAGCTCACTTAGTCAACCAAGGCACCGCTTTAGAAACCGAAGACACTTTTGGGCGTGGGTTTGAGTCCAGCGTGAGGCATGTTTTTACATGTTTTATACAGGTCAGAGCAATAAAATGCTATTATTAAAATTTCATCATCAGATAAATATCCTATCTAACAAACGATCCTATCTTTCATCCATAGCCTTAATTGGGGAACAATGATTTTGTATCAAGTTTCGATGTTATTAAAAAAAAAAAAGATAAATAATTGACATGAATCATTCACAACAAACCGACGAATATACCAATAATGTTCATACAATTCTGAAAATCTATCTGGCCAATCTAGTCAAGTGCGGTGACAAGATGCGTATCAAGTGAAAGCTATGTCAGCAGTGCAATTCACACGTTCTCAAAGTAAATCAGAAAAATATGAAACTGAAATACAATATGTATTTCAACAACAAATCCCGATCCTAAATAATTAGTTTCCATCAAGTATAGTTATGAGGCGGAATACCGAAATACATGTGAGCAATATGCACTATATACTGATGAGTTTATAAATGCCAGCACTTTTTAGATTTTCGTTCTCAATGCCAATACACACCATCAAAAGTGACCAATGCTTCATTTGAAGAAATAACTGTTAGAACATATTATTTCTTAAGAAATTCACAGATGTATGCACTGTGGATCAGAAGTTGTCTTTTGGCATATGTCAGCAATAAGAAAGTATGTTAGTACTTAATATGAAGTCAGTATACAAAATGTTATATGTGTGTGCTCAATATAATGCCCATACACAATAAAATTCCAAAAACACCAAAAACACCTGATAAAATAACCTTTCAACTCATCATCCCAACATCTGACATGTCATTCACCGACGCCAACCAGATCGCAGTCATCAGTATAGAGTGCGTCATCAAACCTGATATAAAATAAAACTAGTAATGTGCTCTAAATAATGTGTCATTCATTTTTCTATTCATTTATTGAAAACTCTTACAATTGCACATAAATGCGCGGTGGTAAGTTCCCTAATTATCCCTATCCCACCGCCTCTCCCATATCGTTATATGTTGATCATCGATATCCGTGGAGAGGAATTAGTTTGGCATTCACCGCCATCTGATGTCCGTACAGCACCAAGCAGAGCTATGGGGCACAGTGAAGCAAGTGTCACGTGCTCTTCATGTTCAGGAGCTGATGTTGAGCTGCTGAGTCAGATGACACCGTCATCGGGTCAAATCACGGAGCAGATTCGTACGCTAATGTCCGTGCATAGACGACAGATATGTACCAGGAAATGTCACTCAGTATTGAAATACAACTCACTACTTCATCACCATTCTCTCATAATCCCCTCACCTGTTGTGCCAATGCAGCTCTGTTTCCAGCGCTATGGATTGTGCTGCTGCCCAGTAGCCACCAGGGCCTTCCCTCCAGTGGCAAGCGTAGGTAAACATTGCAGACGTGGGCAAGGGAAGTGGAGGTGTGCACGGGGATTGATCTCAGTGCATATTACACGATCGCTATCAGTTCCCGCTCCTCTCGCCAGATGAACTGTGTCGGGCCTACAGCATGCAGTGACCTTGCTTGGTTACATCACATCATGCCTCAATCTATTATCTCCTGGGGTAATATGCGGAGTCAGTTCTCGCTAGAACTCAGTCAGTGTTTGACCATCTCTACAGTTGGTCACACCGTACGACCGGCAGTCAGTGCAGCGAGTCAACGACGGACGTCAATCAAAGTAAACTAGATATTAGTTTTTAATGAGGCTTTCAAGTGCATGGTGACATATTCAGTGAAATATACAGGCTGTTTTCCGGGACAACCGTTGAAGTTACATTCTGATAGTTACCTCTCAGTTTCCAGGGAACTAGAAACTTGTGTAGATAATGTTGTCCATGGATTAAGAAAACTTCCACCAATATAACAAACACAAATATTACCGTTATGTTTGTATATAGCCTGTGTATTTTTTGGGGTATTATGATTTTACAGGATAAGGTTCACAATATGGAACGTTACTGTTTCTTGTAAAAGCTTTAAATCCCTGCAATTGCGCCAGAAATTCAATCACCTAAGTTTGTACAGTAATATTTCATTGATGATACCTTCTTCTTTCGTGAATACAAGAATACCATGATGATAATGTCCCGACCTCTCACATCTCTTAAAACATGATTTCATGTACATTTGCTGGCACATTTTTTTTACAAAATCGAAAATTTTGGATCATATCTAAGCATATTTTATCACCAAATATTTCCCAGACTGTAGGTGGAGTGCCTGATTGTCCTCCAGTGTTAGTGTATAATTAGACGAGCTTTAGCGAGGATTCAATTTGACATACTGAAAAAAATTGGTGTTCGTTTTTATGTTTTTTTTTTTTTTTTTTTTCATTTTAATTTTTATGTTTTTTGTCGGTTCTTCACAGGTCAAACCAGCTATCAACTTCAAACTTTTTGTTGTTATGGTTCCTCATCTAACTCAGATCTGTATAGTTTTGTGGCATTATCGTATGATAACTTATTTTTTTATGAATTTTAGAAATTTCAAAAATACTTATTAGAATAACACGTCGGAAAAAAAAGAAAATATTTTTATTTTCAAAAAGAATGAAATTTTGCGTGAAGTTGAGTTACATTATGATACACATTTCTGAGAACTTTCAGCTCGATCGGGTTAGCCAATTTGAGGGAAAACTATGAAATGTGCTAAATTGGTACCACTCGAAGCAGTTTTTACCCATTTCTAACTTGAATGTCACCTAATTGGCGAATGTAGGCAAGAGTTTGGCCATAAAAGTCGATATACTATCACTATCCGCTCGTCTAACAACGCATATATGGCGTTTTCCTAGTATGTGAGTAAATACTCCACAGGGTTCATTTCAATGTGGTTCGACCGACCGATTCATATAACCACAAGTGTACCAAGATGAATGTGAATATACTGCATTGGCAGCTAGTGACTTCTGTAAGCATCAATGTCCTGGTTAGTGTCACGGACACTTACCAGGACAGCCACTTGAAATAACGTCCTGGAGGCTACTCCAGATCCGAGGACAAATTATTGGGATTGATTGATTTGACATACAAAAAAAAATGGGTTTCGTTTTTATGTTTTTTTTTGTAATTTTGTACGCGGCATACAGGTCAGGAAAAAATACCCAAGATTTGAAACTTCTTCTACATATTTCTTTCATATCAGAATAGGTTGGGATTGTTTTTCAGAAAAATCGTTCGGAAGGTTTTTCCGGAAAAAAATCATAGTTTGAAAAATCCTCATAAGAATAACTCGGAGGAAGAATACATGAAAAACAAGAATTATTCAAAAGCTCTCAAATTTTCACGGAATATAAAGAATACTATTATACACCTTTTCAGTGATTTTTACAACAATTGGATGAGAAATAACAAAGAAAACGCAATAAAAGTGTACATTTTATTGAATATTTGGATCATTTGGTTTCGCAAAGTGTATATGCGACAGGTTGCAGGTTATAAATATCAACAAGTTGCAGGTGAGGTTTTTAAACGTTTGAAATAATCCAAGGTCCGTAAATGTGGATTGAGCTGACGAAATATTTTTCATTCTAGATTTCCATACTTCCAAGCTCATCTCACAACGCGAATCCCGCGTTTTCCTAGTATATGCTGAACGATCTAGTTAATATGACAACATGTCTGTATTTAAATTGTTGTTAGCACAACTAAAAGCAGCTTGTTCATGAATTATGATTTACGATAGTGGGAAGAAATAATGATTATCACAATTAGACTGCACAAAATATACTACAGAGGGAAATCACGATAAACCGATGTGAAAATGAACGGTAGCAGGGATCGATTTAGCACTAAACGTTGTATTTTTCTCTTCACCTCCCGGATAACCGAGCTGCGTGTGACGATCCTCCACTGGCCGACAGCCAGCTCCAACAGCACGCTTCTGGGTGTGAGCAGATAGCACAGGGTGAGGGGACAGGAGGTGCATGTGACGATCCTCCACTCCCCTCTGACTGGTTGGATCTCTCCAGCTCCAACAGCACGCTTGTAGGTGTGAGCAGATAGCACAGGGTGGGGGGACAGGAGGTGCATGTGACGATCCTCCACTCCCCTCTGACTGGTTGGATCTCTCCAGCTCCAACAGCACGCTTGTAGGTGTGAGCAGATAGCACAGGGTGAGGGGACAGGAGGTGCATGTGACGATCCTCCACTCCCCTCTGACTGGTTGGATCTCTCCAGCTCCAACAGCACGCTTCTGGGTGTGAGCAGATAGCACAGGGTGGGGGGACAGGAGGTGCATGTGACGATCCTCCACTCCCCTCTGACTGGTTGGATCTCTCCAGCTCCAACAGCACGCTTGTAGGTGTGAGCAGATAGCACAGGGTGAGGGGACAGGAGGTGCATGTGACGATCCTCCACTCCCCTCTGACTGGTTGGATCTCTCCAGCTCCAACAGCACGCTTCTGGGTGTGAGCAGATAGCACAGGGTGAGGGGACAGGAGGTGCATGTGACGATCCTCCACTCCCCTCTGACTGGTTGGATCTCTCCAGCTCCAACAGCACGCTTGTAGGTGTGAGCAGATAGCACAGGGTGGGGGGACAGGAGGTGCATGTGACGATCCTCCACTCCCCTCTGACTGGTTGGATCTCTCCAGCTCCAACAGCACGCTTGTAGGTGTGAGCAGATAGCACAGGGTGAGGGGACAGGAGGTGCATGTGACGATCCTCCACTCCCCTCTGACTGGTTGGATCTCTCCAGCTCCAACAGCACGCTTCTGGGTGTGAGCAGATAGCACAGGGTGGGGGGACAGGAGGTGCATGTGACGATCCTCCACTCCCCTCTGACTGGTTGGATCTCTCCAGCTCCAACAGCACGCTTGTAGGTGTGAGCAGATAGCACAGGGTGAGGGGACAGGAGGTGCATGTGACGATCCTCCACTCCCCTCTGACTGGTTGGATCTCTCCAGCTCCAACAGCACGCTTGTAGGTGTGAGCAGATAGCACAGGGTGGGGGGACAGGAGGTGCATGTGACGATCCTCCACTCCCCTCTGACTGGTTGGATCTCTCCAGCTCCAACAGCACGCTTGTAGGTGTGAGCAGATAGCACAGGGTGGGGGGACAGGAGGTGCATGTGACGATCCTCCACTCCCCTCTGACTGGTTGGATCTCTCCAGCTCCAACAGCACGCTTGTAGGTGTGAGCAGATAGCACAGGGTGGGGGGACAGGAGGTGCATGTGACGATCCTCCACTCCCCTCTGACTGGTTGGATCTCTCCAGCTCCAACAGCACGCTTGTAGGTGTGAGCAGATAGCACAGGGTGGGGGGACAGGAGGTGCATGTGACGATCCTCCACTCCCCTCTGACTGGTTGGATCTCTCCAGCTCCAACAGCACGCTTGTAGGTGTGAGCAGATAGCACAGGGTGGGGGGACAGGAGGTGCATGTGACGATCCTCCACTCCCCTCTGACTGGTTGGATCTCTCCAGCTCCAACAGCACGCTTGTAGGTGTGAGCAGATAGCACAGGGTGGGGGGACAGGAGGTGCATGTGACGATCCTCCACTCCCCTCTGACTGGTTGGATCTCTCCAGCTCCAACAGCACGCTTGTAGGTGTGAGCAGATAGCACAGGGTGAGGGGACAGGAGGTGCATGTGACGATCCTCCACTCCCCTCTGACTGGTTGGATCTCTCCAGCTCCAACAGCACGCTTGTAGGTGTGAGCAGATAGCACAGGGTGGGGGGACAGGAGGTGCATGTGACGATCCTCCACTGGCCGACAGCCAGCTCCAACAGCACGCTTGTAGGTGTGAGCAGATAGCACAGGGTGAGGGGACAGGAGGTGCATGTGACGATCCTCCACTGGCCGACAGCCAGCTCCAACAGCACGCTTGTAGGTGTGAGCAGATAGCACAGGGTGAGGGGACAGGAGGTGCATGTGACGATCCTCCACTCCCCTCTGACTGGTTGGATCTCTCCAGCTCCAACAGCACGCTTGTAGGTGTGAGCAGATAGCACAGGGTGAGGGGACAGGAGGTGCATGTGACGATCCTCCACTCCCCTCTGACTGGTTGGATCTCTCCAGCTCCAACAGCACGCTTGTAGGTGTGAGCAGATAGCACAGGGTGGGGGGACAGGAGGTGCATGTGACGATCCTCCACTGGCCGACAGCCAGCTCCAACAGCACGCTTGTAGGTGTGAGCAGATAGCACAGGGTGAGGGGACAGGAGGTGCATGTGACGATCCTCCACTCCCCTCTGACTGGTTGGATCTCTCCAGCTCCAACAGCACGCTTCTGGGTGTGAGCAGATAGCACAGGGTGAGGGGACAGGAGGTGCATGTGACGATCCTCCACTCCCCTCTGACTGGTTGGATCTCTCCAGCTCCAACAGCACGCTTGTAGGTGTGAGCAGATAGCACAGGGTGAGGGGACAGGAGGTGCATGTGACGATCCTCCACTCCCCTCTGACTGGTTGGATCTCTCCAGCTCCAACAGCACGCTTGTAGGTGTGAGCAGATAGCACAGGGTGGGGGGACAGGAGGTGCATGTGACGATCCTCCACTCCCCTCTGACTGGTTGGATCTCTCCAGCTCCAACAGCACGCTTGTAGGTGTGAGCAGATAGCACAGGGTGGGGGGACAGGAGGTGCATGTGACGATCCTCCACTCCCCTCTGACTGGTTGGATCTCTCCAGCTCCAACAGCACGCTTGTAGGTGTGAGCAGATAGCACAGGGTGGGGGGACAGGAGGTGCATGTGACGATCCTCCACTGGCCGACAGCCAGCTCCAACAGCACGCTTGTAGGTGTGAGCAGATAGCACAGGGTGGGGGGACAGGAGGTGCATGTGACGATCCTCCACTCCCCTCTGACTGGTTGGATCTCTCCAGCTCCAACAGCACGCTTGTAGGTGTGAGCAGATAGCACAGGGTGAGGGGACAGGAGGTGCATGTGACGATCCTCCACTCCCCTCTGACTGGTTGGATCTCTCCAGCTCCAACAGCACGCTTGTAGGTGTGAGCAGATAGCACAGGGTGGGGGGACAGGAGGTGCATGTGACGATCCTCCACTGGCCGACAGCCAGCTCCAACAGCACGCTTGTAGGTGTGAGCAGATAGCACAGGGTGGGGGGACAGGAGGTGCATGTGACGATCCTCCACTCCCCTCTGACTGGTTGGATCTCTCCAGCTCCAACAGCACGCTTGTAGGTGTGAGCAGATAGCACAGGGTGAGGGGACAGGAGGTGCATGTGACGATCCTCCACTGGCCGACAGCCAGCTCCAACAGCACGCTTGTAGGTGTGAGCAGATAGCACAGGGTGGGGGGACAGGAGGTGCATGTGACGATCCTCCACTCCCCTCTGACTGGTTGGATCTCTCCAGCTCCAACAGCACGCTTCTGGGTGTGAGCAGATAGCACAGGGTGGGGGGACAGGAGGTGCATGTGACGATCCTCCACTCCCCTCTGACTGGTTGGATCTCTCCAGCTCCAACAGCACGCTTGTAGGTGTGAGCAGATAGCACAGGGTGGGGGGACAGGAGGTGCATGTGACGATCCTCCACTCCCCTCTGACTGGTTGGATCTCTCCAGCTCCAACAGCACGCTTCTGGGTGTGAGCAGATAGCACAGGGTGGGGGGACAGGAGCTGCGTGTGACGATCCTCCACTGGCCGACAGCCAGCTCCAACAGCACGCTTGTAGGTGTGAGCAGATAGCACAGGGTGGGGGGACAGGAGGTGCATGTGACGATCCTCCACTCCCCTCTGACTGGTTGGATCTCTCCAGCTCCAACAGCACGCTTCTGGGTGTGAGCAGATAGCACAGGGTGGGGGGACAGGAGCTGCGTGTGACGATCCTCCACTGGCCGACAGCCAGCTCCAACAGCACGCTTGTAGGTGTGAGCAGATAGCACAGGGTGGGGGGACAGGAGGTGCATGTGACGATCCTCCACTGGCCGACAGCCAGCTCCAACAGCACGCTTGTAGGTGTGAGCAGATAGCACAGGGTGGGGGGACAGGAGGTGCATGTGACGATCCTCCACTCCCCTCTGACTGGTTGGATCTCTCCAGCTCCAACAGCACGCTTGTAGGTGTGAGCAGATAGCACAGGGTGGGGGGACAGGAGCTGCGTGTGACGATCCTCCACTGGCCGACAGCCAGCTCCAACAGCACGCTTGTAGGTGTGAGCAGATAGCACAGGGTGGGGGGACAGGAGGTGCATGTGACGATCCTCCACTCCCCTCTGACTGGTTGGATCTCTCCAGCTCCAACAGCACGCTTGTAGGTGTGAGCAGATAGCACAGGGTGGGGGGACAGGAGGTGCATGTGACGATCCTCCACTGGCCGACAGCCAGCTCCAACAGCACGCTTGTAGGTGTGAGCAGATAGCACAGGGTGGGGGGACAGGAGGTGCATGTGACGATCCTCCACTGGCCGACAGCCAGCTCCAACAGCACGCTTGTAGGTGTGAGCAGATAGCACAGGGTGGGGGGACAGGAGGTGCATGTGACGATCCTCCACTCCCCTCTGACTGGTTGGATCTCTCCAGCTCCAACAGCACGCTTGTAGGTGTGAGCAGATAGCACAGGGTGGGGGGACAGGAGCTGCGTGTGACGATCCTCCACTGGCCGACAGCCAGCTCCAACAGCACGCTTGTAGGTGTGAGCAGATAGCACAGGGTGGGGGGACAGGAGGTGCATGTGACGATCCTCCACTCCCCTCTGACTGGTTGGATCTCTCCAGCTCCAACAGCACGCTTGTAGGTGTGAGCAGATAGCACAGGGTGGGGGGACAGGAGGTGCATGTGACGATCCTCCACTGGCCGACAGCCAGCTCCAACAGCACGCTTGTAGGTGTGAGCAGATAGCACAGGGTGGGGGGACAGGAGGTGCATGTGACGATCCTCCACTCCCCTCTGACTGGTTGGATCTCTCCAGCTCCAACAGCACGCTTGTAGGTGTGAGCAGATAGCACAGGGTGGGGGGACAGGAGCTGCGTGTGACGATCCTCCACTGGCCGACAGCCAGCTCCAACAGCACGCTTGTAGGTGTGAGCAGATAGCACAGGGTGGGGGGACAGGAGGTGCATGTGACGATCCTCCACTCCCCTCTGACTGGTTGGATCTCTCCAGCTCCAACAGCACGCTTGTAGGTGTGAGCAGATAGCACAGGGTGGGGGGACAGGAGGTGCATGTGACGATCCTCCACTGGCCGACAGCCAGCTCCAACAGCACGCTTGTAGGTGTGAGCAGATAGCACAGGGTGAGGGGACAGGAGGTGCATGTGACGATCCTCCACTGGCCGACAGCCAGCTCCAACAGCACGCTTGTAGGTGTGAGCAGATAGCACAGGGTGAGGGGACAGGAGGTGCATGTGACGATCCTCCACTCCCCTCTGACTGGTTGGATCTCTCCAGCTCCAACAGCACGCTTGTAGGTGTGAGCAGATAGCACAGGGTGGGGGGACAGGAGGTGCATGTGACGATCCTCCACTCCCCTCTGACTGGTTGGATCTCTCCAGCTCCAACAGCACGCTTGTAGGTGTGAGCAGATAGCACAGGGTGGGGGGACAGGAGGTGCATGTGACGATCCTCCACTCCCCTCTGACTGGTTGGATCTCTCCAGCTCCAACAGCACGCTTGTAGGTGTGAGCAGATAGCACAGGGTGGGGGGACAGGAGGTGCATGTGACGATCCTCCACTCCCCTCTGACTGGTTGGATCTCTCCAGCTCCAACAGCACGCTTGTAGGTGTGAGCAGATAGCACAGGGTGGGGGGACAGGAGGTGCATGTGACGATCCTCCACTGGCCGACAGCCAGCTCCAACAGCACGCTTGTAGGTGTGAGCAGATAGCACAGGGTGAGGGGACAGGAGGTGCATGTGACGATCCTCCACTGGCCGACAGCCAGCTCCAACAGCACGCTTGTAGGTGTGAGCAGATAGCACAGGGTGAGGGGACAGGAGGTGCATGTGACGATCCTCCACTCCCCTCTGACTGGTTGGATCTCTCCAGCTCCAACAGCACGCTTGTAGGTGTGAGCAGATAGCACAGGGTGGGGGGACAGGAGGTGCATGTGACGATCCTCCACTCCCCTCTGACTGGTTGGATCTCTCCAGCTCCAACAGCACGCTTGTAGGTGTGAGCAGATAGCACAGGGTGGGGGGACAGGAGGTGCATGTGACGATCCTCCACTCCCCTCTGACTGGTTGGATCTCTCCAGCTCCAACAGCACGCTTGTAGGTGTGAGCAGATAGCACAGGGTGGGGGGACAGGAGGTGCATGTGACGATCCTCCACTCCCCTCTGACTGGTTGGATCTCTCCAGCTCCAACAGCACGCTTGTAGGTGTGAGCAGATAGCACAGGGTGAGGGGACAGGAGGTGCATGTGACGATCCTCCACTCCCCTCTGACTGGTTGGATCTCTCCAGCTCCAACAGCACGCTTGTAGGTGTGAGCAGATAGCACAGGGTGGGGGGACAGGAGGTGCATGTGACGATCCTCCACTGGCCGACAGCCAGCTCCAACAGCACGCTTGTAGGTGTGAGCAGATAGCACAGGGTGGGGGGACAGGAGGTGCATGTGACGATCCTCCACTCCCCTCTGACTGGTTGGATCTCTCCAGCTCCAACAGCACGCTTGTAGGTGTGAGCAGATAGCACAGGGTGGGGGGACAGGAGCTGCGTGTGACGATCCTCCACTGGCCGACAGCCAGCTCCAACAGCACGCTTGTAGGTGTGAGCAGATAGCACAGGGTGGGGGGACAGGAGGTGCATGTGACGATCCTCCACTCCCCTCTGACTGGTTGGATCTCTCCAGCTCCAACAGCACGCTTGTAGGTGTGAGCAGATAGCACAGGGTGGGGGGACAGGAGGTGCATGTGACGATCCTCCACTCCCCTCTGACTGGTTGGATCTCTCCAGCTCCAACAGCACGCTTGTAGGTGTGAGCAGATAGCACAGGGTGGGGGGACAGGAGGTGCGTGTGACGATCCTCCACTCCCCTCTGACTGGTTGGATCTCTCCAGCTCCAACAGCACGCTTGTAGGTGTGAGCAGATAGCACAGGGTGAGGGGACAGGAGGTGCATGTGACGATCCTCCACTCCCCTCTGACTGGTTGGATCTCTCCAGCTCCAACAGCACGCTTGTAGGTGTGAGCAGATAGCACAGGGTGGGGGGACAGGAGGTGCATGTGACGATCCTCCACTCCCCTCTGACTGGTTGGATCTCTCCAGCTCCAACAGCACGCTTGTAGGTGTGAGCAGATAGCACAGGGTGGGGGGACAGGAGGTGCATGTGACGATCCTCCACTCCCCTCTGACTGGTTGGATCTCTCCAGCTCCAACAGCACGCTTGTAGGTGTGAGCAGATAGCACAGGGTGGGGGGACAGGAGGTGCATGTGACGATCCTCCACTCCCCTCTGACTGGTTGGATCTCTCCAGCTCCAACAGCACGCTTGTAGGTGTGAGCAGATAGCACAGGGTGAGGGGACAGGAGGTGCATGTGACGATCCTCCACTCCCCTCTGACTGGTTGGATCTCTCCAGCTCCAACAGCACGCTTGTAGGTGTGAGCAGATAGCACAGGGTGAGGGGACAGGAGGTGCATGTGACGATCCTCCACTCCCCTCTGACTGGTTGGATCTCTCCAGCTCCAACAGCACGCTTGTAGGTGTGAGCAGATAGCACAGGGTGGGGGGACAGGAGGTGCATGTGACGATCCTCCACTCCCCTCTGACTGGTTGGATCTCTCCAGCTCCAACAGCACGCTTGTAGGTGTGAGCAGATAGCACAGGGTGAGGGGACAGGAGGTGCATGTGACGATCCTCCACTCCCCTCTGACTGGTTGGATCTCTCCAGCTCCAACAGCACGCTTGTAGGTGTGAGCAGATAGCACAGGGTGAGGGGACAGGAGGTGCATGTGACGATCCTCCACTCCCCTCTGACTGGTTGGATCTCTCCAGCTCCAACAGCACGCTTGTAGGTGTGAGCAGATAGCACAGGGTGAGGGGACAGGAGCTGCGTGTGACGATCCTCCACTCCCCTCTGACTGGTTGGATCTCTCCAGCTCCAACAGCACGCTTGTAGGTGTGAGCAGATAGCACAGGGTGAGGGGACAGGAGGTGCATGTGACGATCCTCCACTCCCCTCTGACTGGTTGGATCTCTCCAGCTCCAACAGCACGCTTGTAGGTGTGAGCAGATAGCACAGGGTGGGGGGACAGGAGGTGCATGTGACGATCCTCCACTGGCCGACAGCCAGCTCCAACAGCACGCTTGTAGGTGTGAGCAGATAGCACAGGGTGAGGGGACAGGAGGTGCATGTGACGATCCTCCACTCCCCTCTGACTGGTTGGATCTCTCCAGCTCCAACAGCACGCTTGTAGGTGTGAGCAGATAGCACAGGGTGGGGGGACAGGAGGTGCATGTGACGATCCTCCACTCCCCTCTGACTGGTTGGATCTCTCCAGCTCCAACAGCACGCTTGTAGGTGTGAGCAGATAGCACAGGGTGGGGGGACAGGAGGTGCATGTGACGATCCTCCACTCCCCTCTGACTGGTTGGATCTCTCCAGCTCCAACAGCACGCTTGTAGGTGTGAGCAGATAGCACAGGGTGGGGGGACAGGAGGTGCATGTGACGATCCTCCACTCCCCTCTGACTGGTTGGATCTCTCCAGCTCCAACAGCACGCTTGTAGGTGTGAGCAGATAGCACAGGGTGGGGGGACAGGAGGTGCATGTGACGATCCTCCACTGGCCGACAGCCAGCTCCAACAGCACGCTTGTAGGTGTGAGCAGATAGCACAGGGTGAGGGGACAGGAGGTGCATGTGACGATCCTCCACTCCCCTCTGACTGGTTGGATCTCTCCAGCTCCAACAGCACGCTTGTAGGTGTGAGCAGATAGCACAGGGTGGGGGGACAGGAGGTGCATGTGACGATCCTCCACTCCCCTCTGACTGGTTGGATCTCTCCAGCTCCAACAGCACGCTTGTAGGTGTGAGCAGATAGCACAGGGTGGGGGGACAGGAGGTGCATGTGACGATCCTCCACTCCCCTCTGACTGGTTGGATCTCTCCAGCTCCAACAGCACGCTTGTAGGTGTGAGCAGATAGCACAGGGTGGGGGGACAGGAGGTGCATGTGACGATCCTCCACTCCCCTCTGACTGGTTGGATCTCTCCAGCTCCAACAGCACGCTTGTAGGTGTGAGCAGATAGCACAGGGTGGGGGGACAGGAGGTGCATGTGACGATCCTCCACTCCCCTCTGACTGGTTGGATCTCTCCAGCTCCAACAGCACGCTTGTAGGTGTGAGCAGATAGCACAGGGTGGGGGGACAGGAGGTGCATGTGACGATCCTCCACTCCCCTCTGACTGGTTGGATCTCTCCAGCTCCAACAGCACGCTTGTAGGTGTGAGCAGATAGCACAGGGTGGGGGGACAGGAGGTGCATGTGACGATCCTCCACTCCCCTCTGACTGGTTGGATCTCTCCAGCTCCAACAGCACGCTTGTAGGTGTGAGCAGATAGCACAGGGTGGGGGGACAGGAGGTGCATGTGACGATCCTCCACTCCCCTCTGACTGGTTGGATCTCTCCAGCTCCAACAGCACGCTTGTAGGTGTGAGCAGATAGCACAGGGTGAGGGGACAGGAGGTGCATGTGACGATCCTCCACTGGCCGACAGCACGCTTGTAGGTGTGAGCAGATAGCACAGGGTGGGGGGACAGGAGGTGCATGTGACGATCCTCCACTGGCCGACAGCACGCTTGTAGGTGTGAGCAGATAGCACAGGGTGGGGGGACAGGAGGTGCGGGGGAAGAAGTCTTATCTTTGCTTGACTCGACTTTAATTATCTTTTATCGTCGATGATTATGACATATATCAATTATTGCAGATATGTTGTCGTCCTGTGTTGATTACCATACTAGGAAAACGCCATATATGCGTTGTTAGACGAGCGGATATGTTGATTGTCAAACTTTTGCCTACATTCGCAAATGGGGTGACATTTTAGTTATGAATGGGTAAAAACTGCTACGAGTGGTACCAATTTAGCACATTTTATGTTTTTTCTTAAAAATGGCTGACCTGATCAAGCTGAGAATTTCCAGAAATGTGTATCAGAGTGTAATTCAAATTCACACAAAATCTCATTTTTTTTTAAAATAAAAATATTTTCATTTTTTTCCGCCGTGTTATTCTAATGGGTATTTTTGAAATTTCTAAAATTCATAAAAATGAAAGTTACCACCCGATAATGCCACAAAACTATACAGATCCAAGTTGGATGAGGAACCATAATGAAAAAAGTTTGAAGTTGAAAGCTGTAGCCACTTGACCTGTGGAGAACAGACAAAAAAACATTAAAAAAAAAAAAAAACGAACACCAATTTTTTTAAGTATGTCAAATTGGATCCTCGCTAAAGCTCGTCTAATTTATTTAATATTTACAAAATCATCACTGAAACCCGAAAGCAACGAGATAGATACTCAAGTATCAAGTTCTATGATCTAGCTCTATGATATATCTGCATCTAACTATGTAAAATTGAAATTGAAACAATAATGTTTGTATGGAATCAGTACATTTTTCTTTGAGTACACCAAAACTTTTTGGGTATTAGCATTTTGATAAACACGTCGTGTCTTTCTAACTCTTCCAAAGTTTTTTTCATTCACGACAAACATTTCTGTAGCCTCTCCTTTCCTTCGTCACGTCAAGTTTTGAAAATCTCAAGTTCACAGAGATATTGATTCAAGTCTCAGCCTATACTTATTATATACTGTATAAACTGATTTGAAATATAATACTGAATACATACATACACTGTCTGTACAGAATTGAAATGAAATAAACTATCAACATCACACTGTATCTTTCGTACAAGCAGAATTCCCTTTTTGCTGATTATTAAAAGTGGAAATTCTGTTATATAATTGCTTTTCACACTTGTTTTGAATACAGTGTCGATCAACCGTGTATGAAAATCAGCATTCTCGTATTTTGAAATGAATTATGGTTCAATAAACACAAAGCAAATATTATGAATTAGTCATAACACTTGGCACTGTGTATGATGTGCGATGTATGTGTTCAAATGATAACAGATCGTGACCCCGAGTCATATTACTCCATATCTAGAACTGATGGCAGATACTAGAGAGGTAGTATCGTTCTGACGAGGCTCTACAAGGTCATCTCACCACAGAAAACGAAACGATTATCAACAATGCACTTCGCAAAGCAAATAGTCAGCATGACAAACATTCCACAGAACCTTTATTTCTAAAAATAACTTTCATTGATTGAATCATTCTATCTCTACTTCATTTCATGATATTTATTCTTATCACCACTCAATGCAAGCTATAAACAATCGATAGAATAACAATGAGAATGATGAAATCAAGTAGATGCACTTATATTACGATCCAGAAATGAGATAAGAATCCCACAAGCCACATAGCTAGGGAGTACCTATTATTGTTCCCTGTCAATTAGATGGAAATAATCATCCCTTAACTTGTAATCGCAGAGTATTTTCTCTGTCACTCATGCACAATTTCACTGCCTTTACTTTATTTCGTTTCGTCCTGCATTACGCATAAAACAAGCATTTCTTTATTCCTCAGGATGGATACGATGTGGCTTCTACAATGGTCCGCCATTGCCGCGGGTTTGTGGTGGATCATCTACAAACTAGGCACATGGACATTTGACGAGTTTAAGAAACGTGGCATGGCATTCAAAAACCCTACTTTCTTCGTCGGCAACTTTGGGCCATTTATATTCCGTACCAAATCTCTGGCCGAACAGTCAGTGGAAGTATACAACCAGTTCAAAGGTCACCGCGCAGTCGGATTCTTCTCGTTCTTCCATCCGACTGTCGTTGTCATGGATCCGGAAGTAGTCAAGCTCGTCACCGTCAAAGACTTTGACCATTTCACTGACCACGATCCGATCATTGAGGAGAAGGATGATCTCTTCTTCGGGTCGTTTCTGTTCTCAATGAAAGGTGAGTTGGTTTACGCTGAAGTATTTATGTCAATGAATTGAGGATATTTATGCAGCAGCAACATCAAAAAAGTTCCGAAGAAGAAATTTTATGGCATGTTTTGAAAATGTCGAAATCATTTAACACGGTCAGTATAGACCGTTCCTATGCCTTTAATGTTGAGTTTGTTTGAAAAATTTTTGTTTCGCCTATACCCACCGTGTTTATCGACTCTTACCGATCTCGCTAAAAGGTGTCGGCCGTGTTCACTACGGTTAAAGTGCGGTGGTGGGCGAACGGATGGACGGAATTGATCGCAGTAGAGACGTCAGATAGAGGACGATAAACTCCCAACAATTTTCAAAAAGTTTATTTTCCGAGCGAAGTTGTCGGCTATGGTAGCCAAATGGTGTTTTCGTTCCCGCCGATGTGGCGGTCGAACGGTCACGCGTTGAACATGTGCAGAAAGGTTTTGTGAAGATCCAGTGGAAGAGTTTCGCGCGACGAGATTTAATGTCAGGTTCAGCCAGGAAGGTGCCAGCCGTCTTGACGTCGGTCGGCGGTGTCGCGGTCGATTCGATGCGGAAGCGCAATGCCGTTTCCGGATTCAGGTAGCATTAAATCCAATCTATCGACGGTGAGAACTTCGTTGCCGGCAAAAACTCGTCTCTAAAGCTATTAGCGAAAAAAGAAAAAACAAACTTTTTTCAATGTTGAAGAAGTTTACAAGTTTGAGTTTTTTTTACCCCGGCTCTGAAAAACACTTCACCGCGAGTTGAGCACTTCTGTGGCTGGCAAGTTTTGATAAAGGAGGAATTTTGTGTGGTCTCAACAATTTCTTCAACTTTCACGAAATCGATTCTTGTGAAAACTTAAAAACACGATCATGGTCGATCGGGTCGTTGGATTCTCACAAAATGAACATATTCCAGGAGATATTGTCAAGACGGTTAGGGAATTTGATACGGAAGAAAAATAGTCACGATCTCGACAGGGAAGGTGGCGGTGGCGTCGGCGTCGTTTTCCAGCGTCGCGGTTGATCGGAGCGCAATGCCAATTCTATATTAAAACTTGAGTTGATTACATATATCGTTGATGGCAGTTTCGTCGAAATCCATCGCGCTGATCAAAAGATATCAGCAAAACAAAAAACTACTCCTTTTTGGTGTTGAAGAAGTTTACAAGTTCAGGAAAGAGAAATTCTTTCCCCGGCTCTTGAAAACACCTTCCCGGGAGTTGAGCACTTCTGTGGCCGGCAAGTTCTGGTAGAGGCGGACTTTTGTGGTGACTTTGAAAATATCGAAAAGTTGAAATTTTTTTCATTCTCTTTCTCTGAAAGAATCATTCCCTCGAGTTTCTCTTGCCACCAAGTTTAGGCGGAGGCAAACTTTTGCCATGACTTGAAATTTTCGACCTCTTTTACGAAAATCGATTTTCGTGAAAACTTGAAAACACAATCACGGTCGATCGGGTGGTTAGATTGTCACAATGTGAACATATTAAGAAGTGTCTTGCTGTACAAATGAAGAAATTTGATACGTGAAAAAACATGATTAACGATCTCGACCGGGAAGACGGCGGCGGCTTCGGCGTCGTTATCCAACGTCGCGGTCGACCGGGTTACCAAAGCGCAATGCCATTTTCAAATTCAGATTTGAATTGATGATATCTATCATTGGTAGAAGTTTCGTCGATATCCATCGTGTCTATCGGAAGATTATAATAAAAAACACGATTTTTTCCGATGTTGAAAAATTTCACAAGTTTGAGAAAAAAATTAATTCCCTCTTCTTTAAAAACACCTTCACGCGAGTTGAGCACTTCTGTGGCCGCCAAGTTTTGGTGGAGGTGGACTTTTGTGCAGTATTGACAATTTCTTCAACTTTCACGAATATCGATTTTTGTGAAAACTTGAAAACATGATCACGGCCGATCGGGTGGTTAGATTGTCACAATGTGAACATATTATGAAGTATCTTGCTGTAAAAATTAGGAAATTTGATACGTGAAAAAACATAATTCACGATCCCGACCGGGAAGATGGCGGCGGCGTCGGCGTCGTTATCCGGCGTCTCGGTCGATCGGGATACCAAATCATAATTTCAGTTTCAGATTTGTACTTGGATCAATGACATCTATCGTTGGTGAAAGTTTTATTGGAATCCATTTTGCCGATCAAAAGATATTAGCTAAATACAAGACTTTTTTCCGATGTTGAAGAAGTTGACATGTTTGAGAGAAAAAAATTCATTCCCGGCTCTACAAAACACCTTCTCGCGAGTTGAGCACTTCTGTTGACGCCAAGTTCTGGTAGAGGCGGACTTTTGTGCAGTCTTGAAAATTTCCTAAACTTTCACGAATATCGATTTTTGTGAAAACTTGAAAACATGATTACGATCGATCGGGTAGTTTGATTGTCACAAAATGAACATATTCTGAGAGTTTCTGTTAAAACGTCGAAGAAATTTGATACATGAAAAACATTACTTACGATACCGATCAGGAAACGACGGTGGCGTCGCCGTCGTTTCCTGACGTCGCGGTTGATCAGTGTACCGGAGCGCAATGTAATTCTCAGATCCATATTTGGATCGTTGACATACATCGTTGTTAGAAGTTTCGTCGAAATACATCACGCTGATAAAAAGATATTAGCTAAAAACAAGACTTTTTTTCGATGTTGAAGAAGTTGACAAGTTTGAGGGAAAAAAATGCATTCCCGGCTCTACAAAACACCTTCTCGCGAGTTGAGCACTTCTGTCGCCGGCAAGTTCCAGTGGAGGCGGACTTCTGTCGTGACTTAGAATTTTCGACCACTTTTACGAAAATCGATTTCTGTGAAAACTTGAAAACACGATCATGGCCGATCGGGTGGTTAGATTCCCACAAAGTGAACATATTATGAAGTGTCTTGTTGTCTTGTTGTAACGATGAGGAAATTTGACACGTGAGTGAACATGATTCACGATCTCGACCAGGAAGGTGGCGGCGGCGTCGGCGTCGTTTTCCAACGTCGCGGTCGATCGGGTTATACCAAAGCGCAATGCCGTTTTCAAATTCAGATTTGAATTGATGATATCTATCATTGGTTTAAGTTTCGTTGATATCCATCGTGCCTATCAAAAGATTATAACAAAAAACACATTTTTTCAGATGTTGAAAAATTTCACAAGTTTGAGAAAAAAATTAATTTCCTCTTCTTTGAAAAACGTCTTCACGCGAGTTGAGCACTTATGTGGCCGCCAAGTTCTGATAGAAGCGGACTTTTGTGCAGTCTTGAAAATTTCTTCAACTTTCACGAATATCGATTTTTGTGAAAACTTGAAAACACGATCACGGTCGATCGGGTGATTAAATTTTCACAAAATGAACATATTATGAAGTTCTTGTCAATTAGGTGGAAAAATGTGATACGCTAGAGAACATAATTAACGATCCCGACCAGGAAGGTGGCGGCGGCGGCGTCGGCGTTCGGCGTCGCGGTCGATCGGGTTACCAAAGCGCAATGCTGTTTTCAAATTCAGATTTGGATTATTGATATCTGTCATTGGTACAAGTTCCTTCGAAATTCACCGTGCCGATAAAAAGATGATGACAAAAACACGACTTTTCTTTGATGTTGAAAAATTTCACAAGTTTGAGAAAAATATTAATTTCCCCTTCTTTGAAAAAGACCTTCGCGCGAGTTGAGCACTTCTGTGGCCGCCACGTTTTGGTAGAGGCGGACTTTTGTGCAGTCTTGAAAATTTCTTCAACTTCCACGAAATCGATTTCTGTGAAAATTTGAAAACATAATTACGGTTGATCGAGTAGTTGAATTTTCTCGAACTGAACATATTATGTAGAGTTTTGTTAAGGTGATGGATAAATTTGATACATGAGAGAATATAATTCACGATCTCGACCGGGAAGACGGCGTCGGCGTCGGCGTCGTTCCCCGGCGTCGCGGTAGATTGAGATTCTATAGCGATATGCTGTTTCCAGATTTGGATCTGAATTGATGCCATCTTGTGTTGTTGAAAGTTTTGTTGAAATACATTGTGCCGATCAAAAGATATTGGCAAAAAACACGTGTTTTTTTTTATCGATTTTTGAATAATTTCACAAGTTTGAGAAAAAAAACATTTTTCCGGGCCTCTGAAAAACTCCTTCACCCGAGTTGAGCACTTCTGTGGCCGCCAAGTTCTGATAGAGGCGGACTTTTGTCATGACTTGAAAATTTCTTCAACTTTCACGAAAATCGATTCTTGTGAAAACTTGAAAACACGATCAAGGTCGATCGAGTGATTAGATTGTTACAAAATGTACATATCATGAAAGTTTATGTCAATGAAATGAACAAATTTGATACGCAGGAAAAAATAATTCACGATCTCGACCGGGAAGGTGGCGGCGGCGTCGGCGGCGTCGGCGTCGTTTTCCGGCGTCACGGTTGATCCGGGTACCGGAGCGCAATGGAAATCCCAGATTAGGACTTAAGTTATTTACATCCATCGTTGGTGGAAGTTTTGTTGGAATCCATCGTTTCGATCAAAAGATATTAGCTAAAAACAAGACTTTTTTCCGATGTTGATGAAGTTTACAAGTTTGAGGGATAAAATTCATTCCCGGCTCTAAAAAACACTTTCCCGGCAGTTGAGCACTTTTGTGGCCGCCAAGTTCTGGTAGAGGCGGACTTTTGTCATGACTTGGAAATTTCTTCAACTTTCACGAAAATCGATTTTTGTGAAATTTGAAAACACGATCACGGTCGATCGGGTTGTTGGATTCTCACAAAATGAACATATTCTGTGAGTTCTTGTTGAGGCGGTGAAGAAATTTGATACGCTAGAAAACATAATTCACGATCTCGATCGGGAAGGTGGCGGCGGCGTCGGCGTCGTTCCCGAGCGTCGTGGTCGATTGGGATACCGGAGAGAAATTCAGTTTCCGGATTTGGATTTAAATCAATGACATCCATCGTTGATGGAAGTTTCGTTGAAATCCATTCTGCCGATCACATGATATCGGCAAAAAAACACGACTCTTTTTCGATGATGAAAATTTCACCTTTTAGAAATGTTTTTTTCCCTCGCCTCTGAAAAACACCTCCCCAAGAGTTGAGCACTTCTGTGGCCGCCAAGTTCTGGTAGAGGCGGACTTCTGTGCAGTCTCGAAATTTCCTCAACTTTCACGAATATTGATTTTTGTGAAAACTTGAAAACATGATTACGATCGATCGGGTAGTTTGATTGTCACAAAGTGAACATATTCTGAGAGTTTCTGTTAAAACGTCGAAGAAATTTGATACATGAAACACATTACTTACGATACCGATCAGGAAACGACGGCTGCGTCGCCGTCGTTTCCTGACGTCGCGGTTGATCAGTGTACCGGAGCGCAATTTAATTATTAGATCATATTTGAATCGTTGACATACATCGTTGTTAGAAGTTTCGTCGAAATACATCACGCCGATCAAAAGATATTAGCTAAAAACAAGACTTTTTTTCGATGTTGAAGAAGTTGACAAGTTTGAGGGAAAAAAATCATTCCCGCGAGTTGAGCACTTCTGTCGCCGGCAAGTTCCAGTGGAGGCGGACTTCTGTCACGACTTGGAATTTTCGACCACTTTTACGAAAATCGATTTCTGTGAAAACTTGAAAACACGATCATGGCCGATCGGGTGGTTAGATTCCCACAAAGTGAACATATTATGAAGTGTCTTGTTGTAACAATGAGGAAATTTGACACGTGAGTGAACATGATTCATGATCTCGACCAGGAAGGTGGCGGCGTCGTTTTCCAACGTCGCGGTCGATCGGGTCAACAAAGCGAAATGATGTTTTCAAATTCAGATTTGGATTATTGATATCTTACATTGGTACAAGTTTCGTTGATATCCATGGTGCCTGTCGAAAGATTATGACAAAAAACACATTTTTTCAGATGTTGAAAAATTTCACAAGTTTGAGGAAAAAATTAATTCCCTCTTCTTTTAAAACATCTTCTCGCGAGTTGAGCACTTATGTGGC
Source organism: Brachyptera risi (assembly GCA_964007535.1). NCBI lineage: Eukaryota > Metazoa > Arthropoda > Insecta > Plecoptera > Taeniopterygidae > Brachyptera > Brachyptera risi. The sequence continues at coordinate 37,396,599 of OZ023336.1, forward strand.
CGCCAAGTTTTGGTAGAGGCGGACTTTTGTGCAGTCTTGAAAATTTCTTCATCTACACGAAATCGATTGTTGTGAAAAGTTGAAAACATAATTACGGTCGATCAAGTAGTTGAATTTTCTCAAACTGAACATATTATGTAGAGTTTTGTTAAGGTGATGGATAAATGTGATATTCGAGAGAATATAATTCACGATCTCGACTGGGAAGGCGGCGGCGTCGGCGTCGTTCCCCGGCGTCGCGGTCGATTGAGATTCCATAGCGATATGTTGTTTCCAGATTTGGATCTGAATTAATGACATCTATCGTTGTTGAAAGTTTTGTTGAAATACATTGTGCCGATCAAAAGATATTGGCAAAAAACATGTGTTTTTTTTTATCGATTTTTGAATAATTTCACAAGTTTGAGAAAAAAAACATTTTTCCGGGTCTCTGAAAAACACCTTTACGCGAGTTGAGCACTTCTGTGGCCGGCAAGTTCTGATAGAGGCGGACTTTTGTCATGACTTGAAAATTTCTTCAACTTTCACGAAAATCGATTCTTGTGAAAACTTGAAAACACGATCAAGGTCGATCGAGTGATTAGATTGTTACAAAATGTACATATCATGAAAGTTTATGTCAATGAAATGAACAAATTTGATACGCAGGAAAAAATAATTCACGATCTCGACCGGGAAGGTGGCGGCGGCGTCGGCGGCGTCGGCGTCGTTTTCCGGCGTCACGGTTGATCCGGGTACCGGAGCGCAATGGAAATCCCAGATTAGGACTTAAGTTATTTACATCCATCGTTGGTGGAAGTTTTGTTGGAATCCATCGTTTCGATCAAAAGATATTAGCTAAAAACAAGACTTTTTTCCGATGTTGATGAAGTTTACAAGTTTGAGGGATAAAATTCATTCCCGGCTCTAAAAAACACTTTCCCGGCAGTTGAGCACTTTTGTGGCCGCCAAGTTCTGGTAGAGGCGGACTTTTGTCATGACTTGGAAATTTCTTCAACTTTCACGAAAATCGATTTTTGTGAAATTTGAAAACACGATCACGGTCGATCGGGTTGTTGGATTCTCACAAAATGAACATATTCTGTGAGTTCTTGTTGAGGCGGTGAAGAAATTTGATACGCTAGAAAACATAATTCACGATCTCGATCGGGAAGGTGGCGGCGGCGTCGGCGTCGTTCCCGAGCGTCGTGGTCGATTGGGATACCGGAGAGAAATGCAGTTTCCGGATTGGGATTTAAATCAATGACATCCATCGTTGATGAAAGTTTCGTTGAAATCCATTCTGCCGATCAAATTATATCGGCAAAAAAACACGACTTTTTTTCGATGATGAAAATTTCACGTTTTAGAAATGTTTTTTTTCCCTCGCCTCTGAAAAACACCTCCCCAAGAGTTGAGCACTTCTGTGGCCGCCAAGTTCTGGTAGAGGCGGACTTTTGTGCAGCCTTGAAAATTTCTCCATCCTTCACGGAACTCGATTTCTGTGAAAACCTGAAAACACGATCACGGACGATCGGGTGATTTTATTTCCACAAAATAAACATATTCTGAAAGTTCTTGTCAAGACAAAGAAGGAATTTGGTACGCGAAAGAACCTCATTCACGATCTAGACCAGAAGGGTGATGGCGACGTCAGCGTCGTTTCCCGATGTCGTGGTCGATTGGAATACCAAAGCGCAATGTCGTGTCCAGATTCAGACTAAAATTAATAACGTCTATCGTTAATGAGAGTTTAATTGGAATCCATTGTGCCGATCAAAAGATATTAGCAAAAAACACGACTTTTTTTCGATGTTGAAAAATTTCATGTTTTAGAAATATTTTTTTCCCTTGCCTCTAAAAACACCTTCTCGGGAGTTGAGCACTTCTGTTGCCGCCAAGTTCCAGTGGAGGCGGACTTCTGTCATGACTTCACATTTCCGACCACTTTTATGAAAATCGATTTTTGTGAAAACTTGAAAACACGATCACGGTCGATCGAGTAGTTGAATTTTCACAAAGTATACAGTTCTTGTCAAGACGGTGAAGAAATTTGATACGTGAGAAAACAATTCACGATCCCGACCGGGAAGGTGGCGGCGGCGTCGGCGTCGTTTCCTAGCGTCGCGGTCGATTAAATTAGTGGAACATAATACTGGGTCTAGATTAGGATTCTCGGAAAGTTATGGTCACCAACAGCGCAGTCCTGGTGTTGAAGTTAATTGGTTTTAAATAATTAAAATGGGGTGGTAAGATCGCCCTTGTGGTGCCCCGTCCAAACGATCCTACTTTTCATCCTCAGCCTTAATTGGGAAACAATGATTTTGTATCAAGTTTCGATGTTATTAAAAAAAAAAAAAAAGATTGGGATTTGAATCAATAACATCAATCGTTGGTGAGAGTTTTGTTAAAATCCACAATGCCGATCAAAAGATATTAGAAGACTTTTTCCGATGTTTTCGATGAGTTTTTCGATGTGTACTTGGTCGATTATTTGGTTCCTCTAGTAGAAGTGTTCATTCAACCATTTCGCCAAGAGCAGATTAAAACACAACACGAGGTACCGAGGTACCAACAGATATCAATTCGGAATCATTATTGTCCTTTTGACATTAAGAGTGCCATTTTTGTGTACTTTACATCGATGTACTACCAAATAGTTATGTCTTCATAGGCTCTACAATTAACCCAACTTGTGTACAATGTTTCTGTAATTCCAGGTGCAAAGTGGAGGGCTATGCGGAACATTCTGTCTCCTGCTTTCACTTCCAGTAAGATGAAAGGAATGTTTGTGTATGTTGCTAAATGCGGGGAACAACTGGGAGAGTATCTAGCAGAGAAATGTAAAGGTAAGTAGAAAGTCAAAGTCGAGACAACAACAATATTTTAAAAGACCTGAGAATACCCGAATATGAATTGTATCAAGATCGCCCTTGTGGTGCCCTGTCCAAACGATCCCGCTTTCCATTGATAGCCTCAATTGAGAAACAATGATTTCGTATCAAGTTTCGATGTTATTAAAAGAAAAAAAATGTTTACAAAATGGCGGATATCTGTGTGATGATGCACATGCTAATCCTGTGGTCCACCGTATTGTTTGTGTCCCACTCTCATAATAGTTGATGTGAAATATATCAAGATCTGAAGCACAATGATTAGAAACTGAGCTCTCTCGACTCTATGTAGGCCTTAATTTTGTAATTGGACTATTTCCATACTGTCATCATTATACAATTGAGACCCTTGTCCAGGTGAAAAGGACGGAGTACATTCTGTGGAAATGCGTGATTTGTTCTCGAAGTACACAAACGACGTGATTGCCACGTCAGCGTTTGGCATCCATTGCGACACTCTGAAGGATCCAAACAACGAGTTCTACGAGAGAGGCAAAGAAGCCACAGACTTTGGCGGAGTCAAGAATATCATCTTCCTACTTTATGCGATCATTCCACCCGTTATGAGGGTAAGAGTGAAGCTTATTTGACCTTATTTCGTTCGATACTTCCTACAGTAGGCCTAACCCCTTTTTTTTCCTATGAAGTGTCTCCATATCAACTTCCACCCTCGTTAAATTTCAACTTTGTTGCCAGTCTAGTGAGTGTCTCATCATGAATTCATTCAGAATTTCATTGAAATGAATCAAGTAGATAGTATTCATGGGGATTTATTACACTGCGATTCTGCCTACTATCGAGCAATCACGATTATGATATTTCAATTGATTATTCTCTCAACTGTGAGACAATCCAGATTTCTCTCTTAATTTCACTAGAATACGAAATAAAAATTATAGTTGATATTTTACAGCATGAGTGTATTCAATAGATGAGTTTGAGGTTCTTCTCATTTCTGTTGCTTACAAAATGTAATGAACGTACTTTATGCTTTATTCGTTGAAGAATAGAGAATGGCAATTGATTAGTATGAGTGTGGTAAATGATCAGAGGAATCATAGACAACAACCAAACCTCAAACGGATTTTCCTCTTGTGGTTATTGATTTTAATTTACCAAAACAACAGATAAAAGTACTCAACATTACGGCCTTCATTTTGAGACCTTCCTCAAGAGAGTTGGTCCGGTTACAACGATATAACTGACTCAGAAAAAGATGGTTTCATCTTTCAGTCTTTCTCTTAATTTCTTCTGAGCTAGACTGACTCTCTTGAGAAAGTATCCACATGAGGTCAAACTTAGAAGACTTATGCATCTCACACAATGCTACGAATCACCCAATATTTTGACCTCATATTTTTCATGGTCGCGAAGGACTTGTACGTGATAAGCGTCTTGAACATCTTGTTCACTTCTATTTTTTTACCAGGAAAAAAATATAGCTATACTTCAAAAGTGTTTGATTACAATGCTTGTTCACCATGCATGCCGTATTTTCTAGATACTTATTCGTCAAAGTTTACCTGATGAATCATCTTCATTTTCTCAGTTCTTTGGAATTCGCATAACGTCTTTGCGTGTCGAGAAATTCTTCGTCTCGCTCGTGTCTGATACAATACGTGTGAGAGAGAGGGAGAATATCGTCAGGCCTGACATGATCCAGTTAATGATGGAGGCGAGGAAAGGTACGCCAAAAGGAGACCCCAGCGACGGAGAGCAAGAAGACAACAAGGGTAAACCACTACTCGGTGAGTATTCGTAATCCTTGGACTTGGAGTCGGTGTTACCAACTGTTTAAACGTAATCAAGCAATAACTAGCGAATTTACTTTTCAAAATACGTATGCTATTCTCACCACCTTGCTAATAATGGACTGATTGATAACCTGGCTTTGGATTGAACGAATCTGTGAATGAGACATTACTAGCATAGCTACTAGGATGTGATAATTCTCAAGTGTTCGCCAGCCATCAAGGAGCTCGAATGAATGAAATAAAGAATGAATGAACGTTAGGGCTTACAACGCGTCGACATCGAGGTCATATCGCGCCGATATGGCGCTCTATGGGCTCAGATCCCAAGATTCCGACTTGGAACGTTGATGCGAGGTGAGCGTGGTACTGGAATCTGCTATCACTTCGTTATTGTCGACCCTAACTTATTCTACTAGCACCTGCAGTCGAGAGTCTCAGCCAAACCTGTTGACACTTGTAGAATGAAGTAATGAATATGACTTATTGGTGAATGTAGAACTGAAATATTTTAATAACTTACGCGTGCAAAAATCTTGTTCAAATGTATCATGCTAGAGAAACACTATAGCAGATTATCACGTGTTATGAGATCGAGACTGTGCAAAATATTTGAATATATAGGTTCAAGAAGATTTGGAAAATTGAGGTGAAATAGATCTGATAGACTTATGGAGTTATCTTTGGTAGTGAGTCTTTAATGTGAGAAGCAGTTTTATATGTAGTTGGCTTGGGACAATGTGTGAGGAAAGAGAGAATATAAAATCAGAAAATTAGAACATTTTATGATCATTATCCATAATTATAATTGATCATTATTGAAAAATATTATTTTGATAATTTACTATAGGTTCAAACTCATGTATTTTTCTGTGTTCAGATCTTGCCGACGAAGACATCGCTGCCCAGGCATTCCTGTTCTTCCTGGCAGGATTTGACACATCCTCCACCCTCCTGTCGTTCCTCGCTCACAGCCTGGCAGTTAATCCAGACATCCAGGAGCGTCTCCAACAGGAGGTGATTGATAAGATTATATCATCAACTTTCATATTTCAATAACTATGAATACGAAGACCAACGATTTGACATACGTTCAGAAACAAATTATTCAACTATTTAGACTTCTTTGAAGATCGCAAACGATGATGCATGAATAAACAATATTTTCCCAAGTGAGAGATTAAATATCCGATGGGACCTCAATATCACATATCATTGAAGTATTTGAAGTGGATTCAGTTTCGATTCCCTCAGCTCCAACAGTTTAAAACAGCTGGTCAGCTTAGATCAAATATGTTCCCTGATAAAAGATGTAGCAGGTCCTAGTGGCCATTACCATAGTTACTGGGCTTTGAACTATATTCAGTGCTGGCTGTAGACTAATTCATACGTACACATTTCTCTCTTTTGATTAACTTGCTTGACATCATATTGTTCTTCACTGCCTTCCAGTCTGGTCTGGTGATTCTTAATCCTCACGATTCTGATTTTATTTCATATTATCTTACTTATGCAGTTTTCATAGTTGGCACTAACCTTCATTTTATAATTCCATATGCAGTATGACGGCCAAATGAATGGTCATCGAGAGTTATGAAACTTCATGAAATCTGTCGTAGATCGACGAGGTCCTAGCTGAAGATGGAGGACGCGTCACTTACGAAGGCGTCCAGAAGATGAAATACCTCGACAACGTCATCTCGGAGACGTTGCGCCTGTGGCCTCCAGTTACCGACCTGGACCGTGTTTGTGTCAAGGACTATATTGTACCAGCTACAGACAAAGCTCCGGCGATCATCTTTAAAAAAGACGACGGAATTTCGCTTCCTATCTACGCCATGCATCGTGATGCGGAATATTTCCCGGATCCGGAGAGATTCGACCCGGATAGATTCAATGATGATAATAAAAACAGCATTATACCGTTCACTTACTTTCCGTTTGGGTCAGGACCTCGGGCCTGCATTGGTAAGAATTGTTCTACTCCTTCAATCATAAAATCTATTTGCATCAGAAGTGGAATATTGTAAAATTTCTACCGGAAGGAAATAACTCAATTGAACAGAAACTATGTATATGTATGTATATATATATATATATATATATATATATATATATATATATATATATAAAATATATCATAATATATAATATGATATATAATATAATAATATATATTATATTATAATATATATATTAGATATGCGAAATAGTGGAAAATTGTAGAATTCGGTGAAAAAATGTTCACTATTAAACAAAGTAGATGTCATTACCATGATCTATGGTTTGCGTCACTACAAGTAGTTTATGGGGGTCTGTAAAACGTCGTTGTGCGCCAACTTCATGACATTCAAATATATTCAATATAATTTATTCAAATGAAAATATAACTTTTATACCATATTGCTTATAGGTGGTATGATAGTTCTGTCACTACTATTAATTTCATCCAATTCCCTATTCATGTGAATGTGTATTCATGTCAACATTTCTACGGACAGCAGATGTGATGCTTGCAGAGTTTTCTTGAAGCATGGGAATGTCTGAAGGAAACAAAAGCCCTTGAACTAGATTTCAACGAATAATGACGACATGTGATTCCAAAGACGACTATTAATCATCATCTTGATTTCAGAAATTATAATTTATTCATCTATCTTCCAGGATCCAGTCTTTGATATGAGTCGTGACGTAGACACCACTCGATTCTGTTCATGTTGTATTACAGAATCGGTAATGCCTCACGTCAACTCATGGTCTTTGTAGGACAAACAAATATTTCCAATATCTGAAATTGAGATGATGATTTCTAGATTTATCTAAAATCAGGAAAATAAAATATATCGCTATTTTTCATTAAAAACTAGTTTTAGCGGTGTGCTTTCCTTGAATCAAGTATGTTGTTTACACATGTTGCACTTTTTTATAGAAGAGCTGAGAAGAAAGTCTCCATGTCAAACATCATAGAAAGCATACAACAATGTAATTAATACATGGCGTATTTGATTCCAGGTCTCCGGTTCGCTCAGATGGAGACGAAGATAGCAATGACTTGCATTCTGTCTCGCTTCAACATACAAGTGACCGCTAAAACACCCACCCCTATTGTACTCGAGAAGGGCACTTTCAACACAGCTGCCAAGGGGGGAATGTGGCTGGGCATCAAACCAAGAAACTGAAACACTCAGATTGATGGATTCATATACAAAGATTTTATACCAAGTTTCGATGTTAGTAACAGAAATATATCGATTGATTATTATATGTTCTGTGAATATTAATGATATCGATCTATCGAATGTTGAGCTTATTTAGTACATTCAACAGCAGAAACATTGGAAAATATATTCCAAGTTCAGAATGTAATATCTTTTCTATACAGTGTAACACACAAGCCTGATCATAGACGACTCACCCGTGATACCTGTAGTACCTATGCAGTTCTCGAGAGAGCGCTACAAGCATGCTGGATCGTGCTGCTGCCCAGCAGCCACCAGGGCCGTTCCTTCAGCGGCGAGCATAGGTACTAATAGCACGTTGGCGAGGGGAATAGAGGAGGGCACGGGGATTAGTCGTGCTTAGCTATGCTGCCTTGGTAGTATGTCTTTGATATAGTATGTATCTGTTCAAGAGCCCTGTGGGCTGGTTATGACACATCATTAGTCAATACCGCTCATTCAAAACTGTACTTATCTTAAGAATTGAAATTGATTGAAAAAATGAGAATTTTTAATTGTCCTAATTTTAAAATAAAATGTATTTCCACATTGAACTCCAAAATTGAATAAACATTAGCTATTGAAAGTTGATTTCATCTGAAAATTGGATTTCAGAATTAATAGAAGCTATTTTCATTCATTAAAATTATTTTAAATATTAATACGAATATTATTATCATTATCTTCATTGTTAATTGTCGATGGATTTACTTAATATCATATAATGTTACAAGCCACGTTTATAAGTTAGTAAGTTGATAATTGTAAACTGCTAACCATTCCGATTTCCTCGGAAGAGGGTTAAAGGAATTATTGAATAAATAAATAAAGAATCATATATTGACTGGTAGAGAAGGAAACGAATTCCCAAGGTTTTTGCTGTTGACTGTACAATGTGTGATGTGTCAGTATTTTATGGTTATTTTAAAAACAGTTTTAGTGAGGCATGTAATAGCCTTGATTTCATCCTGATGTGTACAAAATGTTATCTAATTCAGCCATACCGATGGAGAATCAAGATTTCTCTGTTTTTGTACCTTCAAGTGATGTATTATTTCTAATAAAGTTCTGAAGTTGATTTCATTTATTATGACTGTTCTGGCTGCTCCCCAAACCCTCGCATTTCACTCCA